>VXBL01006148.1:0-217848 GCA_013400195.1 Aramus guarauna | reverse complement strand
TTTTTTTTTTTTTGTAGAAAGATTGCCGATAATTTGCCAAAACCCTTCTATTTAATGTACTGATAGATCATGAAATGCAAACCATTCTGGAAATTTTAAAACAAACCCAGACATTTAAAAAACTAACCTGGAAATTTAGAATGTGTGAAATTGCTAGAATGTGTGAAGGCCTGTTGCGATGGGTTTTGTGGTGTGTTCTTTTCCCATAGTGTTTACAAATAATTAGCCTGCTTCTGAGGGAACCATGCTAGATACAGTTTAGTCTGAAACAATTTTATAAATTTTGTGTTCTAAGAGGTTTTCTAGATTTACTGTATATTATTTTTCTTAATTATCTTTCGCTCCATATATTGTGGATAGTTGCTAGGTAAACACTGTCTTTTTAAGGATGAGGATCATGTTGAATCAAAATAGTCAGAATGTTGATGGAGGGGGGTTGTGTTTTCAAAACTATAAAAAAATGTACTTTAGAATTCTTCTGGAAAAGTAACATGGATGAATGATGCAAGTTGAAATAGATGCAGTTTTTTGACTGCTCAAGCTGTTGGGCACTTTGACTAATCATCTTAGTGCTCTCAGGAATGTTTGTGTTTATAAATAGGCATGGAATGTCAGGTTGTACCTTCCTGAGAAGTCAGTGAAGGTGCTCAAAATTGTGTCTGTTGTTGTGGTATAAAAGACGATATTTTGTTCAACACAATGTGCTTCAGAAGTACCTAGTTTCTGAGTTTTTCTAACTGGTTTTGAGACCCGTTTTATTCTGAGTTTATGAATACTTGCTTCAAGCTGAAATGTATTCTGAATTTAACAATTTGAGATAAAATGGGGTCTACAGTCAGCAGAATAGGCTATGAGCTGCAATGCTTTGAAACAAAATAGATGCAATTATTATTTTGATTGCATATGTTATAGATGTTGTGGACTTGATGTGACTGATGATCTTGATTTCTAAGGCTGTAACTTCCCCATTGTAAAGATTCTGCTTTCCAAACTTAAAGTACTTTTTAAAAAAAAAAAAAAAATCAATACCAAGTGCATGGTTCAGAGTGAAGTTCTAGAAAATTTTCACCAAAACTAATCTCTGTTGCTGATGAATGTTTAGGAAATGTGTTTGCCTGCCTGCGAAGGCAAGATCTCATCTTCAGACAGTGCCCTTCTACTGTACTGTTTAAACCTCTATCTTTTTTTTTAATATATCAAGTCATGAAATACACAAAGAGAATCAGTCTGTAAAGAGAAAACTGGTCTACAACTTTGCATCAATGGCAACTGCTATATCCAGGCAGTTTCCAAGTTAGAAAGATGGACTGCTTCACTATAGTTCTGCCTCTTGTGTAAGCCTCTCCAGAACATCAGCGAGTGGAGTGGCTGCTGTGAGAAGAAAACACTTATTTGTTCTAACATTGCCTTTCTTTTTTTCTGTTTAGCTTGTCTGCTCATTTGCAACTTACGTTTACTGGGTTCTTCCATAAAAATGGTATGTTTGCCAATTCATTCAATATACTGTTAATTTGTATAGCACCTTTGACATTAGATCTGTGAAAATAGATCTGTGAGGGGAATATTTTGAATCTCTGCTATTTGGATGCAGACTTTAATTTAAATTCAGTCTGTCCCATTAATTGCAATACTTTCAATAGTGCTTTAAATATGGTGTAGTGTAATTGTAATGTTAAGCAGATAAGACTTCTGGGGTTTTAGTCAAAACAGTGATTTTGAGAAGTCATCATCCTTTCAAACTGAAATAGGCCTTGAGGAGTTCCAGAAGAAAGTGGTTGTATGGGACTGTGTCTGGGGCATTTGAAGTAGCTTTAAAAAAAACCCTCAGCCTTCAAATAGAAGATTCAGTGGTTTTTAATTTAAAATAGAAGTGTGAAAATAAAATTTATCAAGTAGAGCCTAGAAATGAGGCAAAGGCCATGTCAGCAATTAGAAAAGCAACGGAAATCATGTGTTAGTGACTTGCAGTCATTCTGTTGTGTCTTTTATGCATGTAAGGCTTTACCTCTCAAAATCAGAATATTGGACTTCACAGACAAGAATGAAGGGTTCTGTTCCTTTAACGAAAGCAGAAGTGACATGTTTTGTGCTGTATAGGCATGGGTAAATTCACTGTCTTTTTACTTCCCTGAAAAAAAATTAGCTGTTTATCCATTAAAATAAAGGAGTGTTTCTAATTTTTTAGTTAAAAATATTCTGAATGGCATCTTAGTCTTTAGATGTAAAAGCAAATACAATTCATGTAACAGGTTTTGTACTTTTTTTCTGGAAGTTGTTACGTTCCCTCAAAGTATCTTATGCTTAACCAGATCTATTCAGTAAGATGTTTGAAAGTTAAAGTTGCAAATGTCTAGATTTCAGAATTACTTCTGTATTAAACTGTAATATTATTCTGAGAAAGTTTTTCAAATCTGTAGATGAGGAAGATTCTGTTTCTGGAACTTCTGGTCTCAATGGATAGTATACATCTTGTTTCTGCTCTCGGGAACTTTATGTTGTATATTGCCTTCAGTATTTAAGCTGGGAAATGACGAGACTTTCAGGACAGCTAGTGATAAGAATAAGGAGTACAGAATAAAGGTAGAAGAAAGGATATGTGTCTTAAATTCTGATATGTAATGTCAAAATCTGATCCTTTCAGGACAGTATGTAGTGGTAAATCTCATGTATGGAATTTAAAATACCTAGTGGATGGAGTAGTTGTTCCATAGATTTTGCTGATGGATCTTCCTTTTCCTACTGCTTTTCTATTACGATGTGGTCTTAGAAGTGGACTGTAGTAGATTTTTTTCGAGATGTTAATGTATTTGATGACTTTCTGTGTGGTTTTGAATGTTTATGTGACTACTGTTAACTATAAAAAAAAAAAAAACCTTCAAGAGGGTACTACATGGTGAGAGCCTGATGTCACTAACATAAGTGATCTATGCTATAAATATTAAATATAGAAAATGTTTAAATTAATGAAGCTGGTGCAATTAATGCACTTATTTATCTGGATAGAAATTATGTTAGAAAATCTCGAAACTGAGGATGCGGTAGAGTTATGTCTTGTGTTTATAATAATTTAAAAAAAAAAATCCATTTATTTCATAAAACTGCTAGTGTCTCTAGGTGAGTTACCAGAACTCTCTCTCAGCTGAAAAACTTTAAGCTTGTTCAGTGTGGATAGAGTGTCAGGAGAAAAGCAAGTGAAGAGACATGGGTTATGTTGTCTCTATTTACTATGCTAAAGCTTTGCTCTTGATATCTGATGAGCATAACAAAGCATCTCATTAAATGTCAGATTCTTTGTGACATGGACTCAGGTGAAGCCATTGTGCATTTAACTTAAGACCATGATGATATTTGTAAGATATTAAAAGAGCAGAAATAACTTCTACAGATTCATTCAGTTCTGGCTGATCATTGTTTTTCAGAATTTCTTCCACAAACTTTTTTTTAACCAGATATGTAATAAAGTTTTATCTTTCTCTTCTTTTTCCGTATGAGGGCACATTTTCTGATAAATATAAGTTCAAGTGATTAAAGGTTCTCTTACCTATACAGTGAAATTTATTTTGTAAGGCAGTTCTTAATAGGCATTGCTGATGACACTGCTGGTAGTAGCTGTCTTGAAGATTCCAGGCTTTAGGAAATTAATAATGCAGAGACTGTGAAACCAAGTCTTATTTTCGAAGATTTTTTCCCAAGTTCTTTCAAGAGTCCTTTAACAGCTATTCTGCATATACTTAACTTTGCGTAATCTTTAAGGGTTTGGTTTGTTTTCCTATCTGATAGCATCTGGATCTTAAGTTTTGATGCAAACCAAATTCTGGGTTCGCAAGCTGTAAAGAAAAAAGTATTATGGGAAATAATTTGACTCATCTGTATGTGTATTCTGACTTTGCTTAAATCTAGCCATATACTGTTTCTCTGCTATGAAAAGATTCTGGCAGTGCCAAAGGTAGCTTTTAAATATTGGAGATCAACTATACTTTTTAATCTGCTAGTATTAGAATAGCTAGGTAGGATATGTTCTCAAGTGGGAATTTGCAGTGAGTTTGGGGAGAATTGAAACTTAGAATTTGACTAGATTTCTTTGTGCCTGGAGGAACCTATGATTAAAAAGTAATTACAGATAGATTTACACCATTGAATAGCTCTTCACTTTTTCAGAACTTGAAATATTTTTCTGTTTAGATAAGCCATCACAAAACTCAGAGAATGAACAAAATTCTGTAACCCTGGAAGTACTGCTTGTGAAGGTTTGCCACAAGAAACGAAAGGTAAAAATGATTTGACAAACTATTAATATATATTAAAGTAAAATGTTTACCTGATTCTGGAACATCTAATTAACATACAACAAGGTAATGGTGAAATGATGCTTCTGTTGAGATTAATTTAGTCTATATTTAGCAACTAACCTTTTCAAGTTGTTTTCTGTTGATTGGGTAAGGGATTCTTAAGAAGCAAATATATGTGGATTTTGCTCTGTTTAGTGAGAAATAACTGGAAGTTAAAAAAAATCAGCTTTGGTCATTGAATTGACTTTGCTTATAAGTTAGATTCACTCATTGTGAATTTCAGCCACCTCTATTTTTACTTCAATTTTTTTGTATCACATCATGAAGCTATTCTGTTTTGGTGTCCAGAGGCTTAAGTAAACCAGGTAATCACAAAATCATGAAATAGTCTATGCCTTTTCCTTTTTATTTCTAAACTCTAATGAGTTGTAATCCCAGTCATCTGCCAAGTCTTGTCTTTCCTTGCTTTTTCTGTACCTATGTTTTTTTACATTTATCTCAATTATTGCAGATTTTAGCTACTATGAAATATAAACAGTTTTCCTTTCTCTTTTTTTAAGCATCTTTGAATTTGCTTGCTGTTTTAGCTATGTTTGTTTCATGCCAGTTGGCAAATTATCTTCACAGCTGTGGGAATATGGGAGGCCCAGTAATGCATGCTGTAATTTTTAACCAAAAAGGGAAAGATTTGCATTCAGAACTTTGTATATTTTCCCTAAGAACGTTAAGCTATTTTGACATGTTTTTAAGAGTTAATATTGTTTCTAGCCAATTTTGTTGTTTGCTATAGTATGGATAAATATGGTAAAAGCAGGAGGTGGTGACGGTTATTTGAAATGTTTTCCTGCAAGTTTCATACTTAGGCCATCTTGCCTTGTTTTTCCAATACTACAGTGTTCAGTGATCTATTTGAGAGATACTGCATATAATAAATCCTAGGTAAGCGGTTCTTTATCTCCCAAATAGCACAATGTGCACTTTGTAATATTGGAAGGAGAAGATAGGGAGCCTTTGAAATATATATATATAACCAAAACATTTAATTTCTTTAGGTAAACAGAATTAAATTAGTATTAGTGACTGTTCTACAGTCTTTCTGAATGTCTCATGTTAATCTTTAATCACTTAAAGATGGCTACTGCCAGAAATGGTTATAAAATGCTAGTTTTATTTACACTTTCAAATATCGGTTTTTACATTTAAACCCTGGGATTGTTATTCCAGATTTTTTTATTTACATCTGTTACAAGGCTTATTTTCAAAAAGATGGCAGAAGTGCAGTTCATAAATGATATCAATTTTAACACTTACTGTCTTTACTTTGTATGCTAAAACCCTAAACCTTAGCTTGCTTGTTTTCCTGCAGGATGTCAGTTGTCCGATAAGACAGGTTCCTACCGGGAAAAAGCAGGTGCCTTTAAACCCAGACCTCAGCCAAATAAAACCAGGCAACTTCCCATCGCTTGCAGTTTCCAGCAATGAGTTCGAACCAAGCAACAGCCATATGGTGAAGTCTTACTCATTGTTATTCAGAGTAACTCGCCCAGGAAGAAGAGAGTTTAATGGACTGATCAATGGCGAAACTAATGAAAACATTGGTAACTTCAGTCTTTAAATATGCTTTTACATAGTTTACATTGTAGGCATGCATATGGTTGTCTTGATCTGCAGCGTAGGTCATACTCTGAGAAGGGCCAGTAATGGATGAGTGACTGAATTTGCTTTCTTTTGTTTGCAGTGTCTTTCAAGAGGTGGCTAAAATACAGCTTGGTAGCTAGAAACTGTGCTTCTGTTTTTATGTAAATTTAGTATCAATTTTTACTAATGTGTGATGGTGAAGGTATGAGGCAACACTGTTGGAGGATGAATAATGTAAGACCCCTGTGGTTGCTGTGACTATCATGAAACCTCCAGCAACACCAGTTGCTGCTGACTCAGCTGTGCGTGCTGTTGTGGTCTCTCATGAAAAGTAAATGACTAGCCAGTAAAGAGAATACCTTAACAAATTTTTAAAAGCTATTTTCTTAATCTTATCAGGGTGCAGCCTTGAAGTGGATTTAGAGTAAAAAACTAACTTTTTCACTATTTTATAGCTACAAGAGGAGAAATGTCAAATTCTGTATTCTTATTCTGACAGTCATATGACTAAACTATAAATATATATGAACATATCTAAAATATGATTACTGTTAAGCTAAGTGCTCTCTTCATTGCCATTGAGCTGTTCATTAAATACTGTGGTGTTTTCTATTGTATGACACATCCTACATAATCAACAGCCAGTTATATTTTACAATCACGTAGAAGCTGTTCGATCTTTTGAATTTGTGCTTTTATAATAGTTGAATACCATATTTCTTATGTACAGATGTCAATGAGGAGCTTCCAGCTAGAAGAAAAAGAAACTCTTCAAATCGTGAAGATGGGGAAAAGACATTTGTAGCACAAATGACTGTATTTGATAAAAACAGGTAATATTATCCAAAATAAATATTGTTCCCATTAATCATTAGGAATTTGTTTAATATTAAACTTAAATCTGTTCTTTATTTTCAGTGTTGGCTGTCTTTGGCAGCATTTTTAGTTGATATTTACAATAAAAGCTTAGGCTTGTTGTCTCCTCTTTTAAAAAAAAAAAAAGTCTACAGGTTTCATAATGCACATTTTATACTGAGACCTGTTCAGTGACAATTGTAAATAATTCCCTCTTATGGAATTGAGTGTTGTCCTTTGAATATGCATTAGTTTGTTCCTTGTCAGTTGTAATTTCTGCGGTTCTGTTAAATTTAAAATTCAATTTAAAAAAAAAACACACAAAAAAACCAACTGAAACCCCCCCCCCCGACTCTGAAATACACTTGTTACTGCTTACATTGTATTTGGTGGCGTAACTTCCTCCATGTTCAGGCTCTTGCTGATGCAGTCACAGATCTTACTCTGCTGGCATCTGAAGATGACATTACTTCTCCATTACTACAATGAAATCAAATTCACTACAGTGAAATCAAACAAGTAGTTAAAATAATAATAGACTTACTCTGTCATGTAGTTTAAGTGTGATGAAATATTTTTAATATTTGTTATCTTGACTCTACTTAATATATTTAAATAAGGTGGAGTGGGGTGAACTTTAAACTATAGCTTAGGGCAATCCAGATAGTTCAGAAGGTAAGTAGCATACCATTTCCTGGTGAGTGGAAATGGTAGTAGTTTGTCCTGCAGAAGATGATAAATAGCAGCAACAGCCAAAATACAGTGTATGAAAATAAGAGTTCTATCCATGGCAAATAGATCCCAGGTGAGGTAGGTATCTACATAATTTCTTTATTAGTAAAAATAAAGGTATAGCTTCAAGAAAAAGCTACTTAAAACATAGTTCCAAGTGATTCTGACAAAATGGTCGTTTATCCAAATACGGTTTGAGAAGTCTTAATATTTTGAGTAGAATTTTTTAAGAAATGCCTTTCTCTAGTCTGTATTTCTTAGAAGTCTAGGCAATATTTTGTTCCTTTCTACTACTTAATTCCACTGGAGAACTTTAATATGCTAAACATGATATGAACTGCTAGGTGTTTTCATAGTGATGATATATAAGCTAGGACATTTTCAGCCATGCTGCTGTGTAAGTGACACTGTCTGATTTGCAGCAGAACCAAAGAATGAATAAAAATTGGTATTTTTAAAAAAATCTTTAACATTTTACTTAATGTCGAAAGCCATCTTCAAAATACAAGCTATTAATTTGATTATTTGTCGATTTTTTGTAAAGTATAGGTTATTCATTTATGTTAACATCTTGTAGTCAGTCTTCTGTTTGATGGAGAAATTGAGAAAAAGGTTATTTTACCCAGACTCCAGGCCTAGAAAAGGGTTATACGTATGCATATCTAGGAAAAGTATTGTCTTAAGGCTATTATCTATATGTTTATTTTGTTACGTTTTAAAGCTATTACTGTTCATTTAGAATGAGTAAATGATGGAGTCAGTGTTTGCAAGATGCTGTCAAGAAATAGAACAAAAGATCTCTGGCTTACTTGATGTGTTTATAACTTTATTTTGCTGGGATACTGCTGCTGTAATATACTTTATATGTAAAAGAAAAATATCTCAGTGTAGAATTCTGAAGGGTCTAGAAACAGAAACAGCCTTTTTCTACAAGAAATAATTCCCAAGTTCAAACTGTGTAACAGTTTGCACACATTCACATGGAATTTATCTGCTTAGCAACAAATCATTTATTTTCAATGATGCTTTTGTAGCTTATGATCTGTTGTCAGGAATTCAGTGCTGTTGCTTCAGAAAGTAATGTCTTAAAAGGAAAAATACAAAATCTTGGGAAAGTGAGCTTGTATTGTAAATTTATATCACTTGCTGATTTGTGTTGGTATCTTTAAAACTCGCGTATCCATGAAACATTTTCCTGAGACTATACCTTTGATTTGCTGCTCTTTCTTTTTTGCTTCTCATGTGCTGTTCAGCAAGTGGCAACAAAATAAAACTATTTAAGTAGAAATCAGAATTTCTCAAGCCTCGCTGAACAGACTGCTACATCTGACTTGGCTCTGATATGAAGGTAGCCTTCTTTAGTTTTGGAGGCCTGATTAGAGGTCACTTTGGTTTGCTAGAACAGAGTAGTTATTAATAAAGCAGGAGTAAATAAGAGATGGTTTGAAGGGGGTGTCATTTAGTTTGGGTTTTGTTTCTTCACAGGAAGATTCCCATCATAGTGTCAATTTTGTATTTACAATAGCTTTCCTATATTTCTTGGAATCACTTGGATGGAGGCTTTTGCATTTATGTTTGACATTAGGCAGCTTTTTTGTTATGTATGGTGTTTACCTAAGATTCACACTTAGTTGCCAAATAAATTTGCCTTACAATCAGCCTTTTGGAAACTTAGTTACTGTGAAATATAGTCTACATTTTAATAGACAAACAATAAAAATGAGCTTCTTTACTTATAATATGTAATTTGTCTTGACAGGCGCTTGCAACTTCTCGATGGGGAATATGAAGTGGCCATGCAGGAAATGGAAGAGTGTCCCATTAGCAAGAAAAGAGCAACATGGGAAACAATACTTGATGGGAAGGTATGGATTGGTTTAGTGGCTGAAAGACCTGTCTCTACTTAAAATGGTCTGGCTTAAGGTGGAACACAACTCAAAGTGCAGTCAATGGCTGTTCCTCTGAAAATGGAGTTCCTCTGAAAATTGAACAGGAAATGGTACTTCTCTTCCAGGATGTATGGACATAAGTTTTAATTTAGCTCTTGGTTTAAGAAAGCTTTGGCTACACTAGACCATACACGCAGATGTTAACTACTACTACTGTAGGTATGGCAGCTCTGAATTTCTGTTTTAAAAAATCAGGCAAATTAAATGTTTATTGTAACAACTACAAGTTTAACAAATCAAAAGGAGCAAACTGCAGAAGCAGAATATTTTGAGGAAAGAAAGAGGAACCCAGAGCTTTCATAGGTGTGATCTTACATACCTTCAGGGAATGCTGGTGAAATATAGTGATGAAAGGAAAAGAGTGTGTCAGTGTAGGAGAATCAACACTCTGTGATAGAGTGAATGCAGGTGATTGTATGCATTCATATATTCACATGCTCCCATGTCCTGGGAGAGTATCCGTTGTAAGTGACTGAGCAGAAGGATATAAAAATTCTAGATGGTTGCAAAGTAGTTGTGAATCAACATGATTACACAATTAGAAAAAAAAGTGGAGATGATCCAAAGTATATAGTAAAAATATAGTTATAAGCTCTATTACCCTCTTCAGCCTTTACCTAGAATATTGCTTCTGATTGTGTTAAACTGTTCAAGAAATTAAAATTGAAAAGCTAGAAACAGCTTTTAGGAAAATCATAGGAGCAGGTTCCCACATGTAACTGTGCTTAAAAAAAGCTATATATAATGTAAATTGCTGTAACTTTGTTAAACTGAGACAGGGATATGGTTGCTTTCTATTGGTGGGAGAATGTAAGAGAGGTTTTCCATACTAGAGGTCCTACCCCAACGGCAAGAGAGAATAGTCATGGCCAATGTATTTATCATCCAAATCTGATACGCAGGTTGTCATTGGATTTCTGTTTTTGCCATAGCGTTTCTGTAAACTAATGAGGCCTGAATATAATAAAAAGCTTTTAAGAGGGGATTCTGTAATCTTGATGCATTTAGGGTGTGATACTTGATAATAAGGGTTTGGACTTGACTCAGGTCTCTTCTATTTCTTTATTACTATTGTCTCTAAGAGAGTGGAGTATAAGAATGTATCAACAGGAGATTGTTACAATAGCATTATTATAGCAGAGAGTGGTGTGGTTTTTAAATGTTGTGTGTTAATACACCATACTGGATTGCAGAATTAGGAGTAGGTGTGAGCAGAAAGAGAAATACACTGGCAGCAGGCTGGTGGGTAAGTGCTGTTCTCTCTCTAGTCAGGGCCTATGCTGTTTAGTGTTTCACAAAGATCAATGTGTGCCACGCTATGTGCATGAAGTGGTTGCTCAGTAATGTGCAGGGAACAGCATAGTAATTTTTTTTAAGCTTTATTTTTTAAAGTATATCTAAATGCGTATGCTTATGTAAAAAACAGAAGGACTTCTGGTGATTAAAAAAATACATCTGTCCCCATTCTGTGAATATTTTCTCATGATAGTTTTTATACGTGGGAAGACACTAATTCTACTGGTTTATTTTGATTTCCCTACGCACAGAGATTGCCTCCATTTGAAACATTTTCTCAGGGACCTACGCTTCAGTTTACTCTTCGTTGGACAGGAGACACAAATGACAAGTCTACAGCTCCTATAGCTAAACCTCTTGCAACACGAAATTCTGAAAGCCTCCCTCAAGAAAACAAGCCCAATTCTGTTAAACCTACTCAGACTATAGGTAAGCAAACTTCGGTGTTGCTGCTGGATAATCACCTGCTTAGCACTTCTGTGCTTCAGGGTTCCTGACTTACTGGTGCAATTGCTTCAAGTAATCTTAAACTTCAAAAAGTACAAAATGAATGGACTTTGTATCCCATATCTTGTACTTTTTTTAGGTAAGTTTAAAAACTAAATATTGAAGTGATTATATACAATGCTCATAAATCCTCATGTGAAATAAATCGGGAAAAATCTGTGAATAGGACTTCTAGATTTGTCTGTTTTGCTGTACTCATTTTAATTACTTTTCTATGAATATTTGGATTTATAAGTTAATTTTTTTTATGCTTTGTATTGAAAATAGTTTTAAAATTTGTCTATCAGATTATATATATAGCTATTGGAAAATGTAGCTGCTACAGTGAAACGTGCCAAACTGTCTAAAATATTGTCTGTTACGTTGCACATTTGTGGTGTAAACGTAACTGGGGTTCTTTCAGAATGCTTATGAGCTGGCACTCATCTCCTCGATACATATTTTGATGTCTAGGCATGGTCCCATGATGGAATATATATTTATTGTTTAGCTGCATTTTCTGCGTATTCATACAGGTTAACAAAGATTGATATTTGGGCCTAAAGTTTTTTTCTGCTTTTATTAATTTTGAGCAGTCTGAGGTTGTCTAGCTAGAATGCAGGCTTACAGTTACTACTTTCTAAAAATAATTCTGTGTAGGTAAGAGTAAAATGTAGCAAGTCTGCAAACTGTTACTACAATGTGAGGTAAGTCTATATTTGTTATATGTAAATTAATCTGTACGTATTCTTGAACTAGTTTCTCCCTAGTCACTCATTAATGTTAAGAGCCATTGTAATTTAAATGCTTTTTAAGGTCAGAATTTTTCAATGATCTGAAATGTAACTGGTTTTGTTTCCTTCTGCAAGTTAGTTCCTGTACATTCTTTCCAGAAGAGTTTACATGTTGTCAAACTTCTTAAGCTGCTTTTGAACTGTTCTATCATGACTTTTAAATATATATCACATTAAAAGCAGTGGTGGATAGACTGTTTAAAATTGGGTTGTTTAACCTTGCTTCATGGAAATATTTTAAGTAGCATACAATTATTTTGGTTTTACTACTTTGGCTTATATTTAATGTAGTAATGCTACAGTGTCATTAGGAATTTAATGTAATTACCATTGTAATCTGATGCACTACTTTGGAGATTACATAATGTCAAAAACATTAATGCAGTCTGCTAATATTCACTGCAAATGTAAAATTATAGTTTTTGTTACCTTAATATATCCCATTAGTTCAAGAGCTATTTGAAATGCCTAGAAACTGTTCATTCTGCTGTTGCTGTTACTAAAAAAGTTGTCTTGTGAAGTTGCTGAATATAAAATTATATTTATCCTGAATTTACATAGGTGATTTTAAGCACAATTTTAGAAAAACTTTGTTAAATATCCTTTGACATTTCTATAGGTATATGTTAAAAAAAAAAACCAAAACCAAACAGGTTTGTATGTTCCAAACCAGTTTCTTTATGGAAAGTCTTCTGGGAATATTTCCCTTTACATAAGGTTAGCTAATCAATGTCAGTGCTGGGTCTTACCTTGAAAATTTCAATGGATTTACAAGGTTTGGCCCTTAAAAATGTCAAAGAATCTGGGATAGCGTGATTTTTTTGTAATTCATGCATGATGACAAAACATTAGCAGATGCATACTTGCTGTGAGATGTTTTGCAGAAGATTGTAGTATTAAGATATGTGGTTAAATATGAAAAACAACCCCATGATTTTTTTTCTCCTTCAAGAGTTCTTTAGATCTTGCAAAATACTGGGATAGCTGCTGGTGTGAAGTAGCTGATTGTATACTGCAGTCCAGTCAGCTGAAAACTTCACAAAGTGATGTAGCTGTACAGCAGACAGCATGCTATTTGATTATAATTGTATCGAGGAATTAAGCTTAATGTAGTATTTTTAAATACAATTTTTTTTATTTAGTTCAGTTGCTTAATTGCAATTTTGTTAATGTTTCTGAAAACAAGTTTCGTCCTTGCTGGCCCAGAGCTTAGCTCAAAAAAGCTGCTACTAAAATACTTTTTGACACTAGATACAAAAGGCACCTTTAAATAACCATTGTGTCCTTTTTTCCTGCCTCTCTTTTTTCCTGCCTCTCTTTTTTCCTGCCTCTCTTTTTTCCTGCCTCTCTTTCTTTTTTTTAATAGCAGTTTCCTGTCTCAGGGTCATATTTAATCTGAAATTCGCCTTTGATTCCTAAGTGACAGTGGTGGCTGGCCTAGATACTATCTTTCTTNTCTTTTTTCCTGCCTCTCTTTTTTCCTGCCTCTCTTTTTTCCTGCCTCTCTTTTTTCCTGCCTCTCTTTTTTCCTGCCTCTCTTTCTTTTTTTTAATAGCAGTTTCCTGTCTCAGGGTCATATTTAATCTGAAATTCGCCTTTGATTCCTAAGTGACAGTGGTGGCTGGCCTAGATACTATCTTTCGTCTTGCTCATAGTTGTTTTGTAACTTTGGCTTGGAATGCTGTGTTGGCAGGTAAGGCAAGGCCCAAGGACAGCTGGAAGACTTAAGTTGTACAAAAGGCAACAGGCTACTCCTGTTGTTTCAACACCTCTGAACATCCCTAGACTCTTGTCTGGTGCCCGAGTCATTTCGGAGGGATCAGCATTTCCAAGCTTGTAACTGGATTGGAACTGTGTGATTAAGGAAACTTCTAGGTCCCTATTACAGCAGTAATTATGTGGAGTGCAGTGGTTCTGTCTCTAGGCTTAAGCTCCAGTGTACGTAGCCAGGCACTGTGCAGAGTTGCCTTGCTTGGAGTTTTGGGGTTCATGTGTTGTAGTGCATCAGAGAATTTGTGCAAAATAGTATTTTGGTTTGGTTTTGTGTTGGATATATAACTGTGAGGTTTTGGAGCTGTAGCAGTGATAGCAAGGGAATGATCATTGAGGGGGGGTGGGAAGTGCTTTTCCAAGTGTGCTTTTTGTGCATTTGTATTGCAGTGTGTGTTGGGGAACTTTGATGGGTCAACAATAACTCATCTCTGGTGAGACTTTCTAAGAGTGGCAAATCTTTTTGCTGCTTTTAAAGCTTTAGTGTGTAGGAATGCACAAGTTAGAGGAAGAAGTATTTCACCCCTACCTGTGCAGGAGCCATTGTGTAGAATGATCCCTGACACCCTCAGCCAACCTACAGATGTGTTTGTCTTTGGAAGGAGTTAAAGAATATTGAAATAAGACTGATTCCTGTTGTCTTAATTTAATATTTTACCTGAGCTCGGGATTGCAGACACTTAGGTTTCATAAATCGGGATGAATGGCTGACAATGCACACAAGCATGAAGTAATTTCCAATAGAAGAAAGGCAACAGAAGCGGGAAAGTACTTGAACTTTCCCTGTAAAAGTTCGGCTTTTTCTTCACTTCCTCATACCAGGCTTCCTTGTGTTGTAGAGTTTCTTTGAGACCTATATTGTAATTTGTTCGGCAGGTTTTGTGCTCAGACTTGCAAAAGAAATGACAGTATGTTGACTAACTCTAGAAGGTGTGTACTAGTTTACTACGTAATAAATACAGAAGCAACAGGGATGTGGCAAGGCTGCATTGCTAATGTACTGATAGAACTCATATTTTCTTGCATTAGAGAAGCTAAGGATTCCAGTAAATTGGTAGAGTTACAGCATGAGCTTTGAAAAAAGTGCAGCAGACTCTTAGTACAGGACTATATTGTAGTGTGATGTGCGGCATTGTAGGGTATTTACAATGGTCATGCTGTATTCAGAGACTGAAAACCAAGAGAGGAGAGTGAAAATAGGAAACCTCTATCAGTTAGAGGCTGTGATAGTAAAAGAAAAAGAGCCAGTGCATCTCTCCCAAAGGTATATGAATTTGGTGGTGTCACTTTACTTTGACATGTTTCCCAAGGCAGACAAGTGGAATAAAGACGTCAAAGACTTTCTAAATGTGTCGGCTTAAGGTTCGCTGTAATTACAAAGTGCTCAAAGTAACCAAGCTGTTGAATTCTAATTTCTCTGATGTGGTGCAGGCTGAAGTATCAGGCTTTTTCACACAGAAACGGGATGAAATTTCTCTTGTTCTCTAAAATATTTAATATGAAGTAAGTGCATCTTCTAAAAGATCTTATGTCAGTATAGCTGGGACTTGTTTTGCCATCTTTTTCACCTTTCAAAAGCAAATGGTATCATTATTTGTTTTCTTCTGAGGGTAGATTTATGAACCTACTTAGATATGTGGGGTATCTTGTTAACTGTATGTAATCGAATAATCTTACTGAGATTAAAATGCATGAAGGACGCTCAGAGGCAACTGAGCAGTGCTGTTACACACAAACAGTAAGTGTTTGAGAGGTAAGAGTTAAGCGCTAAAGTTTCAGTTAAATATTTTGCATGTTACTTGCATTTCATAATGTTTTGTCTGTTGTGTGACTTGGGAAACTTCTGAAATTGAATTTAAACAATGTATTTGCAATGCAGCCATCTGAAAGCAATGTTTTGTTTTTTTTATTTCCCAGCCACACCTGCTTTTATCTGTATCTAAAGAATTCTGTTTGTTTAAATGGAGTTAGAAAAATGTTGCTCTTTACCTGACCGTTTTTAAGTTCTCTGAAGGGTTTTCCAAAACTGCAGATAAATCTGGCGTTTAAAAGTGGTGGGTTTGCCTGTAGATTTGTGAAGGAAGCTAAGCATCAAGACTTCTGTGTTGCTGATAGGAGCTACTTACATCAAAGTACACTAGAGTAGCCCATTTCCTTCATTAGCAGTGCACCCTTCTCAGAATTTACATACTTGGGTGAGAAACAATGTCTTTTTTTTTTCTTCGTCACCAAAGAAATGTATGTCTGTATGTGTTTTTTTTCAGCTGTGAAAGAATCCTTGCCGACAGACCTTCAAACAAGAAAAGAAAGAGATGTTTTAAATGAACCTCGACAAAAGTTGCGAATATTTTACCAGGTATTGAAAATAAACATCAGAGGGGAAAAAATAAATTGTAAATATTGTCTGGAATTAAAATGTTCACTTCTCTTGAGTTGGGTGGAAATTTCCGTTTGCCTTTTTAGTGGATGCCTTTAGGGGTATCAGATTCACATTTGTTTTGGGTGTTGGGAGGTTAATGAGTGAAACGCATTTGATGCTAATGCTACCTGTTCCTTTGTTTGCATCAGTTCCTTTATAACAACAACACAAGACAGCAGACTGAAGCCCGAGATGACTTGCATTGCCCATGGTGCACACTGAACTGTCGGAAACTGTATAGTTTACTCAAACATCTTAAACTTTGCCACAGCAGATTTATCTTTAATTATGTTGTAAGTAGTCTTTTTGTAGATTAGTACTATGAAACACTGTACAGTCCGTCACAGAAATTAGACATGCAGCGGTTCTGTTGCTAGCCTGTTAAGTTGTAGAACTGTATCTACAGGTTAAATGCAGCTTCCAGTGAATGTTACTGTTGAATGCTTGTGTGCTACATGGGGGAAGAAAAATTGTGGGTTTGACTTTTTTTAAATTATTTTTTTAGCTGCTGCTTTTGCATTAATGTGTTCTTTTTATGTGATGTGAAAGCAATGTAATCTACATTTGGTTGGAAGTCTCTTGAAGCTTTAGCAAGGTGGTGAACAGTTTAAAGACAGTATTGTATTTACTTAATGCCGGTAAGGACATGTTCCTACCAATCTGACCTTAAAGAGAAGTTCTGTCCTATTTATTTGAAGATAATGTAGTTTCCTATACCCACTGCCCTGCTCTGATTATTATTCCAAAACTTCAATCCTTAGCTGGTTAGAAATGTTGTAATTTCTAGGGTGCTTGTGAGCAATATTTTGTTGATGTTTTCCTTAATTTTATAATTAGTTCTATGATGAGTGGTTTTATATAAAACAGTAAAATGGTACAGAGCATGGAAGCTTTAATACAATTCATTTTTAGAGGTTAAAAATTTATTTGGGTGTTGTAAAGGGAAACTAGAGCTATGTCAGGTTATTGATAGGGTGATATTTAAGGTATTCAGAATTGAAAAGGTTACTTGTTTAAACCTCCTGATATATTGTCATTACTGTTTGCTAAGTGTATTTGCAATTATCTGTTTCAGTATCATCCAAAAGGTGCTAGGATAGACGTATCTATCAATGAGTGTTACGATGGCTCCTATGCAGGAAATCCCCAGGATATCCATCGTCAACCTGGGTTTGCCTTCAGTCGCAATGGGCCGGTCAAAAGGACTCCTATCACACACATACTTGTTTGCAGGTAGGGAAATGGAAAACAGTCTGTCTGTATTTGTGTAATGTAGCATGTGGGCTGGATTTCTGAAACCTAGGGACTTGTAAATCTGTAGGTGCATATAAACAGTGTTAAATTTCACTATGATTAAAGTACAGCAGTTTATGACTAAGTAAAATGTTATGGATGATAACTTCACCTGTGAATTTTCTACATCTTTTCAGTTGAGGTATCTATTCATCATGATGTAGCTTTAACTGCCTTATCCTAAAACTGTTCTTCCCCAAAAGGTAGAGTGTGGGTTGGAGCACTGGCTTTTTAATGGTGTTTATTTCACTGCTAGTGATTCCTCCCTCCCCACCCCAACGTTCTTGCAAGCTAGAGCTTAAAAGAATAATTTGTATTAATCAGTTGCAGTTCTTCGTATTTGCTTGTTTGATATGATGGTTGAAAGCAGTTACTTTTTTTCCTTCTGCTAGGCCAAAGCGTACGAAAGCAAGTATGTCAGAATTTCTTGAATCTGAAGACGGAGAAGTAGAACAGCAGCGAACGTACAGCAGCGGGCACAATCGGCTATATTTCCACAGTGACACATGTTTACCTCTCCGTCCACAAGAAATGGAAGTAGACAGTGAGGATGAAAAGGACCCTGAATGGCTACGGGAGAAAACCATTACTGTAATTACTCCATTTATATAAAATTATTTCAAATGGGTTGTGGTTTTTAAAAGATGGCCTGCAGCTGTAGAGAACAAACAGGGATATATTGTGAAAACAATGCATTTACTTTAAAAGCAAGTAGAAAACTTTGTGATGATGAGCCACTAATAACAGAAACTAATGGCATCAAAGTTTGTATTTTCAAGTATGTATTTAGTTGCAAAGCTAGCCCAGCCCATGTGGGTCCTAACGAGTTTTCACTGTTTGTGGCTGGTTTTCTCCTTTGAGGACAAGATGCTGGTGTCACAGGAGTACACAGGGGTGCGTGTATGTAATATGGAAGTAATCTATCATCACAGGTCTCTGTGGTAGGACTTTTTTCTGACCTTTTTGACTGCAGTGCCTGAATTTTCAGCAGTAGTTATTTCTGTGATGTATAGGTGGCGTAAGTTGAATTTTAGGTGTGCTTTCATGACTTGTCAGCAGACATGGAGTTAATGTGTGTGTTTCTTCTATCCTTTCTCCCAATCCTTTATCTCTCCAGCAAATAGAAGAATTTTCTGATGTTAACGAAGGAGAGAAAGAAGTGATGAAATTATGGAATCTGCATGTTATGAAGCACGGGTATGTTACTGTAAACTTAGTTTTGATACAAATAAATTATGATAGAGATTTGGTTGACCATTTTGCATTGCAATTCACTAAGCACTTAAAATTCAGTTAGCTCAGTTGTTTAGGAACGGATCATTAAAGGATAATTTGGTAATGAACTTTTATTGTTTAAGTTTTTAAAAAATGTTCTTGTGCTTAGTAGCCCTAAAGCTTTGAAAACAAAAAACATTGCAGATCTTGAGGCTACCTAGTAGATGGTCTGTGCAGTTACCCTACAACATGGTTTATCAATGTATCTTTCTGGTTTTGAAAATGTTCTACTCACATAATGATGGCTTTCTAATTTGACAGGTTTATTGCTGACAATCAAATGAATCATGCCTGTATGCTGTTTGTTGAGAATTATGGACAAAAAATAATTAAGAAGAACTTGTGTCGAAACTTTATGCTACATCTGGTCAGCATGCATGACTTTAACCTCATCAGCATAATGTCCATAGACAAAGCTGTTGCCAGGCTCCGAGAGATGCAGCAGAAGTTAGAGAAAGGAGAATCGGCCTCCCCAACGGATGAGGAATCATCTGAGGAACAAAGTGGGACAACAAATGGATATAGTGAAAATAATATGAGAGAGAGGATTTCCGAAATGGATAGCATCTCAGGTGTCACAAAACAGAGCAAGAAGCAAAAGCTCTGAAGTCAAAAGTCAAATGCCATTCAACGGACAAGCATTGAAGTGACATTCTAGGGTGCATGAGCTCTATAAAGAATTACACACAAAAATACAGAGATTCCAAACAGGCACTGCTGGATGGAAATAAATGATTTCAACAAGGATATTGTTTTAACAGGGTTTCTATTCAGTTAATTATGCAAGTACTACATGTATTTCGGTTTTGGTGATGTAATGACAATATTCTAAGAGTTTGAGCATGAAGAGCAATATGAAAATCTTTTTGTAATTTTAGTAATTAGTGTCTTAAGAACTTTATGGAATTTACATAATTTAAGTATATGTAAAACCGTTTTTATATTAAGGTTTTTGCATCTGTATCTGGCTGTTTTTCCTACCATGGAGTTGTGAAACATTGGGGAAGGGGGATTGGGATACAGTTTCTGCTTTTCTTATTTAGAAATTCTCCAGTTAGCTTTTTGTGAAAATAACGTCTCACTATTTAAAGTTTAACCTTGATCCTTGTATTTGAAATCATTTATCAATTGATCATAAATTACAAATTAATTTTTTTTACACTAAAATTATCAAAGTTGGCGAACTTAGCACTTCCTTTGTCTTGTGCCTGTTTGGAAAGATCTTGGCTTTTCATGTTACAGACACAGTGAAGTACCACCTTGGCTTTTTGAGGTTACCAGCAGTTTGGTTTTCGTGGATAATTCTGATGTATTGATCACCCAGTGTACCATTTTAAACTTGAACATTAGCTCCTTTATATTTTTATTACACATTTACACAGCTACACAAACTATTTGATGTAAACCCTTTTTACGGGGGTTCTGCATCATAGTGTGCCATGCTAAAGCCGAGAGTCTATAGTCAGTATGTAGGCATTACGTCGATTAACTTCTTTTGAAGTTTATGCCTGCTGTTTTGCCTGAATACAGACTGCAAGTCCAGGCCATAGGTTTAGCTTTGGCTTTCGAGATGCCACTCTTGAGGGAAAAATGCACTGTAAAATTGGACCAGAAAATGTGTTGCACTTCTTATGCAAGTATTCTGTGATGTATTGTATTCAATACAGATACTAAGATGCTGACTAAACTATATTTGAGCAGTTTTGCACTGCTGTTAACACATTTTATGCATACGTTTACAGATTTTTTCCAATGGAAAGTGGTTTCACTACTGGTACAGTATCAGCACCGAAGGGTTTATTCCAGCAAGCACTGTGGTTGAGTGACATCACCTCAATTTTTTATTATCCTTAAAATATTGCATTTTTCATATTCTTTATTTATAAAGGAACAATGCTGCTGTAAATACAGGTATTTTTAATTTTTTATTTCATTCCATCACCATGAGATGCAGTTCCCTATTTGTTTAAGGGGTATATAAGCTTTCTAATGGTGTCTTCAGAAATTTATAAAATGTAAATACTGATTTTGATGGTCCTTAAGATGTGTTTAACTGTGAGACTATTTAACTAATGGTGTGGATGTGATTTGTCATCCAGTATTAAGTTCTTAGTCACTGATTTTGTGTACAAAATAGGAAAGAGGGAAACTGCAGCTTTCATTACAAACTTCTTGAATTTGCCAGCTCTCTTGAGTTTTAGCAAACTCTAATTATGCCTCTGGATAGTACATCAAGCATTTCTCTCTGGCTTTAATTTGCTAAAGCTGTGCACATATGTAAAAAAATAGATTATTTTAGGGGAGATGTAGTTCTAGAATTATTGCTTATGTCATTTCTTAAGCAGTTATGCTCTTAATGCTTAAAAGAAGGCTAGCATTGTTTGCACAAAAAGTTGGTGATCCCCCCAAAAATAGTAATGAAATTACTTCTGTCCAGTAAACTTTGTATGTCATGTCAATTTATAATAAAAGCTGAAAAAATCCCTTTGTTTTCTATTTATAAAGATGCCTTTTCTATATGTACCTTTGATAGATTTTGAAGATATCATGTAAGCTGGTTAAAAAGAATTTGAATGGTACAGTAGTTGTAAAAACAGAACCCCAAACAAACAGGAAAAAAAAACGAAAGCAAACCCAAAATAAGTTTGGTTGTTTAAATGAACCATTGTTTTTATGTTAAAATGTTTTATTTGAAATCGGCTTTTGTACATAAAGTTCAGTAATACAAAATCTGCCACGATGGTTGTCCAGTCATTTTGTATGCATGCAGAAAGGCTGCAAGCGGTACCTTGTCTAAACTTTCTCTTCTGCATGTCCTGTAGAATTTGGATATACATTCTTCCTTTGCCAGGCTGTTAGAAAGGTAGCTGAGTTTGTCCAGTCTTTTCCTTGTATTTAAGGTGTCTCCATAAATTACCAGGTTTTTAGCTAGATAAGATTTTTACCCCTTCCTAGGGGGTAGAACCGAATACTTGAGATATATCTGTAAGCTGTGTATTACTGTTAGAGCTGTAATTTGTATAACTGAAAATGAAACATATCACTTGTGTCAGTTATAAAAATAAGATGTGCATTTTTTTACATGCAAGTGGTTAATGTTTCAAACATTTTACAAGATACTTGGTTTATTTGGAGCAAAGTTGACATCGGTATCAGTTTAAAATGGCACTGCTCTGGGACTGTAGGGGATGAATAGCCCAGGTACTGCAGGACAAAATGAGTACAGGATTGCACTGCTTGGCCAAACAGTGGCTGTGGATAGTGGGCACTGAAAACTTTTTTCCATGTTACAAATAATGCAAATACCGAAATACAGGATATGACAGATTATGTAAACCTGACTTCAGGCTGCAGTTGTCTGCTATGCTACTGTTTCCAAACCTGGCAAGGTTCTTCTAATCTGGCCTTTCATGTGTTCATGGCAGATTTTTTTATGATGTTTTGTATTTGGCTGTCATCTTAACAGGTCTGTGAACCCCAAGTTGGAACCTAACATATGACTTGAATATTTAATTTAGTGCATTAAATACTATATTCAACATCGTTTGATGAATTGAAGTTGTTAACATTAAGTGTTTGCTGCTTTGAGTGTGTCTTGAATGTAGTCCTTAAATTTTTTGGGGGTGGGGTAAAGATTCATTGCCTGGAATGAAGCAGTTGCAAATAATTTTACCTGTTTGGATTGCTTCACTAATGACACAAACAAAACCTCCAAACCAGCAATTTGATTTTACCTTTGAGAATGCGGGGGCTGCTCTGTGAGGGCAATTTCGACAATCTTGTTCCAAGTATTTCTTAACTTACAGAACAGTTTGGTGCCATGATCCCCCAGTGCTTGCACGAAGGTGTTCCTGTTGGACCAGCTCTGGCTATAAATCTGATACTGCGTTGTTTCACAGCTGAGAAAAACAAGCTTTGAACGAAGGAGGTAAGTCTGCCTTGCATGACTGGTGTCATCTGCTCTTATGTTGCTAGATTTGAGACTGAAGATGCACTCTGTAGGAGATCTACTCAGCATCTTGCCATGAAGAAGGTTCTTCATGAGTGGTGTATTTATGAGACGACTAACCTGTTGGCAACTCTACTTACTCATTTCACAGGGTTTTTTTCCTTTAAAACTATCCTTTAAAAGAGACCAAGGAAATGGAACAGGCTGCAGGTAAAGCAGAACTAAGGGAATAAAGTAAAGCTATGTTAGTTCAACGTGGACTTTATTTGAAGAGGATTAAAGACCTCTGCTGCTTGCTCAGTAATGGTGCCCAAAAATGACTCTGTGTAGGAGTTGCACCATATAATGCAACTGCAAGGAGATGGGACCAGTAAAAGAGAAATTAGCTGTGACAGAATATTGAGGAAAGTAGCTTACAGATGCTGTAACCAATATTTTAAAAACAAAATTATTTCTGTGAGAGATGTCAGTTAAGATCTGAACTTCACCTGGAAATGAAAGTAAGTGCACAAGTGAGAAAATGGAGGAAAAAACAACCCTGGTACTTCTGAGGAACAGAAGATGAAAATAAAAGGGAGAAGCACTTAAAGCTGGCTGTAGTGCAATAGAACACATTTTTATGTTGTTAAAAGAATGCAGTGATGCTCAGCTTTATGCCCCAATAAATCATTTACTAGACTGTACACAGTTGAGGGGTAAAACTTTATTTAAAAAAAAAATTTCACTTGACACATAAAGTCTTAGTTGAGGTAAGTGAATGCACTAGCTTAACAACATTCAGGATGGGGTTTCATAAGCAGTTAACACTCTGCTGTTTGCAAGGCTCCCAGGGCTAGAGGTGAAAAATTGTAAAGTGTCAAGTTTTCTATCGCTGAACTCCGCTGTGGAGAACAGAATTTTGACCTTTTTAATTCAAGCCTCTTCTGATTCTTTGCATGCTTTGTTACTTTACTGCTCAGGTCTTTTGCCCTGAGGCTCTTCCCCCCCGCTCCCAGGTTTAAACGGTGCAGCTCGAAGAGGTGGCAGAACAGTACCTAATTTGCTTATGCTAAGTTTAAAAAAAAACAAAACAAAAAAACCACAAAACACCAAAACCCCAAGCCCCAACACTGGCAAGCTGCCCTTGTTCAACATACAGCTAAAGACTGAAGTCAGAAAAGCAGTTTCTTCTCTTGCCATCCTCAGCTCAAGGGGAACAATAGGGGCCTCCTCTGGCCCTTCACAGTCATCTTCAGCTGTGTGGTGTTCTGAACAAGCTGACAAGGCTTTATCATCTCTGGAAGTACCTGAATTCAAGGCTTAAGCTTTATTTTCTAATATGCAAGTAAGTATCCTGCAGAATCAACAGGACTGCTGACTACCCTCTCCAAAGGCAGGTGAACAGGTACCTGACCCATCGGTACCTCAGAATTTCACAATTTCAGTTTCCCTGTGGTAAGAGTACTAAGTTACAGCTAGTACCTGACACCTGAAGTGTGTAAGTAAAATTACCAGCACTACTAAGTGGAGCAAGATCTAAGTCTGCTGCTAGCTGGAGTGCCAGCCTGACCCTCTCTAAACAGGACTGGTACTGTTTCATCGTCTGCTGAACCTTCTTGGCTACAGGAAAAGAACCATATTTTACATATTGAAAAATACTATTTACAGGGTAATTCAAAGGAACACTGAAAGTACAGGATAAGCTAGTATTTTCTTATTCCCTAACAGTGAAATAGTTAAGCTTGAAAAACTGCGTCCTGCAGGCTTTTTGTTGCTAACACTGGATTATTTTACCTGCAGGTGTCCAGTCTTCCTCACTTCATGTCTTACAGTAAATTCCAACCTAACTCTACCATGTGCAAGTTCTTTGTATCCATCTGAATCTACTCACAATTTATTTTTTTCTTGTGTTATCAACATCAACCACCATTCTCCTCTCCTTCCTACTACAGATGCTTGGGGACAAAATGCAAGCAAGATGACTAATCTTTTTGTACTGACAGTATGAGTATGGGGGATAGTCATCCAATGTAAACTAAGCTTTTTATGCCAGCGTAGAGGGCTAATGGAGTATGTTGACACTACAGGAAAAAGGGCAGAATGATTGTCTAGGTTTTAGAAAAATATTGGTATTCTAACATGCTAAAATATATTTAATTTTAATTGAACTTGAGGTAAGAAGGTCCCTCTTAAGGCCTTCAGTGAGCGTTACTTTAAAATATTCTTTAAATGCAGTAGTACTGCAATCTTTTGACAAGGATTGGGCTCCTTCTAAGTCTTAGTGGCTCCTTAGGGGAAATAGTGGTAACTACATAACTTCTGCATTCAGCATCAATTAATTCATAATAATTTCTTATCCATCCTACTAGATGGAGGAGAGTGCTAAATTACCACTCTCTGCTCCATTATGACTGCCATGGGTAAATCCATCCCCTCCCAGGGTAGATTTCCAGCAACAGCCCCAGCTTCCTTGGGCAGCCTAGTCCAACCCTGGCGCTTGGGACCACAAACCCGCACGGTGTCCCAGCAATCCTGCCCATCCCCTCTCTGCTGGGCAACAGACAAGGTTGGCTCCAAGTCTTAGAAGAGCTCTGTGAGCAATCACAGCTGCCATCTGCATGTCATGCCTAAGTACTAAATCACTACAACTTGCTCCAGCATAGGCTACAAGGTAACTAATAACTAGGAAAGACATTCAGAGCAGGTAAGGATAACTGTCCATGTATTGTCTAGTTTGAGACAAGCATCTGCATTAAGTTGATGTAAGCATCACCATGCAACTACTCTACAAAATATATTCCAAGTGACACAGCAAAAAACAGCTGAGGAAATAAGGCACTTCTGAGACATTAACAGACTGGCTACATATTTAAACAGAATTATGGCTCAGACATCCTTGCTCTGGAGGAATGAACAGTACCATGCATGGAAGAAATGGCTGTTGCATGCCAGAACCCACTATCCATCCATACTCTTAAGGCAGCATCATGTACAAGGAAGCATAGCAGGACATCACTGCTCTAAATACTTTGCTCTTTTATGAGTGATATAAATAAAACTTTGGTCCATTACCATCCCTCCACACACACACCCCCAACTGTTTACAGGCTTATTTCACAGAACAGCAGCATTAAGCAAAGTTAATTCCACACAATGCACGTACCCTGAGACTAGAGTACAATGAAATACTGACAAAAATCAAGTCTGGAAGAAAAAAGGGAAGGGTCTTCTAGACTGCTTAAATTAATTTGCCTACGTAAATGCCTGTTTCTAACTTTTTCCAGAGTAACAAATCTGATGTTTCACAATTATTTTTTTAAATGAATCCAGTAGGAAGTACAATATAGTGGACTTCAAGTAGTACAAAGAAAGGTTTTTGTGAATAGATTGACGTCAAACAGCTGGAAACCCAGGTTTTAACATTAGCCTTTATAGCAAGAACAAAAATCCCTTTACTCACTGCTAAAACACCAAAACTTTCCAGCCTGGGTATGAAAACGAACATCCAAAATAGAGAGAGACACAGCACTGATCAAGTACCCAGTCAAAGACCACTTCCCTGTTGTTAGAGCTAATGGTTACTCTCAGCTTGCAGTTTCCCCCCTCGTTGCTGGAAGGCCCTAACTGCACAACTTCCATGTCGAACGTCACAGTCGATCCAGAGGTAACAGCAGGCAGCTGGTTTGTCATTTCTTTTCCATTTACAAATACTGCTCCTGAAACAGTCAAGATGCCAAATATTATTTCTCACTTTCTGTACATACTAACATGCAATACTATGTCTCCCTATTTTTTTTCAGGCTGAATGAATTCCAGAAATAGAAAGCAACCCTGCCATGTTCCTTTTTGTCACATCAAACCGGTTGTAGTAACTGCAAGCAGAAAGAGGAAACCTGTGATCGCACCAAAGGTTTTAACTGTACAAAGAGCGTGTACATAAAAGGTGGATGAAGTTGCTCATATGTGATCCAGGGATACAAAGAACCAGAGGCTATGGGTTTTGGGGGAAAAAAATAAAACCAATCGCATTCTTTGATTATGTGATTCAGACTCACCGTTTGTGCTAATGCACACAGCTTTATCCCGCTGCAAAGAGTCGTAGCCATTCTGCTGCTCCACACACACTCCTAGGCTGTCTCGTCTGTCTGGCTGTCCCACAGTTTCAATTCTACCAAGCAAAAAGTTAAGTCAAACCCTGAAGCTTTAAATCAAAACATACAATGAAATCTAGACAGTAATTCCCAGCCATACCAGACCTCTGTACTGTGCTCCAGGGCTTTCAACAAATTCATCCAACCTTTGGGGAGATCCCTGCTGAACGACCAGAAGTCCAACCAGCTTTCCCAAGAGCTCTGCTCAGCAATGCTCAAACGTAATCCGTACAAAACATTAATCTGCTTCCTGCAAACTTTCATTGCGATTTAATAAAATTCTCCACTGTCACAACTTGGAGTCTTTTGAAATGATTTCTAGTTGTCTGACACAACCAATATGCGCGCAACTACAATAATCTCTACCCAATTACTGGTCAACAGCACGTTACAACAAGACAGCTCTAGTTTCAGCAAGTATTTCATAAGTGTGACTAAAACAGGGGGGTTGAGCCCTGCTATTTTCTGCTGTAAAGGGGTGGGGGTGGAAAGCTGGTGTGTTTTGGTCACGGTGGGTCGTTGGGTTGGTTTATTTTAATAAATCAAGCTTTGTACAAATGGGTATTAAAACCAATAATGCCTAGAAGGGCATTTACAAGTCTGGCTTCTGCTCAGCTGCATTTAGGATTTTGGTCCTGGGAAAGAATCTATGAAGAAAAAGCAAACAAGTTGCGCAAATGACCTGGGATGCAGTTCCCTTGGGCCCGAGCGGGACTGTGCACTCTGTACACTGAAGGGCTCTTCTATATTTGAGTCTCTTCTCTAGTACTGCCATCTCTCAAAGGTGCTAAATCATACTTTAGAGAGAGCCTGAGTGACTCAGGAAACTCAGATGGTCTTTTCTAGCAAGTAAAACAGCAGTTATTTTCATTACAGCCTGAGAGAGATAGCAGCACTGATACGTGGTTGTTGCCAAACAACCGAAAAAATTAATCACAAGCTTTTAAGAACAGGAAATTAAACTGGGCAGTAGACTGGCACACAATGGGTTAACTCTTTCAAGACAAACAGGGAAGATAAAATTGGAGCCATGTTTTACTTTTGCTCTCCATTAGGTTTCTCAGTCCCCTGGGAACTGCACTACGATAGCAAAAGCCTTGTAGTGTAAACCAAAGCAAAAAAAAAAAAAAACCAAACCCAAACAATTTAACAATCCAAGAAGCTTTTAATGTGGAAGCGATCCACAATGTTTTCCCACAACAACTTTAAATGAGATTTCAAATTCATTTTGGTACTCTACTCTAGATTTTAAACTCTGCCTGAGTTACTGCTAAAGCTTTATAAATAGCTATTTATCTGTAAACTTGAGAGGTAAAGCCTTGTGCTTAGGTAACTAATTCATTCCACCCCTAGGTAAGGGAGCCTTTCTTGCGTTTTGCATTGGAAATAAGTATTTGTACAGTCACAAGAATGACCAAAACTGCATAACTATAAACCCATTAAAAAGACGGAATTCTACCATGTCAATCTGTATCCACACTTACTTGCTCATTTATATAGACCCTTTTTTGCCAAGCACTGTCAAGGTAACCTGGACCAGCAGCAGCAGGAAGAAAAAAAAAAAAAAAAAAACATCAAACAAGCAACAGGACAGTGAATACTCTGAGGCAGTAGTGATGGCACACCCAGAGCGGGAGCGTTTACACAGGAGTCAGTCTAGGAGCAGCTGAACGTTTTACATTCAGTGCTTTCAGCAGAATCCATGCTGAAGCCGGGCTGAGGCCACATTTTTCATCATGCACGTCTGTATTCATCACAATCCAGCTGTCCAGCATCAGGGTTACCCTCCCTACAGCGCTGCCCGTACTCCAGGAGAGCAGACTGGGCTGCGTGCTAACGCAAAGCGAGAAAAAGCCAAACTTTCCTTACACCACAAAGAGGAAGTACAACTCAAGTGTCTGAGGCAATGGCCAAGCTATAACTCTGAGAGTTTTCCTCCTCACACACACACACAGAAGAGGGCCGGGATCTGGTGTATGTCCCCTTCCTTTCCTTTCCAGGTTTTGATTATTCAGCACTGATAACCAGCCCAAGACAAAGAGCCCACATACGGTACAAAACATCACTGCACAATCTCCTGAGCTTTACTTTATTAGGCTGATTTTTCCTATCACATTAATAAAGTTATTCTCCAGCCTCTATGATCCCTGGGACTTAACATTTCAAAAAGCCCACCAAATATATGGTAGGAACAGTGCTCAGTGGGACACTCCGAATCCCTTACCACTTCCAGTGCTGCAAAGCAAAACCTCACCTCTGTCACTGCAGTATACAGCCACTGAACCAGTTCAACCCCCACCAGTTTCCATTTGTCTCAGAGCACAGAGAAGTAAATCTGTGGGCGATCACATGCACTTCCTTCAGATTAGCTGTCAGTAGAGTTGTGGCGGGTTCCTGACAAAGTCAGCATGACCTTCATACAGCATCTGCTGGATGATCCCAAGTCACCAGCCTGGCCAGACTGACTGTGGCTCCCCACCGCCAGCAGAAGCTTCAGAGCCAGCTGCCAAGCAAGTCACTGCAGAGAGACATTCCCTTTCCTAAGGGCAGCTCCCCAAAGGCTGCAGAGAAACAGGAGGAGTCTTGACTTAAAGCAACGATGTTTTCCTACAACTCTTCCAAATGCCTCACCTCAGGATAACTAAAGCAGTCTATCTTTAAAAAGCAGATACAAAGCATTGCACTGATCTCAGCTTCACTTTTCACTGATGAGGTATTCCTGTGTCCTCAATGCAGAGGAATACAAAGCTGCTTCACAAACGTCTGTAACGTGAACCCTGCTTATTTGTTTTGCTCTGCAAGCCACTTATCCCCTTGTGGATATACTTTTGTTTCAACAGATGGAGAAAGCCAAGCGCCAAGTACTACACCTCCATGCTCAGGAAAGTCTCACACACTTTCGAACAGGAAGCTACTATTGGACCCTGGAAGAGGAACACAATCGATTTTTGCGGTTCAGTCTTAAGATTCATGCCATTACAGTTCTTGTGGACATGTACTTCTTAGGGCTGTGCCATCCTGAAACAATCTCCTCTTGGAGAGGAGTCCACATTACCAAAATGTAAAGGAAAAGATTTTCATGTGTTACCAATAAAAAAAGATAAAAGGCATTGGTCTGAAAGAGAACCAAGGGAAACCTCAACGTTCTGCCTTTAATTTCACAGTCATTTCTGAGCCAAAAGATGTTAAATCTAGCAAAAGACTTCAAATGAAAGCTTTAGATCTTTTTATCCCATCTCAGACAGGGCAACTAAATATATCCTCATACTACAACCATCTAAAGTTAAGAGAATTCATTATCAGGAAGGGAGAAATGAAACATCATGGAATAAGTTACAAAAATATCACAAACAACCCCCTTAAAGTGTCTTTGGAGGTTGCCTACTGTACAGCAAGTAGTTTTATTTAAACAGGGGAAGATGGAATAAAGCTTCAGAGTCTCTGAGGTCTGTAATCACAACTGACATATCCACAAGGAAGCTCCTCATACCCCACTGAACAGTATCATCTCAAGGACAGGAGTAAAGGCAGCAAAGCTGCCAAGGTTTTTAATTGCATTCTGTGCCAAGTGAAAAGCTTGAATTTCACGCAATCCCTTCTCCACTCAAGAGTTTCTAATGCCAGTTTCAAGCAGTAACCTGATCAGCACTAATTATCTCAGATGTTAAGGACATCGGTGCCAGACTGCCATCCTCACCTGTCCCAAGAGCACACAGAATGTTGTCACATCCTGAGTCATCAAAGCACGTGCACAGCCTGAGAAGGAAAGCACCCACTGCCCTGCGGTTAAAAAGCATCAATGGTGAGCCTCCGCTAACTGTCGACCAGCCAGTAACAGCTGCTACAGAACTCAAGGAAGTTCAATATTCCACAGATTTGTTCAGCATGGGCTAGATTTTACCATCCCCAAGGAGTTCACTCTTGTCTCTGGTTTAGATAGGTGCAGGTCCTACAAAAACATCAGGTGTTTTCCTAAAGAGCCAGGACGTAGAAGTAAAGAGAAGGAAGTTCAGACTTCACACAGACATGCTACCTTGACCAGGGCTGAGCTGATGTAAAACTCAAACATGCACCATAACTCAGGTTTACATACAATTCAAATGTAACGGATCAGAGAACTAAGCTTGTTTCACAGGAGATGCATCAGACAACAGCTACCCAGAAAGTACTTGCCTGAATGTTAACGTTTGGCCACAGAAATACGTAGGAGCTTTGGAGTAGAGCACACCGCATGACTGAGAATCATTTCGAAGTGCTATGTTTCTTCGACTGCTCAAGCTGTAACCCTCCAAACCAGTTGTCCATTCTTAAAACAAAAACAAACAAAAAACAAACAACAAAACAGTGTGAACCTCAACTAGACCAGCTACTGTCTGTGCAAAATAAAGTGAGTCGCAATATCCACTCACATTACCTCATAGGAAGCTGAAGCTATGTTAAGAACAGGGGCTGGTTTTGCCGCCTTCTGATGGAGAGATTTCTTTTTCAAATCATTCGCAATTACAAAAAATATTTCCCAGCTCACAGGGTTCACCAGAATTTCACTCTTTGCTGCAATCGTCGCAAAGTCATATTGCAGGCAAAGGAAAACCTTCATGACCCACTGCCCTTAAAAATTTGCAAGTGAAGAGAAAACTTAGGTTTTTCTCCCTCCAAGATGAGAGCTTGTTATGTGACTGTAGGTTATCAAACAATGCTTAGGTAGGGGTGAGGGACAAGGGAAAGACATGCTTCGCTTCTGGCTCACTGATGCTCTCCACGGCTAAGCAGCAAGCTACCTGCTGAAAGGCTCACTAACTATCCCTCACACTATGAAGCAAAGAAGAAATTGTAGGATGAAAGGACAGTTCATCATACATTACACACATACATCATAGCTAAGGACACGCCATCGGCATACAAAGAGCAGCTTCCGTAAGTCATTCAGGACTGCTGCTCTGATGACACGGGCTTACGATAAGAGCAAGGAAACAGTACCGTGGGGAACTAGCGTGGTACGGCCGATCTGAGGAACGCTCCATGGACTCCACTCTTGCCGTCCATCTCCTCGGGCACAGACTCTGAACTGGTAATCAACATTAGGATCAATATGCAGCACTATGAACTCTGTCTCCAAGCCAACATACACATCTTCAAACTGACTGGCAGTACTCTTACGGTATTGCAGCCTGTAATCCTGTGGTATGAAGTCGTCATCCACCTAGAGAAACATTTATTTCATTAATAAAGGACCCTCTCTTTTTTCGCTTTCGCCTCTGAAGCGGCACGTACTAGAGTAATACTGCAGGCTGTCAAAGGTGATTCAGAGTCACAAGGTATTAAAGAGCAGAAAGCATGCCTTATAGAAAGTAAAATCAGTGTCTGAACCAACTAATACAAAAAATTTTATAAGAATGATTTGCTCATAGTTTAAAAGTATCTATAGGAGAAGAAACATTTAACAGAAGGTTATTCAATCTAGCAGAGACGTAACAAGATCCTTCAGCCAAAAGCTGAAGATAAATTTGCAGAAGAAATTCAGCACCAATTTTTAACAGCAAGGGAAACTCACTGTTATCCTTCATAAACTGTTCCAGGGAATAATTTCCAATTCTTTGATCTGTCCAAGTCAAAAAAGATTTTTTTAATTTTTTTTTTTCCCCACAAAAGCTCCAGTATCCCCCAAGCATGACCAAATTCAGGGAACTCGCCTATAGCACAGCAAACCAGACTACATGTGACAAGAGTGCCTGTGGTTTTATAATCTGAGTCCACATCCTTTACAAGGTAAGGGTGGCTCACCAATGGCTGGCTCTTGCTAGAACTACGAAAGTTTGTTTAATGCTGCCAAGGAGCACAGAGATGTCCAACAACAACCAAACCACATCAGAGCACAGCAGTGACTTACTTAAAAATAGTTTTTTGTGTATTGAAGAGAAAAGCTGTTTGACAAGGTAATGTCAATATTAAAATATTTCCTCTTTCTGTCCACTGCCTCTCCCTAAGAGCACAAACACGTTCAGGAGTAAAAGCATAACAAAACAGGTTCAGCCTCAGCCTGGGTCTGCTAAAGCATCTTCAAAGGGAACAAAAGCATCACCCCACCACTGAAGTCCAGTCTCACTGAGACCATTTGGCAGTTGTGCCACACAAACGAACCACTTGCTTCCACAGCACAAATGACTACCTGCAAATCACTTCCATCAGAAACACACACACTAGGATTTCTTGGTCTTGTTTGTACAACAGCAACACATATAGATTACTATTTATTTGTTTAGTGGGAAGAGTACATGAAGGAGGCATTTCCTGCTTGTCCAGTACCTGGCTGTTGCTTAAGCACGGGAAACCGGGGCAGCAGTGTTTTCAGCTGCCCCTCCCAACTCTTCCACACACAGGGAAGGAGTTTGCGAGGCAGAGGCGTGTTAGCCTGTTGGCCCTTTCGCCCTGCAGATGGGAGCAGGTAGAGTCCAGCAGCAAGAGTCTAACACGCAAGTGTCACTGCCAGCACCAACCACAACATCACTAGATTACCTTGCCTTTAAATGAGGCCATTACCATAAAAATCTCTTCTAAAGTTTCTAAGTACACACTGAAGTGGACTGTTCCTTTGAAGGCAGTAGAGAATCCAGAATGAAACTGGCTTTTTTGGTTTATTTCAACAAAACTGAAGCCTGAATGATTTTCACCCAGGATATTTTACCTACCTTACACCATCGGACTAAAATACCCCCAGGCTTCTCAACAAATTCCTCTAGCTGTACAGGTGGGCGCGATGCCACAGTTCCATGTCTGAATATTTGATTTTTCAATATAGTAAGAAGGCAGTCATCCAACTGGGCAGATAAACAAGGCACGTCAACCAAGGAGGGCACTTCTGGTAAGCTGAGAAAGGAAAGTTTGCTGTAATGAAAGGGGCCAGCTTCTACAAATTCGTATTTTGTCCATACACTTGAATCTGTGCAGATTTGCAAAGAGAGAACAGCTGCAGAAATTGGCATGTGCATTTCAAACTTAAAAGACTCCGAAAACACAGTGTTTCAGCCCTAACCAGACTGTTTCTCAGTAAATACTCTGAAATACAGGCTGTTCCACAAGGAGTGGTTTCATCGTTCACAAATAAACAGCCTACATTTCTACAGAACATATGGAGGTTGAAAACTACTCCATTCTGTGACTGCCAGCCCCCATGAAAGTGTATGAAACAAACAGGACAGTAGCACCTCAAATCAATCTTTTAAGGCAATGAGGCGGAAAGCTTTTGTTTCAAAGGAGAAAAGATCCCTGTGCAGCTGCCTCAGATCACCTCAGTGTGTCAGTATCTTACCTATCTAGCTGAATATGTAAAGCTTTTTTTGTAAAGCTGCAAAGTTTCTCATTCTGTTGTCCCACATCTCCATGGACTGCACTCTCTCCTGGAATCAAATGGTAAAAATATTCCTAATGAGAAAACATCCAAGAAAGGCATTCTTTGCTTCAAAAGAAGTTCTGACATGAACAACCAATTAAACATGAAGCATTCTCAGCACTTTTGCTAGACTCTTGGCTAGAAAATACAATTATAGTTAACAAAATAAAGCCTATCTAGCAACTTTTGAAGCTCTGGAAGTTTCCTGTAGACACACCCATAACAGAGGTAATAATTTGCCTCAGGTCTCAGACAGTAGCAGAACCAGGATCAGATGCCAGAAATCAGGATTATTAATCCCTTCCTCCACCTGCTTTAAAGGAGGGAAAAAAGCAAAGCACCTTTGCGGAGCAGAAAATATAAAAGCAGGAGCTTAAAAGCAAAAAATAAATTTCAACCACTGTTCTATTTGCTACAATCTAAAAGGTAACTATTGTCACAGTGAAGGAAATAATCCATGAATTAAAGTGCAGAGATAAATAGAAATCTTTTCATAAGTTTTCCATATAAAGTAGCATCCACACTTCAACTTACAGAGACGTATGCTCCACTCTCCTATCTGATGACTTTTTGGTAATTTACAACATAAGCAAGCTCAGTCCTTTTCCAAATGGAGGATTACGAATGTTACAAATCTCTAAAGAAAAGCATACGTCATAATTGGCAGCAGGAGATTTAATAACCATGGAGGCTTAACTTCTTTCTGACTCAGATGCAACCTCTGCTCATTCTGATGACACAACTTAGCAATGCTTCCACTGCGACAGGGGAATGGTGACCCACAGGATAGGAAGTGCACGGCTAGGCAGGTTCTCATGAGATCTGATAGAGACTTCTATAAAACACAGGCAATCTTGGCCACTACCCTGTGATTCAGTAACTTGAAACTTAAATTAAAAACAAGATGACTACCAGCTGTCCCAGAGGTTGAGGTGCTAGGGGGGGGAAAAAAAAAAAGAAAAAAAAAAAAAAAAAGACAAACCAGCAAATTAACTCTTAAATACTGTCATGGCTCCTGTGAAGAGGAGGCACAGAGCTACCAAGCCAGCATGATCTGTAAGCACAAAGCTCAGGTCTGAGTGTGAGCGGATAGATTTCCTACCCGTGGGAGACTGCTCAATGCACTTTAGTTCACAAAACTGAGATCATGTTGAAAGAAAGTTAAAGTTGACAGATGAGAACAATGCAAGGAAACTGCCAACATACTCATGGCTCAGACATGCTCCCAGCAGGTTCTCCAGTGTGGGTAAAACAGTCGAGAGTGACATTCCTTTCTGGCTAGGTAGCATCAGTAGGGCACAGACTGGCCCTTACAATAATATTCCACATGTGTATTTTTGTCTGCCTCATCCTCAGACTTTTTGGAGAAATTTTTCTCACAGAGTGGCCGTTCCATTCCTCATGTTCCCAATCCACAGTGAACATAATCACACTTAACAGGAAAGATAATCTGTTTACTTCAGCTGCTATTCCATTAAGATACAAATAACTTTCTTCAACCAACAGAGTTGTTTTGTTTTTATGGTACCCAAGATGTATTTTATTTCAAAATAGCCTGATATAATCGTCCTTCTAGTGTGGAGGGGTGCAGGACATCTGTGCAGGGAGACATTTCCCAAGTACTTCCTGCCCCTAAGGAGAAGCTACACTGACACATGCACACCCTAGGATTGGAGTGAAATATTAAAATACAGATTTGTAGGAGATAGTATCGACCAACTCTTTACTACATCTACCCAACTTTAACCTTTTCTTAATGTTTGGTTTGAGAGAAGTCCAAAATGAGCCAAATAACAGGAACTGGATCATAACAGGAACTGGAAAGTAGAGCTAAGAATTAGTATCGTGTCCTTCCTTACCTTCCCGGAGCAGATCATCAGCCGTACTGACTCCATGCTCTATTAGCTTCTGGCATTCATCCAAGGGTTTGATGCTTTCTTGTTCTATAGCATCCACTTCCTGCAGCAGTGATAACAGTCGCTCATCCAACAGCTTCTTTAGGGTCCCTCTCAAATCATTAAAATGTTGCTCAAGTACATCTCTGGTCAACGTTGCACTTTCTCTGATCTAAATTCAGGTAACGGGAAAGAAGGATTCAGGATAAAGGCAAAGGCCATGCACATCTTTTATTTTTCTGAACCACCTCATCTGCATCTGCTGGAGAAAAGCTGCCTGTGAAGTCAGCTTTAAGAAGAGGACCGCTGGCAGGTAACAAACTAGTATAGTCATTTTTAGTACGCATACGCAGGGAAGGAGGCAAAGAAACTAGCCTGGACAAGGCAAAGAGAGTATTAACTAAGCAAAATACAAATTGGGTTACACATACTTCAATCAAGGAATTTTTCTTGTCAGAGAAATCTGAATGGTCTGCAGGTATTCCCCCTGTGCCCCCCTCAATCGCTGTAATCCTGTTCAAAAAACACTCTGCCATCATATACAGGTAATCCTCACTGGAAAGAACAAGGTATCAGGCTTTTAGAAGACTACCTAGAAACACTTTTCCAGGCCCTATCACTTCACTGGATTTTTTAAATCCTCATAAATTTTCTTCCTCCCCCCCTCCAAAGAGCCACCTTTGATTTGTCTATGCTCCAAGGTTACAGGGCAGGGTGAACAGCAAGTCTGTTTTGATTCTGGAAGAACTAGACCACAGAAGGTTCTACAAGTGCTTATTAAAATGTTTGCAAACTTGCTGAATCTGACTTTTAGGGAAGAAAACACATTTGAACACTCCTGAGCTAAAGATGCAAAAGTCAGAAGTAAACACCTCCATATGAACAACTTTTCTAAGTCACTCACACAAGGAAACGCTGCAACACACATACGGCCTTAGATGTAATTTCTAGATCTTTAGAAGTACAGACAACCAACACAGGAAGTTCTCTGGTTAGGTAAAATAAATTTCCCCTTTAAGTAATATTCATGAAGGTCTGCAGCTGCCACACAGCTCAGTTTCCCTTTTCTTGTTATTTCAATGCCTGAGGAAAAAAAGGAAGTATTTAGCTTTGTGAAGGGGTGGAGTGGAGGAAGGCAGAACACTCACTTCTCTAAGCCCATTACCTCCATTACACGCAGATACAAATTCAACAACTCAGCCTCAGAATTACAGATACTACTAGATACGCAGAAGAGGAAATGCAGGTCCCTGAACATCCAGAGCTGCATGAAGCTTGTTGAAAATTGTGTCCCATTGGTCCAAAAGAAAAGGATGCAACGTCAGTGATCTAAACTGCTTTTCCTATCACATCGGCCCACCAGTCCCCAAATAACAAAGCTTCTGCTATCTGAACCCCAGTCTGAGACATTCAGCACTTCTGGACACAAGGAATTCTCAGATGTGTGTTGCATGGCAGACTCTTTGTGGACAAAACAGCGCGTGGTCCTGAAGATGGAAAGAGAGAAACCAGAAATGTGCACACAAGCAAAGAAATTCCCCCAGAGAGGAAAAGGACCGAAAGGTAAGGTAAGGTAACTAAGTGCTCAGACGCTGCAGAAAGGCAAACTTGCTCCCATCCTGAGTTATCAGGCAATGCTCTGAGATTATGAGGTTTGGATTAAAGGCAGTCACAAACAATTAATTTTCTTAAATAGCTTGCGGTTTTGAAGATGACTAATTTAAAGTGCAGCAATTGCCCACATTCACTCAGTAGCAGGATACTAGCCTAGCAGATTTATAGCAGGTTGCTATGCTAATGGAATCCACTTCAGAGACACGATCAGGTCACCACAGAAACATTTTCAGAGTTTGGTTTGGTTTTTGTTTATTTGAAAGTTGAATCAAAGAGAGCAAGACATTGGTTCTAGCCTGCAAAAAATAAAGTGCTTAGAGAATGTCTTAGAAGAGAAGCCAGTCCTTTGCTGGCTCTCTGCAATCCCTACCCATATCTACATATCTTGTCATGCATCTTCAGTGCAGAGTGGGTGGGTTACTGGTCCCAGTGAAAACTCTCCAGTGCACAGCTGCAGAAAAACCAGCTAACCTGGAATGTTGGCAACACTTATACGTGACCCACAGAGTACGTGACCCACGGCGTTAGGTGCATGGGGACAGCAGAGTTCAGGACAGCAGCCAAGCTAGAGAGCAACTTGCCTAGGCAGATATCTTTTATATGCGAGGGGAAGAGAGAGGGGAAGACAGTAGGCATGACAATCCCTATATAAGACTTAGCATCCCAACTGCTTTAGAACACGTAGTTCCTCTACACATCTTTATTCTTGCCTAGGAAACCTCCCTATCAACCCAGAAAAATCAGGCTCAGCTCAGTAGCAGACTTCAACCTGCACCCCTTTCCCCCGGCACTTTCTGGTCCATCCACTCCCAAGGCCTCCAGCACCTGCGGAGCCAACACGCAGGTTTCCCTGGGGCGCGCACAGAATCAGCGGGGTGACCGCAGCCCTCACCCCCCACACGTCCTGCGGGATTTCCTCTCCCTCCGTGTCCCCACCCGAGCCCCAACACGCTGCTCCGCACACAGACGCTCCACAGAAAACCGCGGCTCCGGGTGAGGCGCCCGGGACGAGCAGTACCGCTGCCCCGGAGGCGGGTCGCCGATGACCGCCACCCCGTCCCGGAGCCGGGCAGACCCGCGGCCCCGCGCTGGGGACGACCCGAGCCACCGCCTACCGGCACCCCGCCGGACGGGAGGTGCGGGCAAGCCGCGGAGCCCCGGGGAGGTGGCGGGGCGGGCGCCTCCCGGCCGCTCGTCCCCTCCTGGGCTCGGCGGTGAGCACCCCCGGAGAGCCCCGCCGCCATCCCTCNGGCAGCAGGCGGGGCACGCGCTACCAGAAAGCCACCTCAGCGCGCCGCGAGGCGCCACCGGTCCCGCCGAGTTTGACCCCTCTCGCGTCCTGTGCCCCACCCGCACAACGTCACGCGCCGCGCCCCGCCCCTCTCCGCACCGCGGCGCGAAAAGCCGACTGACAGCGGCGAAGCTGGGAGGGGAGTGGGCGCGGCTCCGTCGGCACGTGACCGGGCCTGCGGGGAAGGGGCGGGGTGACAGACTGCGGACCCGCGTCACGTGAGGGTGGAAAGCGGACGGCCGTTGGCAGCGCGGGTGGGTCACGTGGGGCGCCGTGGCACCGCCCCCTTCCGCGCGGAGGTCCGAATCTTGTCCCGCGCGCGCTTTTCTGCCTGCCTGGCTCTCGCTCCTGTCAGGCGGGCGGCGGCCATCAGGCGGGCGGGCCGCGGCGGGGCCGCTCCATGGCGCTAACGCGCGCCTCTCCCCGCGGCTGAGGGCTCCGCTCCCCGCCAGCGCCCGGGGCNCCCGCCGGTAGCTCCGCGCCGCCTCGATGCTCTCCCGAGCCTCCTGCAAGAGGAGCCGCGCCTCGACCTCCGCCTCGGCCTCCATGGGCAGCCGTGNCTGACAGCGGCGAAGCTGGGAGGGGAGTGGGCGCGGCTCCGTCGGCACGTGACCGGGCCTGCGGGGAAGGGGCGGGGTGACAGACTGCGGACCCGCGTCACGTGAGGGTGGAAAGCGGACGGCCGTTGGCAGCGCGGGTGGGTCACGTGGGGCGCCGTGGCACCGCCCCCTTCCGCGCGGAGGTCCGAATCTTGTCCCGCGCGCGCTTTTCTGCCTGCCTGGCTCTCGCTCCTGTCAGGCGGGCGGCGGCCATCAGGCGGGCGGGCCGCGGCGGGGCCGCTCCATGGCGCTAACGCGCGCCTCTCCCCGCGGCTGAGGGCTCCGCTCCCCGCCAGCGCCCGGGGCATGGTGGGCAGGGTCGCCGTGGCCGCGGCGGCCCCCTCCCTCCCCGGGAAAGACGGCGACGCTCAGGTGGGGACGCGGAGGCGGGCCGGGGCGCCGCGCTGTGAGGGGCGGAGAGGGGGCTGGCGGCGGTCTCGGGGGTGCAGCGGGGCGGCCTGGGCGGGGGGCGCCCCTTTGTCGTTCGTGGGTGGTACAGCGCGTCTGGTGTAATGGGGGGAGGCGTCAAACGCCGGCTGGGCGCGGCGGGATGGCTGCCCTGCCCGGTGCCCGGGAGCGCGGCGCAGCGCTTGGGCCAAGCTGTCACGAAATGCATTCTTGGGGCACCTCGGCGGAGTCCCCGATAGCTTTGGGCAGAAGCGTTTTCAGTTTCAGATGATGCGAGTTCAGTTTTTAATGAACCAGGAGAGTTATAAAAGTCTTTGTGAGCCACCTTTCTTGGAGTTTTACGGATTCTTTTTTATGGCTTGAATTATGATATGAAATATGAACTCCTTGGTACTAATTTTCTTAAAGTATTTTAAAAGGTGTAGTTTCTTCTTAAGCTATGTGAGATGCTTACAGTAGGATCATACATCTTTAAGTGATGTTGGAATTCTCTGCTATGTGCTCTACAAATGCTCTGGCAAACATCTCAAGGTAGCTAATAGATAGATCTTCTGAATTGAAGTAGACTTTCTGAGCTCTAGTACTATGAAATCTCTGCAGAACTGTTCTGAAGACCTGCGGTCGCTTTCAGTTTTGGCGGTCTCAAATCTACACGGGTTGGTTTGTTTGTTTTTTGAAATGGCAAAATCTTTATTTCAAGCTTAAATAGCTTTTGAAAGTATGGAGATGCATGCGCACATAGAGTCTTAGCTCATTGATACGAGTTTTTCATCCTCTGAAAAAGTACCAGGGTCACTAATATATACTGCAGATACTATACTGCTTTATATTACCATACTAAGTCATCTTAAGTTTTTAAAAACTAAGATTAATGTTGAACTTTTTTATAGCCATGCAAGAAACGTCGAGAGGAAGATAATCCTGTAAAAACAATCACAAGATATTTTTCACCATTAGCAAAACCAGCGGATAAAGTGTTGTCACCACCAAAACCCAACAATATATTGGATTATTTTAAAAAGACATCTGTAACTGAGAAAGCTACAATTGGTAACATAGCTGGAGAAAATAAAACACCATTGGACGCTGATGACAAAGACTGTAAGTCACCTTTTAAACCACCTTTAAAGCGGAAGAGGAAAGGGAAGAGAGGTAATTTAAATAATAAGCTGATAGAAATGAAAGAATCTGAGCATGGATGTGAAATAGAAATTAGTAGTGATGACAGCAGAGAAACAACAGGATTGAAACAAGACAATAATGATTTTATTGCTACTTGTACTTTCGTTGACAAAAAATGTGTAACAGAATTAGCAGAAGATAATGTGCAAAGAAAGGACCTCTCAAATGTTGTCATCGACAGAAAAAATGTGAAGAAAGATGGTTCTGAATTAAATGGAAGAAAAAATAGGATAAGAAAATCAAGGAAAAGGAAGCACAAAGTAAATACGGATTCTGAAAGTTTTTCATCTGAAAACCAGCTGAATGAAAAGTATAAAAAGGAAACTGAAGATAAGAAAAAAATGGTATCTCCTACAATAGTGGAGTGTGATGCTACTATTAGTGACTCCAGTTTTGAAGTTCATACAGATGACAAGTCATCACAGGTAAATAATAGTATAATAACAGTGTCATTTGAGGACTTCTTGAAGAGTCAGGGAGAAAATAATGTAGATCATGTTGAAGAAGATACAAAGCCAACAATGAAAAATTCTGCTACAGCAAATGAAATGGACAAAAATGATAGTATTAGTGACCCAGAAAAGTGTGAGGAATCTCAACAGCTACCACTTAGAACAGTAACTGTCCTTGCACAAGTTCATTCCATTCCTCCAAAATTAGCTCCTTTACATAAGGAGCCAAAAGGCTCTAGGAAAATAGCTTCCATTTTTTTGAAGCAGAAAAGATGTATAGGGGAAAAAGAAAGTAGCCCACCCCTCTTGGACAGTGAACTAATGGAACAGGTTACTCAGAAAAGAAAATCTAATGTAGTTATTGAGGAAGAAGAACTGGAGTTAGCTGTACTAGAGACTGCGGGGCCAGATTTTTTGAAGCCAAAATGCACTCTGGAAGAAAGGCATCAGTTTATGAAGGCGTTTAGACAACCAGCATCAGATGTAATAAAAAGTGGAGTTAAAAAGGCACCTGGAAAACAAAAGCAAGCCATTGGAAAGTCTTCAAAAGAAAAAGAAGGACCTGAAGATGACACTGCTTCAAATAAAGGATTAGAAGGTGGAGTAACAGAAGATTGTGTAGACAAATATACACATTCTAGTCCTGAAAACAATAGAACTAAACCCAAAAGACCTAAAAAGTTTCAGAAAAAAGGAAACAGAAGAAGGAAGGCTTCAGAAACTAAGGAAATGAATGTCTCAAATATTAGCAATTACAATGAAGATGAAGATTCAGGAACCAATGTTCTTACTAAGGAAAACGCCTTAGATCTAAGAATTTCATCAAGTCCAAAACTCAATGAGTTAAGGAGGAGTTTAAGGCAGAAGAAAATCAAAACATCAAAAAATGTTACACCTAAAAAACCCAGAAACAGAAATATCTTTTCTGCTGATGAATTAAGTGGCTGTCCTTTTCAGACTTCTACACCAAAAGCAAGCAAGCAATCCATGAAGAAAAGTAACATGTATAAAGCCGAGGTGATTACAGTGCCTTTCGATGGAAGCAGCCCAATAAGGTAAACATTTTAGAAGATGTTCTACCTTCTTGCACTTTGTTTTCCTGCAAGTATTTCAAGAGTAAGATATAATTATAAATTGATTGGAATGCATACCAAAGCTGCATGAATACTGATCATGTTGGATAATAATATAGAAGAACCAAAGGTGATTGTATACATGTGATTGCTCTAAAGACGTTAATAAAAAGCAAAAAAACCCCCATCAATTGCAGGGTTGCTTCTGTTTGCAGCAGTGTATTTTTAAAGGCTTTTGAAAATGAGATTGAGAGTAACATTTCCCTTTGTTAAAAAGTAATCATTTCATAATACTTTTTCCCTAATTAGAATGAGGTTTACACGTATCAGTGCAACTACAAAATCAAATAAAGCTGAAGCCACAAAAAATGAAGAGTTTAACTCCAAAAATATAAAGGTAATTTATGTAACAGTTTGTGTTTCAGTATTTTCTCATTTACTATATGCATATAATTGTGTTTATGTTCAGTATTATGTGATAGTCTAATGTTAATACAATATGATATTTCTCAGATGCCCTATGGAAAGAGAATATTACTGTGATTTCTGATAGAATTTGAGATACTTTCTTGTACAGTTATTGTACATTAGATTTTAAAATAGGTTTTATTAGTGTAAATCTACTCTTCATAAGAGAAAAATCCAATAAAATAGCATGTTCATGTTCTGCAGATTCTCAGGATGGGACATAGTATTTGGGCACAGCAGAACAGCTTATGCTGGGCTGTCATTCCCTTTTGAGAAGTATTTATATCATCTGGTTTAATCCTCCTCTTTTACATTCTTTCATTTTCTTTTTGATATTAGTAAAATGTGATTAAAATCATATGCTTCTATGAATTTGAAAAAATATATTAATATCTTAAATACAAAATATATTGCTATTAATTGCTAAGTATTTTGGTTCTTTTGTACTTTAACAGATAAGCTCTACTTCTAAGAATATATCCAAAGCAAAACAGCTGATTGAAAAAGCAAAGGCTATACGACATAATAGATCAAAGGTTAATGAAGACTTACCAACTCCTGTGAGGCGCTCATCTAGACAGCGAGTTCTTGCTGAAAAGAAAAAATTACAAGAAAGTGAAGTAAGCCTGCATACTTTGTAGGGGGCGGGAAATATTTTTATGTTTGTGATTCATTTGAGCAACAAAAATGTTTCTATCTTGCAAAAATTTATTTTAAAGAATTAAATAAGGTAAGTATCTAGGCAATGGTATGGTAAATGTCAAATAGTAATGTCAAAAAAGTCCAGGCATAGACTGGAAAGCTCATCCTAATGCAGAACTATAACATCTAGCAGATGGTCACACTTTAGAAGTGACTGTTTCTCTTCCTAATGGACAGCAAGGTGTCTGTTTCAAATGTGTATGTTTTAGACATTTAAATTTAGATGAGTAATTCGCACCTTCATTTATATATTGGAGATCTTATACTATTTCTGTGTAGACAACAGTAATAAAAGTATTGTATAATCTTCAAAGTACTTGCTAATCTCTAAGCTCTCTAGCAGTTTTTTCAGTTTTCTCAGTACTGATCACTAAATTGTATTGTTAATAAAGGAGGAAAAGTTGTGTTTCCTTTCTTACTTTATTTGCTTTTTCTCTAGGAATCAGTAGTAATTTTAGATTCAAGCCTGAGTAATGCCACTGCTACGGTGCAGAATGTGAAGCAAAAGAATCTTCGGAGCTTAAATGATGTTTTGGGGAAAAAGTCTAGAAACTTGAAGGATTCAAAGAACTCAAATGGTAATTGGGTTTTACTGAATGTGTTTAATTTTTATTGCAGTTATGACTACTATAGCTTTATTTTATAAAGCTGCCTTTACAGGGCATTCATCTTTTCTTCTTTTTTTTTTGTTTATATAATATACCAATACATACCTTTTATTTTTATGATACAAGTTAATAGTGCAGAGGTTATTTACATGTGCTGCTTTGATGTTTCTTCATTCAGGGAAAGCTATGTTTGTTTGAAAAACTGCCAATACTATACCATGTTTTGTTGTCTTCTAATGTAATGGGTTTTTTTAATGTTAGAGAAAGTAATATCTATAGTGATGAAATAACTAGAAATAAAACTATAATGAATTTTGTTAAAATACTCAGATTTCCCTTAAGAGATTAAGGAGATTCCCTAATGGTAATAAATGGAACATACAGAGAAGCAAGGTTAGAATCCTATATCAGCGCTAATCTAATAATGATTTTTTTCTTTTTAAAGGAAAGCTGGGATATCCACCTTCCTTCCTAGGCAGAAATGCTCAAAAATCTGCAGGTGAACCAATTGTGATCTTTGATGAAAGCAGGTCAGTTTTCAAGATTCCACTTGCTTAACAATCAAAATATATTTCAATGTTACTTTAACATTCTCTCATATTACAAATTTAAATACACTTACTGAAATGTGTTATAAAAGTTCATGTTTTTTATACTGATCAGTATGTTAATCTGCTTGTAAAATTCTGGGGGGTTTTTTGGAGAGTTCCTCAGCCATTGTTGAGCAATTTTAGCTAGTTGAAAATGTAGTTGATGACTGATTAATAAGAAATCCTAAATTCAATATAAAAATACAAAATTCAAAGAGGATTATTTTAAAATCTCTAACACAAAATTGAAAATAAATTTAAATTTACTACATTTAAATTAATATTAGCAGTTCTCTCAGACTATTTTTCAACTCGTATGTAGAAGTGAATGCGATGAAATTATGTTGTAAGCCTTACATAGCTGGTAGTTCTAATAATGTTTTCATTTTATTTTTTCATTAAAGCCAAGATGCATCTGAAAATTCTCAAGATGATGATCAGTTCAGAGCAAAACGTGAATTCTTGATGAGTGGATTGCCAGAGTCACTGAAAAGACAGATTGCAAAGAAAGCCGCAGCAATGGAAGCATACTCTCTTGCAAGTTCATGTTTTAAGACTGTTGTCCATGTACAGCAGAAGGATGACTGTAAGCTTTTTTCAGCCATTGTGTAAATGTATATAATAATTTCTAGTAAATCTATGCAGAAACTATGCAGAACTTACTATTATGACAGGAATAACTGATAGTTCCCTCTTGTTTCATGTCCCAGTAAGAAAACAAAGCTTCCAGTGAGATGTTTTTGAAAACACAATTTACAAATTAAATTGGTGCTAAAGTAATGCATACATTTATGGGCAAGCATGCAAAATTCTTAATATTTAGTCAAAGTTAGTCCTTCAAGTCCCAATTTGGAGAATAAAGATCATGTTGGACTGACTGGGGCAGAAACCATTTCCTTCTGACAAAGGCAAAATATTTCTCAAAAGAGAAAAGAACAGCCCATTTCTTTCCACTAAGTGAGGGAGTGTGTTCCAGTGTTCTTATGAAAAGGCATGACAGAAAAGCAGAAGGTAGAATAGCACTTAACAAAGCTTATATTACAAACCAACCAATAAACAAACAAAATCCTTGGTGAGCATCTGTCCTACAGAGACCCAGTGAGGCTACAGGTTATTTAGAGCAAGCAGAGCCCAGGAGCAGCTTAGCGGAGAAATGTTGTAAGCAAAAATGTGCAAATTTTTTCTGCTTCTGGGAGGTGGAATTAATAAAGATGAAAAGTAGATGCAGTGTAAGTTAAATAAGCTTGGCTTTGACATGATAAAGCTGTAGTTAAAAGAGAATTTACTCTTATTTACTGTGGGATAGTTTTGTCTGTGACTGTATCTGTTTTGTTAACAAAAGGTTTCTCGTTTTGTTTTTGGTGGGGGTTCTTTTGTAGGTTATCCCATGTGGAAATTGAAATCACCATCGTGTCCTCTATTAACTAAGCTAAGGAAAATGAATACTGAAGTCACTAACGTCACAAAAATTACTCTCTCACTTGGTGAATTTTCCACTGTGAATTCAAAACTAACTGGAAACTGTTCTTCACCTGTGGTTAGTACTGTAAAGTAGGGGCTTGTGTCACAAGATAAATGAAAAAGAAAATTGATATTGCTCTGTTACTTGTTAGGACTTCTCTTGTTTTAAAAGATTCTGTAGTTTGAATCTCTGTTAGTCCAGGATTATTATTTTTTTTTATTTTGTGTGATTTACCCATTCTGCATTGTAACATTAGATGATTCTCAAGGCTTTCTGCTAATGTCTGCGTTTAACAAGACAGCTACCAATTTAAATTATGCAAAACTGTCATTGTTCTTCTGTGTAACGTTTTCAAGTAATAATTTTTTATGTGTGTTACAGCTTTCTGGCCACCGACCAGTTTTTCCTGATATATTCAGGAAGGATTTACTAGATGAGATTATGTCTTCTAATTCTCAATTTCCTGTGAGAAAATACTTCTACAAATTTCTGAAAAAGCAAGCAGAGTGGTTGGGTTTTGAAAACAGTATACAAGGTTAGTAATCTACATAGGGAAACATAAATACACACACCTCTCTGGCCTAAAAAGGCAACTTGGAATTTCCAGAAGTGTTTCAGTGAAGGAATATTGTTGTTGGAAATAAATTGGTCCTCATGTGTTAGGTAATTTTCACCAAATTCTTCAAATATGGCTTAAACAAACGTACAGTTATAACAGACATAGCTTGACATTTTAAAAGGGTGTGATTTTTTTTTTTTTACCCCCCCCCTCCTTAGAAAGCAAAGGTGGCACTGCAAGTTCTGAGGTAAATCAGAAACATTCTGACAACTGGAAGGAAACTAAGAGGAAAAGGAAAGAAATGGAAGACCACAAATCAAAAAGAAGAAAACAAATTGAAGGTACAGAGACTGAAATAAAATCCAGAGTTTCCAGGAATCTTATTTCTCCCATATCTGGAGAAAAACAAGCAGAGACAGGACAAGCCACGCATTTAGGAAAAAAGACCCAGAAATCAGATGTTATGACAGAAGACGCTGAATGTTTATCAGAGTCAAATGCACTTTCAGGTAACGGCATTTCCAGTCTGATGTTAATTCTCTTAGCATTGAGGGAATGTATATATGATGTATGTCAGCTTTCCACTGTGATGCAAAAATCATATCTAGTCTTAATATTCTACTAGACTTGATCAGCTCTTCTGCATGAAGAACTAATTAAAATGGATGATATTTTTTCTGTAGGTGTTGAAAAGGAAGACATGCTCTGGACAGAAAAATATCAGCCTCAAGATTCCAGTGAACTTGTAGGCAACAAGAAAGAGATTGAAAGGCTACACAGGTCAGAAGTGGGAGCATGGAGCCATTCTTAAAATAACTCAAAACATCGTATCACTTGATTATGCTCAAAGAAGCGAAGTCAATTATTTTGCACCATGCTTGAATAATACTTGTAGAGTGTATGTTTGTGGCCTTTGTTTTGGTTACTTCCAAAAAGTTGCAGAAACAAATTGTCAGTTGGTGTGATTGATCTTTTGGCCAGTCTGTTTTACAGTAATACCTTGGTAGCTTGTATGGTATTGTACAAAACAAAACCACGCATGAAATGCTACATTAGGCATGCACTGCCTCTGCTTTTGACAGTAATTTAGCAGTCTAGTCCATCTAATATATTGTGCTTTCAGTTAAATTTTATGTATGGATTTAAGTTATTTTTGTGGCTCTTACACACACTTTAAAGATCGATCTGACAAACAATGCTAAACTATGAACCATAAAGCATTTTCCATAGTTTGTTACAGTTTAAGTAGTTTGCCAAGTGACTTGTTTCTATACCAATCAAGTAATAGAACAGAGAATGAAGAAGGAATCATTTTTTACAAAAGAATCAAACAAACCCTGAACTTTTTTTTTTTTTTTTAATCTGAAAGGACTTGATAAGTTTGAGAGGGATAACAAGTGGCTGATGTGCCCTAGCTTAATGTTCTGTTCCATCTGAATTTGGTTCACTTTATTCAGCAGTAACTTTTATATTTTTGTTCTGCTCCTTCCTTTTGTAGTTGGTTAAAAGAATGGAAAAAAAGAGCTGATTGGGAAGAAAAAAGAAGTCAGAAAGGGGAAAAGGAGGACAAAGAGCGTGAAGGTACTGATAGAATTAGAAATAATATATATACCTTCCCATTGTTAAAGTTGGCATTAAAAGGACATGAATCCTTTATTTTCTTTTAAATAATTCTACAGATTCTTTGGACAGCCTTGACTTTAAAGATAATAAATCTGATATTGAGGAAGAGACTAGTCTTTGCAATACAGTGCTGATAACTGGCCCACCGGGAGTGGGGAAAACTGCTGCAGTATATGCTTGTGCTCAGGAGCTTGGTTTTAAGGTTTGTGGGATCCTTTCCTTAGTGCCATTTTTCTTATTTGTAGCTAGTGATATGAAAGTATTTGTATTAGATCTCTGATTTTTTTTTTTCTTAATGTAAATTAAATACTATTGCAGATATTTGAAGTCAATGCCTCTTGCCAGCGTAGTGGTAGACAGATACTGTCCCAACTGAAAGAAGCTACTCAGTCTCATCAAGTGGACAAAAAAGGCGTTAATGCACATAAGCCTTGCTTTTTTAACAGTTGTAGCACTGCCAAGTCACCAAGTAAGTTTCATGGTTATATCTGGATTTCTTGGTTTTGTGGGGGTTTTTAGGGGTTTTTTTTTATTTGCTTGTTTGGGGTTTTTTTAGGAACTGAGTTCCCAAAACAATTTTTAGACATCAGTTGTCTAAAAAAGATAGCAAATTTCAGTTTATCTGGCCAAATAATAAGAAATGCTCATGTGCTTAACACAACTACATACCAAAGTATACAATTACTTTCTCAAAATGACTGACTCTTGATTATCTTAAGTTATTTCTGTAGTGGTGGAGTAACTGCTATGGCACTTGAATAGAAAGTTGAACAGAAAACATTCCCTATAACATGAGAAAAGTAAAATAAGCAGAAATCAGCACAATAAACCTTTTTTTATACTAGATAAAAAAAATCCTGGGATTTGCTCTAAATTTGCCTGAGAAATGTCAGTTTGAGATTACATTTCCAGCTTAAGTTTAATACAAAACATATCTTACAGAAAAAATGTATTCTCCAAAGAAAGTTATTTCACCAAGAAAACCTCCACTGTCACCAAAAGGAGCAGGATTAAAACGAAGCTTGCCCCCTAAAACACTTGCAAACTACTTCAAAATTTCTTCCAAACGTAAAGGTAATGATGGGGCAGTAAGATCTCAAGAAAAAAATAAAGGTAGGTATCACTATTTAACAATTATTTACCTTCGGATATGGAAATGCTACACCGTGCTACTGTGTGTGTGTAGAGCTACATGGAAGAGTAGAGCAAACTTACTACACTCTAACTGCCAGCAAACGTTGCTTACTGCATCTCAGATACAGTTGTTACTTGCTATCCAAAGTGTATTATGGGGGAGTTAACTAGGGTACAGACAATCTGAAGTTCAGCAGACTTTCCTTAGTTTGGTTTTGTGTTTGGTTTTGTTTTTTCTCCAGAGCGTTTAGGTAAGAGAAGATAAATTAAAAACTATCTCTAGAAAAACACAACTTTATATTACCTCACCACCTGTTTCAGATTGGTGTGGAATAGTCATTGTGCTGGGTGGTGTGTGTGTGTGTGTGTGTGTATCAATAGAGATAGATATGCCACAGAATTAAGCAAATAAATAAAGCAAATAAATGTCTGATTACAGACAGTGGATTTTAATATGTAGAAGGGCACGCTGAAATCTTTGTGTCTCTTAACATTGGAAGGTATGTTTCCAAATGTTTCACAGGATCAGGAGTCTTAAAGGTGGGCTTTTAGAAAGGAAATACTATATTTGGACAACCAGTGTTTTTGCAGAGACAGTACAGAGGAATGCATGAGCAAAGTGCTGGATAGAATTGGAGCAATCAAGTCTAGCCCTTGTCTTGAAGGACTTGTATCTACTCCTGTGCCCTTGAGACATCGTAGGTCACAAACAGGTTAGGCGCAGAATTAATTTTACAAACAGCTCTTCACCAAACACAGTTGAATTCCCAGCAAATTTGTTGTATTTTTTTTAAATGAGAGATAACAGAAAAGGATGTGGGTCAGATTTCTAATTTTTTGTGTCAGTTTAGATTTTCTTAAGCGGTTTATATATGGGGTGGTTTTGAAACCAGTGTCTAGAATGCATATTAGGTAGTTTCGGTCCTCCTTTTACTTCCTGCTCAATTCTTCGCCTATCTGCAGGAAATACTCAGAATTCACATGAAGAAAAGAAAGATGCTCAAATTACATCAATAAACAAAGAAGTAGAAAGAGAAGAACACAACAGAAAAAGTGCAACATCTCTCATTCTTTTTGAAGAGGTAAAATTCACATGAAATAAATTGATGCGAGCAATATGTCCTTTCATTATGCTTAAAGAATTTAAGGGGTTTTTTTTGCCCCTTCCTCCTTGAGAATTCTAGGTACATTCAAGTGTGAGGATTATCAACTTTTTAAAAATTAATTCAATGATTAATGAATCCTTCCTCATGAGTACTTTTTTAATGACTGATATAATTTTACAAAGTTATTTTAAAAGATCAAGAAACTATCAACAGTTGTTCACTGTTGGAACAGTTTGCAGGATTCTGCTAATTTAATTTGATTATGTCAAAAGTGTTGGTTTGTAATTTTATACTACTTATCTGCACTGAGACACTCTAAAAGTCACCATTAACACTGTAGTAATTACAAAATTTAAGCCCACATTAAATTCTTTCTGGCCCAAAAATGTCTTTTGAGTCTTAAACTAAGAACAGAAAATTGCAGCCAAGAATGTAATTTTAAGTAAATAAAGGAGGAGTAAATAAAATGTTGCCAACTGTGGGTTGATCCTACAGATCACTGGTGCAATTCTATTAAAAAGAAAAAAAACAAACTTCAAAAGCCACCTGGACATGGTCCTGGGCAGCCTGCTCTGGGTGACGCAGCTTGGGCAGCGCGCTGGACATTTTGACCTCCAGAGGTCCCTTCCAACCGCAACCAGTCTGTGATTTTTATTTTTAAGCTTCAGCACAAAAGACTGTAATTGAAGTGGTGTGTGCTAACAGGTGAACTTTACCTGAAGCGTGTCTACTATCGTTACCTATGCCAGTTCAAGAAATCTGTATTAATGTTAAGTCTTAGTCATTAACAGTATGACTGTGTTCACAGCTTGTAGCTATCCTTAAAGATATTGATACTTTGCACTCCGTTTGTTTTCTATAGGTAGATATAATATTTGATGAAGATGCAGGATTTCTAAGTGCAATAAAGACATTCATGGCAACTGCAAAGAGACCTGTCATTCTTACCACCAATGGTGAGTAGTGTCTGTGACAGTAATTAGGCTTTACAAGCAGAAGAGTCTGTTTTAATAAGATTGTTTAAATGGTTGAATACAGCTCCTCAACATAAAATTAAATGAGTGGAGGCTATAAAGCAAGTATTTTAGAGCAGTATGTTTATCCAAATACTAATGGGTGAAGAAAGCAATTAGTTTTGAACGTAACGTCATGACAGTTCACTGGTACCTCCTTCTGTAGATCCAACATTCAGCTTGATGTTTGATGGCTATTTTGAAGAGATCAACTTTAGAACCCCTTCCTTGGTAAGTCTGTGCTTGCAGATACATCCTAAGCAAGTAATTGTCAGATAATTTAAGTTTGAAATTTGAATGCTGGTGTAGGTTTGTATTTATCTGATGTAATATATCTGTTTCATCAGAAGATTATTTTGTGGGGGGTTTATGCAAGGATGTGTAGGATGTATTTATCTTTACCTGTAGAATTTTTTATACTATCCTGGAAGGTTTATTTTCTTAACTAGTTAGTATGTCAGAGAATTACAATAATAGCATCACTTCATCACTTAATTTAGGCTTTAGGAGGTAGTAAATAATTTCATAGATGAAATAGTTTTGATCTGAAGGCTGACTATACCAGTACTGGTTCATTCATTAAAAAGTATAGGAACTATTCTGGAAATATTATGGGTTATTCCTTTAATATAAACACTTTGCTTTCTGTATAGCAAATAGTTTTATTTGCAGATATGTATTATATGAAAAACCTAAATAGATGAGAGTCAGAAGGGACTAACTTTGGAGAAGGAGAACTTTTTTAATGTAAAATTGAAAAATCTTTTGGGCTGCCAGACAATTGCAGAGTTGAAAGAAAGAAAGAAAAACTTTTAAAGTGAGTATAGCTCACTAAAACCTGCTCACTGGTGATGAGAAGCAAGGTGTATATGGTTTTAGGAAGACAGGCAGAATATGTGTGTTTTGTTTGATTTTAATGAGTTGAATTTCTAAATTTAACTTCATTCTCCGATGTGGACTGTTTAGATTTGGTAGCATATTTTGCTTTTCTATAGAGGTCTTAATGTAACTGTAATTTAATAAACTAATCTTCTGTATTAAAAGGAAAAATATATTGCAAGCATAAATAGAATAATTGCTTCTGTGTGACTTACTGCAGTCTGGTAAAAGTTGTTTTCAGTGGTCTTCGTCTAACTGTTGTTTAGATAAATGCTGCTAGCTATCTTCAAGTGCTGTGTCTAGCTGAGAATCTACGAACAGATGTAAAAGACTTAGCTGCTCTGTTAACCGCGAATAACTGTGATATCAGACAAAGTGTTCTCTACTTACAATTTTGGGTTAGAAGTGGAGGTGGATGCTTGAAAGACAAATGTTTGCCACATCATGGTAGGTTGATTTAATTTAATTTTTAAAAAATAATTATCCATCTTAAGATTAATTTGATTAAATCAAACCATTCTTAGACACATATGAATAGATGGTAACTTTCTGTAAGGCTCCTAAACCTTTGGGCAGGGTTTCTCGAGGGGGGAGGACAGGGTGGGGAGGTGGTGGGGCTGGCGGGGGTGGCTACTTCAAGCCTTGTATATATGCATCAGGAACTAAAAGTTTGATTTTTATTGTGCCTGTTTATTACCCATCATTATGGTATTTAATTATCTCCCTTTCCTCTTCTGAGTAGCAAAATTGGGCAAAGCAGGGAGCCAATAGTAGTTTCCCTTCAACTCAGAGTTTGCAGTTCTTTATCCATTTAGCTGAGTTGTAGGTAATTCACGTAGAAGAAACAGAATTGAAAAAAGGAGAAAAATTGGACAGCTAGCAAGCAGGCAGCAAGGGTAAGAACTTGGTCCCAAAGGATACAGGAAGAGTATTCTCAACAGGCTGTGGGTGTGTGAGACAGCATGTGAGCGAGTGGTGGAGAAACACTAGTGGGGCATAAAAGAAGAACAGACTATTTCAAGTGGTTACTGGCAAAGAAGGGAGAGCGGGCAGGTTGGCAACACTTGAAGAAATGAAATGGGGATGATGAATGGGGCTGGGGATGACTAATTTCAGTTGCTATATTCATTCAGAACTGCAGCAAGAGGCAACGGTTAGGGTATCCTTTATATAAGGAATTGAGGCAAAGAGGGGAAAAATCAATTTCTTGATGCAATTTGTTTCCTTTCAAGTAAAGCATGTTATCTTTGTGCAGGAGGAGATGAGTCAAATGAAGCGGATCATGTAATTCGTTCTGAAAAGACTGCTGATTCCAAGATTGATTTTTCTCAAGCTGATGTACATCCTCAGGAGTTCCCAAAATGTGACACAGGCTGTGTAGAGACCTTGCTTGGCCTTAAGAATATCCTGTTGCCTTCAGAAGATTTGTTTACATTTCTTAAGGTATTTTTGTAGTTGACTAGCTAATACTCCGAATGATTGCTAGATAATTGAATGTAATTATCACTATGAATAGCATCTTCTTAGAAGCAAACCTTGTTGAAAAGGTTTGTTGTAAAAATGAGGGGATTCTGTTGTTACTAAGCAAAATCTGAACTGGGGCAGTCTCATGCAAGCAAAACAGTCTCTCGCTTCATAAAAACAAAGCTAGGAATGTGGCATTTTCTGTAATAACATTTTTTACTTTTTAACAAACAAAAAGTATTAATAAATTTTTCACAATTATTATTTTACAGCACAAAATCACAACCATGGAGAAATGGAATAAATTGATGCAGCTTCTTACAGAATTCCAGATGAAGAAAGTGGATTTTATATATAGTAATCTTGAACTTATTCTTCCCCTACCAGTGCGTGTTCTTTCAAACCAATCTGAAGCCTCTAACTCTATACTTGAAAGGACTGCCATAGCTTCTTTGAAAAACAGATCTACCAACAATTATTCCTCTGGAAAAAGGAACCCTGGAAAAAAGTCTAAAAAGACAAAGAAACAGAAAAGGCTTGATATATTGGATAATAGCGACTTATTTGATATTGGACTGAACTATTCAGCTGAATTCCTGACTTTGCCATCGGATAGTCCTACATCATGTGCTGAAGTGAATAAAGAGGAATCAAAATTGTTGATGAATAAAGAAGAAAAAGAAATTAAATCTAAAACCTCAGCAAATGAGAAGAGGTCTGCTCTTGTCTTTCAGTGTCTGAATTCACTGACTGAATTTGTGGAGAACATGTCTTTCTTGGATTGCTGTGTAAACACTAATACCAAGGAACCACTGGAGTTTTCTAAAGATGAAGGATTTAATTGGACAAATGGCAAAATAAAAAATGGTCTTTGTGATGAATTCAGTATAGAAAATACTGATTGGTGGAGTTCCCAAAGCTGTTTTGAGATAAAGGCAGCTATTGAAGCGCTCAGTTTTAACAAATGTTCTGTTAGTATTTCACAAAACTTGGAATCTTCTTTGAGTACCAGTAAAACACCTGAAAGTGATCAGCTGGAGGGACTTACTTTGCATATTTCAAACACAAGAAATGATGTATCCTTCAGTCAGTCAGCTGATTCAAGGTAAGACTTTGCTAATGTTTCTGGAATATAATGCAGTTACTTGTCAAGAAAAGCTTTTCACAGGGTGTAGGACTGTTTCAGATGCTATGTAGACACATTCATACCAATATGAATGTTGTCAGCATGTCTCAATACATTGCTGCTGGTGTGTGTGTGGATATGAAAGATTGTTTTTAACATAAGCAAGTCATCATACCTGAAATGGGCATAATAGGTGAATAAAACCTATTCAAGTGTCTGAATAGGAAAACAGTTAGACTCTTATTTCTGTAAGTCAGTACCCAGAGGAGAAATGTCACTGTGGATCTAACATTCTAACCTGTGACCAAGTTTGGCCGATGTATCACGAGTTATACATTGGATCTCATACTGACATTCTGACAAAATCTAATGGCGTGATGCTTTTTATTTTCGAAGACCATAGATGCTTTTGGTTACACTGTCTGACAGATGTCCTAAATCTCACATACATAACTAGTTTGTGAAGATGTCCCCAGATTAGACTCCATAGTTAAGCTAAGAGTACTGGCCAAACAAACTAGTGTCCCTCATGTTTCTGTCTGAGCGCAGCATTGTGATGCTGCAGAAGCAGCACATGATCAGAAGTTGAAGGTATCTAATCCATTGGGATGCAGTTTTGGACATCAGTATGTTTAACAGAGTCTTAAACCAGTGGATTTGATCTTAAAGAACAAAATAGGCACTACACATTCTTGAACAAGAAACAATAAAGCTTCTTTCTTCATTTTAGCATTCACAAAAAAGCACAGAAGAGGCTGGCAGTCATCAGAACTGTATTTTCCAGAAGCCCTTTAAACCTGGGTAATAAGCAAGCCAGCATACTTGAATACCTCCCCACTCTTCGCAGCATCTGTAGGTCTGAGATGCTTAAAGAGCAAGGGAAGACTAAAAGAAGGTAAGTTTTGGTTTTCCTAAATCTTGCTACATTTCAATATATGGGGTACTCAAGAACTTTTAACAAAATATTTTGTCAAATAATTCTAGGCAAGAAAGGTGAACGTTTGCCTCTCTAATAAAAGTGTTGCCTCGTATTTGGAAATAACTTTGTTCCCTTATAGTCAATTTTACTTTTCTTTTTATAGGTTCTTGCATTATCTGGAAGGGATTCATCTCGAAATATCCAGACAAATGATAAACGGTCTGTCTTTGGACTTCCCTTAAAATTGCTAACACCAGAAATACTTTGTGCCTAATGGTGGTATTCTCACCATAGTTTGATTTTTAGGTTTTTTTACCACATTATTTTATTGTATATTCAGAGCCATTTGTATATTAAATTTCTATAAGTATTTAAAATAATGTATATATCTATTGTCGTGATATTGCTCTCCACAACTGAAATGTGGGTTGGTTTGGTGCTTGTCCAATAAGTGCATTTATAAGATTAAATGCACAAACTAATCAATGGGGACTACTTCATCCTGTCTTTCTCTGAAATTTGTGTATCACACAGCAAGAAGTGCTTTTGTAATGAACAGCTGTCACAACTTCATCAGCAAAGTTGCTTTTTTTCTGAGGAGACCGTTTTATTAAAATGAGCTTGTTTCTTTCAGAATTTGCAGTTAAGTGTTAAATAACCTGGGGTAGGAGGGGGCATGAAGAGGATGCCACAAGTCTTCTACAATGTAAACGACTAAAACCAACTCTTAGCAATAAAGACTTTGTTACCCGGTCATTAGAAAGCACTATGCCTCAATGTACATATATTTGTACACATTGGTTTAATTTTGTTATTTACAGCTGTTAGATCTGCATGTTAATCTCCTAAAAAGGTAGAGAAATTATTACTGTAGCTCAAGATGGACTCAGAGATTAGGCAAGATTTTGTAAATAACAATTACTCCAGCGATACTTTGGTTTCAGTAATATTTAACTACTAGTCTTGTATATTGTGTTCTATTTTTATACTTAATTTTGTATTTGACAAGGCTTCAGCCTGATTATTTGTGATTTAATCTGGTTTTACACGACAATAAATTTCTGAGACTTTGCTACGATTCTGAATGCTTCTGTTTTATGAAAAGTAAGACTCCTAAAAAATTAATGTTTTCAGTCTGTAAAGATGATCTGTAAGGGGTTTTTTTAACTGGAAATGTTTCAACCAGGTACTTTTCCCCCCTTAACATTGCAGTTGGATTGTTCCTCTTCCTCAAAGTGAGTCAGATTGGTGCCATGCAGTGGTACTCCGCTTACCTCAATATTTCTGTAATAATAAGGAAGGCCATTTTCTGGTACACTTTGTTCTCATCTTACATTTTTCATGTCTTAAATATTTCTCATTCCTGAACACCTTTATGGAAACAGTAAATTATTTTAAGCTTCTGCATTGTAGGTAGTAATCTTTATAGCTTACTCTTTCAGTAGCCAGAATTGTCAAATAAGAATTAAATAAAGTGGTGGCTGTTAAAATCTTAATGGGTTGTATTGTTGTGTCAATGGTCTAAGCAACTCCTGTACATTTTTGTAAAAACAAATTAAAAAAAATTTGAAAATTTTAAATTAAAAAAGTAAAAGCATATCTGTTCACTGCTTTATAAAGGCAATCTCAATCTAACTACATTACAGTGGGGACCTACATAAATCGGAAACAGACCCTAGAAAGTACTATTTTAGGAAATTAATGGGTAACTTAAAAGACATAATGTAAAAAGCAATGAGAGACAACTTACCTCCTTTTGAAGTCAACTCAACAAGAATTTTTTTTTTATAGAATCTCTAAGCCATGGCATCCAAACGGTAAGCTGGAATTCAAGTCTTTCACTTACAAAAACAACTCAAGCTAATTTGAATGAAAGATAATTTACTTGTGATGATTTATTTGGCTCTGATAAACCAGCAACTTTGCATTTTTATGCATCAAGTGTGAGCGTCTTTTGTATGTGTCATCGTTTAACTCAGCAGGCAGCTGAAACAACCACACAGCCGTTTGCTCACTGCCACTGTGGGATGGGGGAGAGAATCAAAAAGGAAAAACTTGTGGGTTGAGATAAAGACAGTTGAACAGGACAAAAAAGGAAGAGGAAAAATAATAAAAGAATATATACAAAACAAGTTATGCACTGCACAATTGCTCACCAACCAATCGGCTGCTCAGCTAGTTCTCAAGCTGAACTGCCTCCCAGCCAACCTCCCAGTTGTATATGGAGCATGATTGTCACATGGTATGGAATATCCCTGTGGACAGTTGGGGTCAGCTGTCCTGGCCATGTCCCCTCCGAGGTTTTTGGGCACCCACTGCCTTCTTGTTGGCAGGGCAGCATGAGAAGCTGAAAAATCCTTGACTGCTTGGCAACAACTAAAACCATCAGTGTGTTACCAACCCTATTCTCATCCTAAATCCAAAGCACAGTGCTAACCAGCTGCTAGAAAGAAAACTAACTCGCTCAGCCAAACCCAGGACAGTATGCTAGAAGAAAGCATGTCTCTGTGAGGGATGGGCTGGTCTTGAGGCAGAGATCTGGGGCTGGCTTTGATTAACTCGGCTTAAAAGGAAACACTTCACAAGATCCATTCTAGTACTGTGGAAGTCACCTACCTTTGATTTGAAATCTTTTCCTGCAATAGTTTGGGCCCTGCTTAGCAGAAAACCCCTTTTCCTCCAAAACACAAAAATCAGCTTCAGGCAGCTTGAGGATGACTGAAGGTACCTGGAAAGGAAAAAGACAAAACCCATGCTTGTGATCTACCAAAACAAAGAATTCAGTGAAACCAGAAGTAAAACAACCCTGGAGTTTCACAATGACTCTACACCTGATTTAAGCAGTAATTATTACTAATTTAAAAATTTTAAAAAAACAACAAACATGATGTGCTCATTGAAATTTCTGTCAAGTTTCAAGCTTTTGTTTCTTCTTGCTGTCACTCCAATATTGCTTTCTAGAATGTAAATGAAGGTGACATTATTCTACAGTCCCATGAGTAATACAGAAAAAAGCAGTTAAGCCTTTGGCATGTTCTTGCAAGTGGATGCTGCATTAATACTAATGCAAAGTAGAAGGAGGAGGACGGAAGGATCCCTCTTACAAGCAAGACTTGTCTCAGTCTTTGTAAAAGCCCTGAAACAGGGCAAGATGTATCTTGAGAGCTGAGGACTGGGAAGGACATGTCTGTCCTTTGTAAGAGGCAGAATGACACCGAAGCTCAGCCATCTGATGCTAAGAAAAATCATGGGGCTTCTGACCAGTGCCAAGTGTTTTTTGTGGTGGTGGGTTTATATGTTGTCTTGAATATAAATAACCATTTTGCAAATGTCATACAGAGTCTCTTATTCTACAGGATTTGTAAGGACATCACAAAAATTAAGCTAGCAAAAGAGCTCCAATGTATGGCTTGCAAGACAATTATCTCTGGTGAAAATTAAATGTGTGCTTGCATTCTAGTAGTATACAGCAGCTTGTAAAGTGTAAGTGCTGAAAAGAGGTTTTACGTAGGTAGTTGAACAACTCAATTTTTCAGATATTCTGCTGCTGTTTATTTCGTGACTTCAGAATATTTAAAAATAAATAAAAGGTGCAATACTATTTAGTCCCTAAAAAGATGGAAAAAATGTGTCAGTACTTTCAACTTGATAATACATGTCTAGTATAGTATTTTGTCATCTGCAAAATAAGTACCTACGCTGTTTTTACAAGATGATACATGAACTTCACTACAGAATTGCATGTTATAGTGCACTGTAGTAATGCAAGTTAACTATGCAAATTAAGTTTAACCTGAAACCAGTGAAATGAAAAATATTTTAATGCCTCTTAACCTAGTTCTGACTTAATTAACCTTCTTGAAAATCTTTCCCTCATCTTAATTTTTGATGTTTTGTCTTTTTCTTTCCTTAGATAAACTGAGTATTGTCACAGACTTTTTGATATTGGCTTTATCTTGAAAGAGGGACGTTTTCATCAGGCTTTGCAAATCCCGAATGCTCCGTTTTCCCTGTATGGAGTTACGCTGACAGGTTTTTTTCCTTGCAGCACTTTGAGCTCTTGCAGGGATGTGGAGCTCCGCTGAGGAAAGCGTAACTCGCCTGCTGCCCACAGTACCAATGCTTTGATCGACGTCTGGTGAACAGATGCTGTTCTGTTATGTAGCAGGCTTTTTAAAATGATTTTTTTAGAGACAGACCTGAGGTGGAGTTGAGACAAACCTGCAGCTGCACGGATGAGCTCTGCTCCTGGAGACAGGACCTTCGGTAATGAATTCGCAGAGCAGAACCTGCTAGCTCGTTGGGGGAGGCCTATCGCAGCTTGATTCAGTGCTGTGCAAAGACCGAAAAAGGCTGATCTCCTTATAACGAGCGGTGGTAAGGGGCAGCTCTGGCGCCCGGCCGTTCCCGACTCGCCTCGCCCGCCGTACCGGGGCCAGGGGCAGGCGGGTTCTCTCTGGGCTGGCCCCGCCCGGCGCCGCCGCGGACCCGGGTGGGGAGCTGCCCGTCGGGGGGAGCCGCCGCCAGGAGGCGGCCTGAGGGGCGGCGGGAGGGGACGGGGCGCCCCGTGGGGCCGGGGCCGCGCTCCAGTTCCTCATTCTCTTCCAGGGGGTGAGCGTCCCGCAGAGCTCCGCGCCGCGCCGGGCACCGAGCGGCGATGATGGACCGCGATCGCAACAAGACGCTGCTGCTGGAGCTGCAGAGGGCCGCCGGGACTGGGAACGGCCGCTGCGCCGACTGCGGGGAGCCAGGTAAGGGGGCTTCGACCGGCAGCGCCCCCAGCCCCGCTCTCCTCGGCCCCCCGAGTCCGCCCGGCGCGTTTCTGACAGGAAAGTGGGGGTGAGTGAGGTGCCTGCTGGGCCCCGCGGGCTGTGCCGCCGTCCAGGCGTCCGTCCATCCCCGGTCAACCTCCCGGCGTGCCAGGCTCTCTTTTACTCGGTTCCTGAAAGCGGGGCCCGCCGTCACCTTTCACTTCATGTACCACAGAGGCAGGAGGCGGGAGCAGGTGGTTTCCCGCGGTGGGCAGCGCCCTGCCGCCCCGTTCTCGGAGGTGACCGTCCAGGTTGGCCGTTCAGGTGGGCCCTGTGGGGCCGCCGGGCTCCAGGCAGTCAGGACGGGGCTGTCCTCAGCTGGGCAGAGCCAGGAGCGGCGGCGGGAAGCCCAAGGGGCAAGGAGAGGACAGCGTGGGACAGGAAGTGGCCTCAGCACACCAGCAGCTTCCCTAGAGTTATTTGTAGACAGTGCAGAAGGCCAGAGGAGGAGAGCGCTGGGTGGTTTGCTAGCTCTGGGGGGAGTGTCTCTGCACTGGGTTTGCCACAGAAAAGGGCACTAAAGGACCTGCTGGAAAGCCCGCACCAGGCTGACACCCTGCCCTCACTCGAGGTGGGAGTCACCCTCACCGAATCGAGCAATCAGTAGCCTACAGCAGCTGGGAGAAGACAACAAGTAGCTTCTGTTTGATGTGATAAGGGAGGAGCAGAGGGTGACATGGTGAATGTGGCGCTCCAAGGAAATGGTCCTGCCAGAGCGCTCAGAATGCCTCTAAGCATCAATGTCATCAAGGCTGCTTCAGGGATGCAGCAGCAGGCAAGAGCAGGAGCTTTTGTGGGCAGTGGACATGAGTGCTTGCTCTGGGTGGTTGTACTCCGTTATACTCTCAGTGGTGCTCACAGTCTGCAACATCCTTCCATTGTTAATTCAGTGGCAGCAACTTTCCATGCAGAACCAATAATTAGCTGATTTTACATTAATAGATAATACATAATTAGAGATTTTACATCACCACTCGGCTGCCTGCACAGTCACATTAATTTTTAAACAAATAGTCAAAGAGCCTACAAATGCAAGGGCTGCATTCTTTGTTGAGGAAAGCAGGTGCTGTTCGTCTGAACAGAGTGAAGTGACAGCCATAAACAATGGGGTGGGATTTGAGGTATTATGTGTGAAGCCTGGGCTATGCATCAGTGTGCTTTTTTGCCCTTGCTAGTGGCTGTACCTTTCCCCGTGTATTTGTTCATTCTTTGTGTTTGTATCTAGATCCAGAGTGGGCTTCTTACAAACTTGGAATATTCATTTGTTTGAATTGCTCTGGAATCCATCGCAATCTTCCTCAAATCAGCAGGGTCAAATCTCTTCGGCTTGACTTCTGGGAGAACGATCTTTTAGAGGTACAAAGGAAAAAGCAGTAATTCACTTACTTTTCTCCACATTTCATCATAGCCTCCTCTGCCTATGTCGTCCACCATAGACAGGAACAAAGCCACACAGAGCCAAGTTAAATCCATGGGTAACTTTAGGGGTTTTTTTTATGACCTACTCAATCAAATTGCACTGATAGGTGATCATGTTTCTAACAGCCCGTGGTTTATTTTTTTATAGCACACAGTCACTCCTCATTACGATTTAGAACCCCGCAGATATTTCCAGATAGTATGTTGTATTCAGTAATCAACATACCCTTCTTAAATGTTGGTTCAGCTTCTCATCTTTCAATTGAATTGTGTTAATAATATAATCACAGTTAATGTCTAGGGGGAGATGAAGGTATAGGGAGATCGTAAATATCTCTTCTCTTCACTTTCTTCTGTTATTTAAATCAACAACCACAATCTGGTGTTTCTTCCCATCTGGTTCAGAACTGTAAATACTGAAAAAGGCTCAGCCATCTAAAAAGTGCAAACTATAGTGCCAAAGGGAATTTATAAACATATGTAGAGATGCACTGAGAGTTGTGGCGAGACTGAGCAAAAAGTGCAGTGCTTCCTTTGGTACAAGTTTCATTTTATGTTCATGACATGGCATTGATTTTGTAATTGCACACCGAACTGTAACTTCTTTTGTATTTCAGTTTATGAAGAAGCATGGGAATCTCTGTGCCAAAGCTAAATATGAGGCAAAAGTCCCTGCCTACTATTACATCCCTCAGTCCTGTGATTGCATGTAAGTTGATGATGTATTCACTGCTGCACACCTTTACAGCTGTAGAACTACTGCTTCCCTCTACAGGTCTCGTTGGTTGGTTGGTGAAAATAGAGTAGAGGCAGATCAGTTTTATCCATGTTTTCCTCTTTCAGGGTTTTAAGAGAGCAATGGATTAGAGCTAAATATGAGCGTGAGGAATTTGTTGCCACCCGAGTCTGCCAAGATCCTTGTTCTGCAGGTAAAAGTTAGGATTGTCAGGGAAAAGGTGTTAGCCTTAAGCCAAATAGCACAGTGTTATGTTTGCAAGTGTGAAGATCTTCAAAGTTGGCTTGTCATATTTGAACTGTTGGATGTGCAGGCCTTGCTTTGAGTCTAACTTTGAGAAGAAGCTCCTAAGAAAAGGCACTTAGACAAGTGCAAGGGTGTATTCAGATCTTACAGTTCTCTAGTTCTCCACTGATTTTTTTGTATGAGGTGAAAATTCTCAGATGGAGACAAGACTTGAAGCGCTGTGCCACGTCACCATTTAGATAAACAGTCCTGCTATTGTGCTGCCCTTCTCTGACACTTATCTTGGTCTGGTCTGCAGGTAGCCGTGAAGGATTCCTCTGGAAGCGTGGGCGGGAAAGCAGACAGTTCCAGAAGAGGCGATTTCTCCTATCAGCAAGGGAAGGGGTGATGAAGTACTACACCAAAGAAGTGAGTTCCTCAGCCAGAGTTGGCCTTAGGTAGCTGGTCGACGTCCATCCTCAGACCCTGCTCTTCACCAGCAAAAACCAGCATAAATAGCTTTGTCTCTAGTTTTGCAGCCAGGCCAGCCTGTGTTTGGAGCAGCCCAGATGTTTTGCCATTAACATATGTGGCATCTTAGGCAATTGCTCTTTTGGATTTAGCTCTTTTCCTCATGCCTTATCTTAACCCTGCAGTCTCCTTTTGCTTAGTGGACAAAGGAAATGGATACTAGCAGTTGAATAGCAAGATGAAGAAGAGATCTGTTAGCAACTGTTACCTCTTATATTACCAAAATACTCTCTCATCAACTGCTGCAGCAGCATCCTCAACATGTCTCCCTTCTGTGGGAGACTGTAGCTAATTGTTCTCCAACTATGAGGCTGGAGATAGAACCCATCCCTTGCAATTCAGACACATGCTTCTCAAATAGCGAGTCAGCATTTGTTAAGGAAAGGGAGGCACTCTTTGTAAGTAATTTTATGTAGCATGTAAGTAAGGCTTTATATTTCAGGTATATCCAATATTCAGATATTTTAGGATGCTTGCTTTCTCTTCAGTAGGGATCTAGTCCTCATACAGCTAATCTGTCCTCCATTACCTTACCTGAGGGCACTTTAAGACAGTGATGCTTTTCATTTCACAGTCCAGAGGTCCGAAAGCCATTATCAGCATTGAGAATCTGAATGCGATGTTCCAGACGGAGAAAATCCAACATGCTCATGGGCTGCAGATCACATACAACACAGATGGTCAAGCAAGGAACCTTTTTGTCTATCATGAAAGCGGAAAGGTAAATACCACAGAGATTTTAGAATCAGCAAGATGCTTAGATGTTGGATCTGTACTTTGGAAGAAATACCCTGTTTCTGCAGGATCTGGTTTTGTTTGAAGCTTGTTTGACTTGCAGAATTTGACACTAATAACTATAACATCTTGTTCCTGTTCTATCTGGGGCAGATATTCAGCTTCACACCCTAAACAGTGTTAAGGCCTCAGTGGGGCACATATGTAAATCTCTGTAAGGTAACAGCCCAACACTTTTATACAATTCTGTGGTTTTATTCTTTGAAGCCTTCATGACACACATAGAAAATACTATTGTTCTGCATTATTTCCAAGCAAACGATGATAATTTTAAGAAGTAAGTCTACGGGTTTTGTTAGATTTCTGTTTCTTCCCTTGCCATAGTTCTCATGTCTTTCAAGGTACAAAGGTTTTTAAACAATCCATAACTGAAGCAACTGAAGAAGCCTGAGTACATAGACTTGGGTGACTGTCCATTCTGAGAATGTCTGGGACCTTCCTGGAGGGGCATGTTTAAATTATTTTGGAGGCTCAGACTTGTCTGGGACAAGTCACTGACTCTCTCTGCCCCTTGGGGAGAAAGTACATCTTTACAAAGAGCTCACAAGGAAGAAGAAAGGCATTTTGGGGAGGCAGCACTCTTACTCCTTCTAATTCTTGTCTTTATGTTTGTATTTGCTGTTTTCCCTAGGAGATTGTTGACTGGTTCAATGCCATTCGGGCAGCACGTTACCATTATCTCAGAACAACCTTCCCAACTATCCCTGAGCCTGAGGTAAGAACTGAACAGGGCTTGAAACAGTCTATGCACACTTAGCATGGGAAAACATTTTCTCATTTCTTCTGCCAGAGTCAGGTGCTCAAACAGCAGCATGTGGGACTTGGGAATGGACAGAAGGGGTAGAAGGAAAGGCCACACTGGATAACGTGCAAAAATGTAGTCAGCGTTTAAGGTCTAAAAGTCTCCATGTGGTCCTTATAAAGTGTAATCTTTCAAAAACCTGATGTTCCTTCTTATTTCAGACTTCCCTTTACTGAGCAGCCAAAAAAAAACCCCAGGCGCCAAAAGCCAAAATTGATGGTGATTAGCTTTGACAGAAACAGAAAAGCGAGCTTGAATGAGACAGACTTTTTTTGTGTGTGTGTTTGTGTTCTCCTAGCTCATACCCAGGATCACAAGAAATTATGTCAAAGAAGGATATATGGAGAAAACAGGACCAAAAGTAAGTGCATACTTGGTGGTACACAAACAGGATTAATTGCAGATGGAGCATATTTGATAATTCTATGATGTTTACTAGTAAACAATTTGTTGAGTGACTATGTGCTTTCTGGGTCAATAGAAGACATTATATTCAAGCCTGTCATGTTCTTTGGGATCATGTTTTATTTTGTGTGGAAAATAAGACTTGGAGGAAGAATCCTCCTTGAAGAGTAAGCAAGATGGATAAACTGGCAGTGGACATGCAAAGTCCTGTTACACGACACTAAATGGATTGCTGTATCTGCCAACTGTAGCTCTAGAACTGCATTTCCTTTAGAACAGAACATCACATGCTGACTTCCCTACTTCCCTGTTTCTCTTAAAGTCAGTGGCACATAAGTCACATCTACTTATAGCAGCGAAATGTTACTGAGCAAATTCTCCACACTGAAGTCTATGATTTGGTTTGGTTTTTTGTGGGAAAGTATTTTGTCCATTACTCCTTGTACAGGAGAAGGAGATTTCAGGCTCTGGTGAAGGAAGAGATAAAGATCTGAGGTCTTGTTTGAACATTGCCACTTCTTGCCTTGCTTCCTCTGAGTGAACCACGAGCCAAAGTCCCATTAAAAAAGTTCAGTAGTGAAATGTTGATATTGAACATGCTGGGTTTTGTCCCAGCTCAGTACTAGTGTCCACTACATCTTCCTGCAGGTACTTGCACGGAGAATAAGAAAGATTAAAGATTATGTGTTTTTTTCCAGAGGGCTAAATTGTGCTCCAACTGAAGTGAGCCCTAGAAGAAGGCCCTTCAGTTCGGCATGGAGCAATGAATAGCTCAAGGAATGGTCAGATGAGTGTAGTTGATGAAATTAGCACTTTTTAAAAAAAACTACCATTTGTGCCTGCCATTGTGCATCCCACAATTGTGCATCCCCCAGCCCAACATGCTGAAACTCATTGCACGCTCTCCTCGTTATCACCACTCGCCCAGGGATTATCCTCTGCATCACTTTCAATTAATCCATTTACTGCAACTTCCTTAATCCTGGTAATTTGATCACTGCCAGAACCAAACTTTCCTGCCTTCCCCAAAGGATTGTCACTGAATGCAAATCTGCAGTGTGGACCAGCTAAAGAGGAAGAAGGGAGCTGAGGGCTGCACGCAGCAGTGACTCACCTATTACCGATTATGGGGATGAATGAAACTGAACGCAAGCTCTGAGTCATTTAAGCAGTCCAGGGATCTGCCTTGAATGGGCTGAACTCCCCTTTGGGACTTGGTCTTTAAAGAACTTCTACCATCTCCTTGCAGCAGAAGGAGGCCTTTAAGGAGCGCTGGTTCTGCCTGGATTCTCAAGAAAGGAACCTGATCTATTTTAAAAAACCACTGGTAAGAGGAGTGTTCTTTGCTATTCCACAAGCCCGTTGATGAAGTTGGGTGGGGAGGAAGGGTCTGTTCTCATCCAGCTTTTCCAGTGGCTGCGCAAGGCTGAAGCAGGCTCCACCTCAAGAGGTCATCTCCCTTGTCAATGGATCTCTTTGAGATGTTTGGGAACTCTGGTGGCTGTGAGGAAGATCTAAGTCTTTTAAAAGTATCTACTACTGCTTGTAGTGTTTATAGCCCACTCTCTCCCAGCCCTATTGCCATTGCACCTGTAACCTTAGGCAAGATGGGCAATATCCCAATAACAGAGGCTTGGCAGCCCCAGTCTCCTGTTTCCTAGCACTGCTCTAGCCACAAGAATATCCTTCCTTGCTCCTGCTGAACACCCAACACCAACCAGCTCCGTAAGGGTGGGTCCCTACCTCCTCCTTCTGAGAATGCTTGTGGGTGTAAAAAATGCTCTGGTGTGTTTCCTGCTGCCTGTCACCAAATCAGTGTCCCCTTCATGCATCTCCAGTTCCTGCTCCGTGTCAAAGAATAGAACAGCGTCTCCTGGAGCTGTGCCATCCACTGGTTAATGGCCATCTTCTGCTTCCTTCTTTCTAGGATGCATTTGCACAAGGCCAGGTTTTTATTGGAAGAATGGATGAGGGATATGAAGTACGACCGGGCTTGCCACAGGGAGTCCATGTGAAGAAGAGGAAACCAGCGATCACTGTGGTCACGCCAATGAGAGAGTTTGTGTTTATATGTGAGAACGATAGGGAGCAGAGGGAGTGGATAGATGCCATAAACAGAGTCATTGCTGAGCCTTTGACTGGTTAAGACTATTACCGAGTTCTGATGAACTGCGCTTTTTGGGCTCTGTTCAGCACTGCTCTGTGGCCTCTTTCTGTTGGCAAGGATGGCGCTTGAGGCCCTGCAGTGACTCTAGTACAAAGGGCTTCTTCCTTCAACAGCCACAGGCACAGGAAGGGTGGCAACAGAGAAATGAGTGCAGATATTCAGAAATTATCCGTGCCCCTGCAGAACCATGCTTGAAGTGCTTTCTCTCTTCCTACCCGTCTCTGCTTTGGAGCAGAGGAGGCCTTCCCAACCTGACATAGGGATTCCACTGGTGTCTTATGGGAAAAAACAAAGCCAATGGAGAAAGTCTGACCCCAGAAGGACTGTCATGCATTTCCTTGGGGACTCCTGCAGGTGCTGTCTTATCAGATCCTCCTTTTCTTGCCTTTGTCTGCTGCCATACTCCTGTACATCCCAAGGGATGTACTTGACAATCCAGCCGGTTGCATGTATCCTGCCAGGGGCCATGTGTTGCATGAGTACATAGGGACACTGACTGAGAGACAAAGATGGTGTCACCTATCAGGAAGACGCAGAGTGTTATGTTGGATAGATCTGAGGTACCAATTCATGCTGGAATCACTGGATGTCCTTCTCGGGGAGGAACAGAGTCAGGCAGCTACGCTGCTGGCTGCAGCTCTGGTCCAGATAGGGACACAGTGGTTTTCAATAGGGTGGCTTTAATGTCTTTTACAGTGTTACATTTCTGGCACAGTAAAGAATGAAAGTCAAATTTGAATTGCGGAGGACACTGTAATGGAATCACATTAATGTCAAATACTGCTAGCTCCTTGCTTTCAACGGTCTCTGCTGTTTGACTTTTTTTATGAGTGGCAATTCCAACATGCGAAGATCAAGTTTTTCCAGAGCAACCCCACGTAGTGCCCCAGCAAACACATCATGAGTACAGGATGAACATACGCTGATCTGTCTCACCTCCTAAAAAATAGCTGAAGCTTAATGAGCTTGATTAGTCTGAGCATTAAAAAGGCAGAAACTAGTTTTAAAAGTGTTATCTTCAGTCGCTTGAAGACACTCAATGAACGAGGAGCAGCACTGGAAGTGGAGGGCAAGTCCCTCCTGATCAGGTACCACTTACATCCATTCTGTGCAGGAATTGGTGAAGATTCGCATTGGCTGATACAGTGTACTGAGTATTTTCTTGCCTCAAGAACAAGTCTGAGATTTGGTTCTACCAAGCAGCCAGTCATTCAGATATGTAATTAATCTTTTCAGATAGCCTTAGTCCTTAGTTTGCAAATCAAGAGGAAGTCTTGCAGACTAAGTTTCTGGTGAGGCTTCTACCTTTTGCTGACAATTGCCAGCCACTCTGAGATACCCAGAATAGTTCTCTTCTACAGAAATGAGGAAGTGCCGATACTTGCATGGGTTAGTGAGATTAACTTCCCCACACACACAATAGTGGAGAAGAATTGTTTGAGTCAGATCATCATTCTGCTTGTCTCAGCCATCCAACTCTGAGCAATCTGCAGCAGTTTTGCTTGCTGAGATGCTCCCATAAACTTCCCTGTGATCCTGCTTACTCTCCCCATGCAACCCAATTCATTCTACCTCACATGCTGGTTCAGCAAATCTTTTTAACAACCTAATCCTGCAGCCCTTGAAATTGATAGCAAAGCACCTTCTGACATGTACGAGGAACAATGTCAGTCTTTGTTTGGTTTGAGAAATGTTAATTGATATTTTGGTATGAGCTGGGTAACCCAGGATAACCTCAGAAGACTTCAGTCCATCCAGTAGCCTAAATTTCACATGGATGGGGCTCTGCAAGTCCCACTGTGCCACGTCGCTTGCTCTCCCGGATGGGTCAGGAGACCAGCCACGACGGCAATTCTGATATGACTTGTTACAAAACTGGGAAATTCCCTGTGAAAATGAAATTGTGCCAATAACAGCAACTTTTTTGGAGAGTCAGTAAAAGTCAAGGCCAGGTCATGGAGAGCTCTGCATCACAGTTCATTTCTACAGTCAGCCCAAAGCCTCGGAGCAAGTCGCCAGCGGAGGAAGAGCTGCCCCAGGAGAGCTCGGGGGCGCAGGTTCGGCGGTGGGGCGCGGCCCTGCAGATGGCCCGGGCCCGGTACAGCGCAGCGGTCCCTAACGGAGCAGGTATCGGAGGGGACCCGTCCGGGCCCGCGTCTCCGCCCGTCCCGGCGCTCTCCCCACTCTCCGGCACCCGGCAGGAGCCCCGCGGGAGGAGGCGCGCGGGGAAACGAAACTGAGCCGGCCGCTCCGCTCCGCCCCGGGCCGGGCCGGGCCATGGCTGCTGCTGTCGACCTCGAGCGGCTCCTGGGCGCCGTGGACCTGAGCTGCACTTTCTGCCTGCAGTACTTCACGGACCCCGTGCGGCTCACGGGCTGCACCCACAGCTTCTGCCGGCCCTGCATCATCGCCTACTGCAAGGGGAAGCAGCGCGCCGGCTGCCCGCTCTGCCGGAAAGGCTTCGAGCTGAAGGACCTGCAGCCCAACCGGGAGCTGGCCGCTTTGGTGAACTTAATCCCGGAGGAAGTGAAGGAAGAAGAATTGGAAACACATGATGAAACGAAACCCTCTGGAGCTGTTCCCTGCAACGACAGCAGCTCGGCGGGGCGGCGACCTGGGGAGGAGGTACGGTACGGCCGGGGGCAGCCCGGGGCTTCTCCCCGCAGTACGCCCCGGGACAGCTGGCCGCCATTCTAAATCCTTCACCAGGGCCACGAACATGGGGACATGGCAAGGATCGAGTTAACTTTATTTTCGCCCCCCCCCGCCCCCGGATACTTTGCATTTCCTGTGCTAATAACGTTGTCACAACAACGACGTGTATGTTGAGCAGATAGGTTTAGCTTAAGCAGTGTTTGGGGTTCATTGGTGGTGTCTGATCCATTGAGGATTGCATAGCTGAATTAGAACTAATAGCTGTATATATTCAGCTGGTGTACAATAGTAATAACTAATTGTTCTTTGTGCTGAGTGTTACTTACTGCACCGACATAGCATCAGAGACTCCTGAAAGGACACGTAACACTATTATACGGTGCTACTGCTCCACCCAGCTGAACAGCACAAAATGGGACTGGTTCATTATCTAGATCTTGGCTTAAAATAACTCCCAAATTCGGAGAAGATGTGAAAAATCTATTGACCTTCATTATTTTAGCACATATGTATCTAAAAAGTCTTCTTCAGTCAAGTAAAAGGCTTAAGGTCACAATTATATTTGAACGTGTAGTTGTTGACCATTGCATGTTGACTTCATTGTGACTATTCCCACTCGGAATCAATTGTGTTTTCCGGACCCCTCCTTAACCAGTCCAGTGCTTAACTAACATCAGTGGTGTAGGTATTTTTATTATCCTGCTGCTTAACCTAGTCGTGCTTTCTTTGGGGGTTATATAGATAAATGGTCCAATGTCTCACTTTAAAGGAGGAAGAGATATGGGACATCTCCAAGCAACTAGAAACAACTGTAGAGACTATCCACCTCTTGAGGAAGGATCTCAGTACAGCAAAGGTACACATTGTGCATTCACTATCTGCAGCTAGTTTCTGTTGCCACTGCCACCTAGAGACATGATTGACTCCAGTGTAGCCTTCCAGCCCAGGGCAGGAATCTGCCTTTTTGTTTCCTTCTGTTGCTGTCACAACTCTGTTTTTATTGATAAGAATGAACTATGGCACCAGCTGTACTAACTCCTGTCTTGGCTGACACAAAGGCCACTGGAGTTGTGCATTGTTGCCTTTCTCTGCCTACCCCAGGAGTAGCCTGAATGTTTCTGGAACTCTTAGATGCAAAATGCAAATAATAAAGAGGGAACATTTATATTTCTAAGTTTTCAAGCAAAGACTGCTCACCATAAAATAGTCAAGATCTGTAACACGCCCAAAATCTCATTGCAGGTAATGCAGGATAGTGTCAAATATCTTTTATTCCTTTGAATAAAGGTAGCTGTTTCTGGTCTGCAGGGATGAGTCAAAGAGCATGATAGATTCTCATATTCCACTCATCTTGTCAAACACCACAATGAACTCCATGTTTTCTGCCTTTCAGGAATATGCATCTGAGATCAAAAGCCAGATTACCAAAGATTTCTGTTGCATGAAGGAATATGTTGAAAGACAGGAGAGAAGCACACTGATGTTCATTGAACAAGAGGAAAAAGCAGCTCAGCAGAAAATTGAAGAGACTATTCACCAGCTCTGTGTTGAAGTGAACAAGCTCATAGACATCCAAGCCCAGACGGTAAGTGACGAAGTGGTAGAATATGAGTAGAAACTCTTGGATAGCTGAACATGTACAGAGCACTTTGAGGTCCCCACTGCATTATTCTTACTAGAGACAATGATACCAATCCACAGACATTGCTGTTAGCAGGCAAAGTTTGGAGTTGGAAATTCAGAGGAAGAAAAGTATTAGGAAAGGTAGAGGCTGAGGATGCAATTCAGACCTAGATTTGTTCCAAGGATGTTGGTGAGCTGGAGTGAACTGGAGACTGCATTGCTTAAATCCCGTCCTGAGTCAAATCTAAGGTTAAGATCCTCTATTATTTTTTTCATTTTCTAGACTATGTATATACGCATATGTATGCAAGTTAGAAAACTCACAAAATTATTAAGTACTTTCTAACAACTTCCTTGGGGAAAATATGTCAAGGGCTCTCAAAAGAGGCAGTTAAAGCACTTTAAATTCTGCAGAGCCTGCTTTGATGTTGAAAACAGTAATTCCAATGATGCAAATTAGCAAGCAGGAATTTGGAGTGGAGCTCACTGGGTGTGACAGTGCCAGGAGGCAGAAGTGGACATCCAGGGCCAAGGCACATGGGCCTACATTGGAATTCTCCTTGTGTAATGATGTATTTATATCTGAGCCAGAGTCCTGTTATAGGCAATGAAAGGAAAAGGGTACTTTTAGAGCGTGAGTCATCTGGCCTACTTGAGACGCCTACCTGCAAATCAGATTAATCAAGCCTTCAAAAGGCCTGTTTCTTTCCACAGACTGTAAGGGCAGACCAAGAGAACAAGCTTAGATGTAGATTTCTACAATTTCTAAATTTAGGCAAAAGAGGCTTACCCTTTCATGGATATTTTATGCTAGATCTCATATTAATACATTTTAAAAGTTTTCATTTGTGTTCTAGAAAAAGAGCAAAGTTTAAAAAGAGAAGGTTTGTGTATATATATGTATGCTTAAGGAAATTGTTATATATATATAAAAGAAAAATTAGTCCTATTCTTAGTTTTCTTGGGGAAAACAAAGTATTTTTTTTTTTATTAAGAATATCCTTTCATATTTTCTGTAAGATTTCAGGTTAGTTCTCTCAGATAACTATCCCATAAGGGAAGCTCTTGATACAAAGAGTAAGATTTTAGAGAGTTCGCTGCTGTTTTTCCAATCTGGCTTTATAATATAATTGATATTCTAGATGAAATAACTGCTATTGTTTATATCTTCCCCTTGATTCTTTCATGTCATTATTAGAGTAGCTTACCTGAGAGACATAGGTACAAAGGCTCCCCTTCAACAACGAATAAAATTACACTTCATGAGAAGCTTAATGTTGTCAGAAGTGCTGTAAAAGATCTTAAGAGAAAGTTGGAAATTTTACTTTTGGAGAAATACGCTCAAAAGTTCTCAGCAGGTGAGTTTTTTCCTTATTTTGAAATCTCTTTCAAAAGAGGGATTGCATCTAGCAGGGTCCTTCAGAGAAAACAGGTGTGCATGTGTGTGATTATTATAAAACCTCTTGTAGTTTTGGAGACATGATTACTTTATACTTCTTTCATGGGAACTCGAAAGAAAAGAACTGACTGGGATGCAGATCAGTCATAGAGAATGAAACATGATCTATTTAAAATTTTTTTTCTAGAGTAATGTAACAGCAAAGTCTTTGCTAAGAGCAGACAAAAATTCCCTCCCACCAAAAGCTGTGTCTAAGCAAAGCTTTTGATCTGGTATGGCCTTTGCTATGGAGTTCTCCTCCCAGCACTGCCTGTCTGCTGTAGAAAGACCACTGAATGTTTTTGAGAGCAACTTAAGACTGACCTAAACCTCCACTGCCATGGAGGGATAATCGTCCTTTCCCCACCCTTTCCAATACCACCTGCACTGGTTCTCAAAAACCCCAGCTACTCATATTTTTACCTCAGGGTTTTTCTTTTCTCCAGCATTTCAGCAATTGAGTTTACTTTTTGCTCCACAATCATTGTTACTAGAAAAACTGAGGAATCAGTGGGCAGAGGTGTAGGGCAGGAACTTTTAAAGATGGCTTTCACCATGAAGCCAGTGTATCATGTAACTATACCAGAAAGTGTCTGCAAATGAGTCTTGTAAACATGCAGTACAATGTCATAGAAAATTAGAAACAGCCCTTAAAGCTGTTGGGCTGAATGTCAGGCTTCTTGGTCAGCAGTTAGAGTAAAAAATTACTTTGTGCTTATGAAATGCGCATGCAAGAAACACAAGAAACACACGATACTCAGGAAAAAATGGAGACCATAAACACTTTTGTGATAGAAACTGGCTTATCTGCATAGAAAGATTTAAACGTTTTACCCATCCAGCTTTTCTAACTGCTCCATTCTGACCACACTTAGGGCAGCAGCATGCATTTTTTGATAAAAAACACATCCTTTGATAATTTATGCAATCAAAAAAGCAAGTCTTCAATTTGTACTTTAACAATTAGCCAGGTTTATTTTACACGTGTTTTCCTTTAAAAGCATAAATACTTGCTATTTACATTTTGAAGAAGTGCCTTAACACTTTTATTTTTTCCTATTTAGTGCAACCTCCAGACTTACATCAGGAAACAAGTGCCTGCTTATTATCTCCGGAGTCTGAAGCTAAAAATCCAGAACTAATGATTTCAAGCCAGTTTTCTCAGTGTAAGTATGCAAGCCAGCGTGACTCTTCAATAACAATATCCAAGTGACTATGAGACTGTGGATTTGCTGAAGAAAACTGTACTTAACAAGCATCAGCAGGAGACCTGGCTGCTTACCCAAAGCCTAGAAACACAATGAAGTTACCATGAATTAATCAGTTACTGCAGCATAATGCAATACTCTACCTGAGCACATATGCAAGACAAAAAAGGATAAGAAGCCTGTTTCCTGGAGGTATACAAGCTGTGTTGTAGCTTGTTGCTGGCAGCAGAGTCTGAGATGGTGTATGGGCAGATACCGCACCTTACTGATCTTTATTGTGCTAAGCTGTAAGGACTCCATGTGTTGTCTGAATTCTTTATCGTTTTTACAAAAATATTTTTCATCAACACAGAGTACTACAGTTGTAGCTTAAAACACAAAACAAATGGTTTTGCTGATAAAATATGCAAGAACATGTCCCAATGAACAGATGACTATGTAGGTTTTATTAAGGTAAGCATTATTGGCAAAAGGGTATTTTTTTTTTTTATAAGATTGTGGTTAGGAATAAGATCCATCCTGTAGGGTGCCAGGTACTTCATTCATGTTTACTGGGTTGTGCCTGTTAAACATTTCAGTAAGCACTGGGCTCAGGATGCAGTCGTTAGTGTTTGGTTGAGGATTCTTGCTGATTTGCAGAATTGAACTTTGATTAAGGTTTATTGTATGATCACCGGGTTTTATTTCTGTTCTTGAGTAGGGATGCACATCCACTGTTATTTAGAATGCACGTAAATACTGAGGTGATCTTGTTGCCTGCAGGTGAGGATATTTTCTTTTCTCTCTTCCAGGGGCAGATGATGTGACTTTTGATCTTACAAGAGTGTATGAGCACTTAGCAATCACAGCCCAGAACAGGAAGGTAATGGTTTCCACCTACCCGACTGATTATGGACCATCATCCAAGAGATTCTGCATCAGCCAAGTGATGTGCTCACAGAGCTTCTCTACTGGGTGCCACTACTGGGAAGTAATTACCAAGGACAGTGATGGATGGGCTGTTGGAGTTGCTCATGAAATGATTGGTAAAAGGGACAAATTGGGAAGAACAGAGCATTCCTGGTGTGTAGAATGGCTAGGTTCCAAAAAGCAGCTGTCGGCATGGCATAGGGATCAAGAAACATTATTACAGAAGGAAAAACCATTCAAGGTTGGAGTTTTGCTGGAGCTACAAAAGAAGACCGTGTCATTTTACGCCATCACTGACAAAGAAATGCTTTTGCATACATTTGAAATCAATACCTCAAGTCCTCTTTACCCTGCTTTCTGGCTATATGGTCTAGAAAGAAATGGATCTTTAACTCTAAGTCACACAAACAGGAGGTAAAGCCTGTTCAGAAAAGTGTGAATTTTGGCTATAACTGCAGAGCTTCTATAGAAACTTCAGTATTTAGCACAGGAATTTTCCAAGGAGCGTATAGTTACTCAGGCTTTCCTGGAAATCAGCAACTGATGCTTTGTCTGCTCTGCTTTTCTTCATGCTGTGCTCTGATCTAACCATACTTCATTAAAGCAATTCCACTGTATGCTAAAGGTAGTAACTATCCCTGTGGGATTGAGTTGGATTTCTTAAGCAGCTTTAAATAGTCCCAGGATATTCCTAGGAAGGAATGCACCAAGGAAGCTCTGAGGTTGGGGATAAGTACTTCATACAGACCTCATTTTCCTACATTGATCCAAAAATTATATGAGAACAGATGATGCCATTTCATTCTGTCAAGTGAGCTTTGTGTAGAAAGATCTGATGAAGGAATGCTCAGAGGGCAAGAACCGTTACTGATCTCATGCATGACAATCTTTATAATGGGTACTAAACTACAGGAAATGGGCTTTGTATTTGAGGACCTGAGGCTTCAGGAAAGTCTCCCAGAAGAACGTCCTGTCTCACTGGCACCATATCTTGTTTTAGTCTTGTTTGGGCCAAAGGGTTGTCAATTCTGTTGGTGGTGTGACCATAGGAATGGTTTTGGAATCGGATGTGTTCAAGTGTGTTTGTACCAGCTAATAAATCATGCGGTTGCTTTATTGCTCTTTTAAAGAGCCAGCAAACAGGACTGTGTCATGGAAAGGACCGTCTTTTCTTGCCAGGGAGTTTGAGGAAATGAGGTTCTGTGAGTTTCCTTGCCAGCATACGGGCAATGTTTCTGCCCTTGTTTGTCACATTTTTTCCAGCTGCAAGGAGATCCCTGGTGCCTGTGTGAGGTGAAGGGGACAGAGCTGAGATCCTGCAAAACCTACCAACAGCTGGATTTCTGAGAGGACCCCTGCTTCATGCAGGCAAACTGAAAAGAGTTCCCAAGAAGCAAAAGCTTTTTCAGGAAGACAGTGGCATTCCAGAATGAACAAAATAAGAAGTTTAACACGAATAAAGCATGTGGGATTCAACTAGCTCATTTAGCCAAGTGGAGCTCCATGGCTTCTAAAGTCATTGACAGAACTGCTGGTAATTTTCAAGGTTACTCTCCTTTGCTGTCACCAAGCTCTCTGAAAGCACTTTGGACTAATTGCACGTTTGTAAGACCCTAGAGGTGTGTGTGTCACCTTCTGCAAGGCTGAGGGGAGCTCTCTCAGCGTGGCCAGCAGTGACCCGCGGCTAATGCGCTGCCTCCTGTGAGGACCGAGGCATCCTTTCCTGGCCCATCCGGAAAAGGAACAGCAACAGCACGAGGAACTCACCTCTAATTTTCCACATACGCATTGTGCCGCACTGCCCAGGAGCAGCAATTTGTAATGGTTTGATTGTAAATTACCACACAATTTAAAAGGGAGTGCCTTGTGCTGCTTCTGATGCGTTCCTACGCATCGGACGCGCTCGCTTGGCTGGCGCACCACTGCAGCCAGCACCGTTTCATTACGGTACATCTGCATCACGGCTCCTCGATGACAGACCCCTCGGTCACCCCGGAGAGCCCCGAGCCAAGCTCCCCTCGGGGGACCAGGGGCCCCCCCAGCCCGGTACCCGCCGGGCTCTGAGGAGCGGCCTCCCAAACGGCCTAAGGGCGGCGCGCGGCCTTCAGCACCCCGCGCAGCTGCACGCAGGCGCGCGGGCCGCCACTACCTAGTGTGTCCCTCGCAAGCTGCCGTAGACGGCCCGCTTCGCGGCGGGGAGGGGTCGCGGCGTGAGGGGATCCCAGGCCGCAGAGGCTCCGCTTCCCCCGCCGAGCCCGATGTGAGCCGCCCCGCGCCGGGGCCAGGGAGCGGGGCCATGAAGAAGGACGTGAGGATCCTGCTGGTGGGAGAACGTGAGTGCAGGAGGGGCCGGGGCGGCCCCCGCGGCAGGGCGGGGGTCGCGGCTGTGGGGCAGGGCGGGGGCCGCCGGGGTGAGGGAAAGCTGCTGTCGCCATGCCGCCGGCTGTCAGATCGTCCCGCTGCTGCAGGGCGGGGGGGTGAGGGGGGGTGTCCCCTCATCCCTGCCCGGGCTCCTCCGCCTTGGGGCGGTGAGCGCGGCCCAGGGCGGCGCGGAGAGGAGGAGAGCTCCGGCCCTGCGTGGTTGGCGGCGGTCGGGTGCTCCCTGGCCGCGCCGTGCTTGACTGCAGCGGCGGGAGGGACGCGCCGGCGGGCGCGGGAGCCCGTGTGTGTGCTCGGCCGGGAGCTGTGGGCTTCTCGCCTCCCTTTGCTGGATACCGAGCTCGCAGTATGGCTGTCAGTTTGTAGAGTTGGTGTTGGGGCGTCCCTGGAGAGGATCAGGGTGAAATTCTTGCCCTATATTTGGCTACATCCTGCTTAAACTTTTTTGGTTTTTTTTGTTTTTTGTGGAAACCAGACAAATCCTTCTTTGCTGAGTTTGAAAACCATAAACATCTGTGTGGCCAGCTGTGCTCCAGGCGGTTATCAGTCAGGTGTTGTGGACTTGTGGCTAGGACAGGGCCAGGTAGCCAGATCCCTGCTTCTGCCATTAACTTACTGTATGACGTTGAATAAACAGCGTGTATTTATATGCATGCCAGAGTTACAGTGCGTCTGTGTTTTTTCATATGTTCCTAAAATTGTGTTCTTAAGTTCACACTTAGGTACCCAAATAAGTGGCTAGGCTTTCAAAGTTACAGCTTCTCCCTGACGTAAATAGCAGCAAGGAGGTTCTGTTCTGTTAGTCTGTGAAGTGTGCTTAAGTTCCTCACAGGAGAAGAATACAGAGTAATTACAAGTGTTATTAGTAAAATTACCTAATTATACTAAGAGTGTAGCACTATTAACAAAGCTTTCCTGAGAATTTAATACCTCATATATATTTATAGTACAGTTTATACAGTTATTTTATAGTGTGTGTTGGCTCTGTCTATACTGCCTAAAAAGATTCTCTCTGACGTCTTTAGAGAGGAATCTTCAGGGAGATGGTACTATGCAGGAAGACTTAACTCATTAAGTTTGGATTTGGCTCGTTTTACAAGACTCAATTTATTTAGAAATGTATTTGTGCATTTGACTACACAGTCAAATTCCTCATCAGGATATGTGCCTAATTTACCTTGCTTTCTTTGGCAATGGTGAGTTCTGAACTGGCTCTGTACAGTGGTTTAAGTACAGGTGTAATGGGTGCCTTGATTTGTCAGTTAGGTTAACAATGCATTCAACTGAAAATGTCAAAGATACAGATCTCTTAAATATAGCAACATAATAGTATGTGGCACACGTGAGGGATTGTGAGCATCTTTATATTATATTTTTGTTGGAATTGTAGTGAACAGAAGGGAGAAATTTGTTTTACAAATCCGTAAAACTTGTCAGTTACACTGTTAGTACTGTTTTGTATACATGTGTTCTATATAAATTAGTCTGAAACCACAAGTTTGTCTAGACCGTGTAATACTTGTTATGATAACAGCAGACCTTCAAGTTTAGACTCTGAAATATCACGTGAAGACCTTTTGTTGTAAGTGTGTTCCATAACACAGCCTTTTTCATCCCCGGTGGTCTACATTTTAGATTTAAGGTTGTTTTAGTCCCAGTATCCATGGTGCAAACATCAATTCTTAATGGCTAATAACTTTCAGAATGTGTTCAGCATGTTATTTTATGCAGTACGGCCTAAAAGACTTATATAGGAGGAAAAAGATGAGTTAATTATCACAAAGTGCTGTGCTGTTTTCTTTATCCTAGTCAGCTGATATTGTTTAGGCTGTTATTTCTAAGACTATAAACAGAATTGGAAAGGCAAATGGTTGACCTAGATTCAAGCAAAATAAACCAAATATCTCCACTTGAACCTATGGATTTTCATAAAAAAAACTCTAGAACACTTGGAAGTCTATCAGAAGCTTACAAATACTGAGCATCTTTACTAACCAGCAGCCCATAATTTTCTATTTTCTGTCATATAACTTTAATGAAATGAATTTCTATATCTCAAAGCCAACATGTTTTGTCACTGTTTCAAATTAGAGCTGACTTGGTCAGATGCAAAACATGCTGCACCATTTTCAGTAATTATCTAATAACTTCACCTGCCTTTCAAGAAAATATTTGATCTGTGGAAATAGGAGAGCTTTTAAAGTTCTTTTGATTCTGGCAGGATGAAACTTAAGACGTAGTTTATACAGGAGGACACCTGGCAGCCTAAATTACAGTTTAGCTCATATGAGTGTCTTTGAAAACAGAACCATACTGCTGTTATAAAACCTGCGTCTTATTGCTCTCCAGCTAATATCACTGTTGAAAAATTTACAACTGTTCTCCCTAAGGAAAACAAAAGTCTTCCTCCCCAGGATAACTTTTTCTTTGCCTTTCATAATTTTGTAATAATTACTCTTTAACTTACCGTGATGAAGAGAAGCTTTTATTTCAGATATCAGAAGTCCCTTTGTTACTGTACCAAAAATAGACTTGGGTAAGTCAAATATATTTCGACTAGATCATCAGTTCAGTAATACCATTTTCTGCACCAAAAAACCCCAGTCTTACAATTTCATCTCTTCTTCTTCTTCCTATATCAGAATTATATACAATAAAATAGAAGAAGTGTAAATGCAGTGATATCAGCAAAACAACTTCTGTCAATTCGTGACATTTTATATTGTTTTCAGTAGGACTAGTGATGCAGGCTCCGACTGATTGCGAGCAGTGTCTTGGTTGGTAAAACGTGGATGCTAGTGAAGATGCTGTATGTCTGGGATGAAATAGTTTTTTGCTTGAATTGAGGGCTGTCAGAAAGATACAATCCCAGATAATATCTGAATCTGAACATTTTAGTTTTTAAGAACTGTCTTGAAAACAAATAAAGCAGTAAGTCTTTCAAGGCTTTCAAAGGAACAGGAAGTTGACAGATGAAAGTTTTTGGAGAGAGGGGAACCCTGAGAAAAGTTATCAACTCTTAATTTTATGGTCACATTAAAGATTCTCAAAATGAAGCAATCCAACTGTGATATCAGAAGTCTGAACTTTGCAGGTAAACGAAGTCATTTGATTGAATACAGTTGAATATTGAAGCAGAGATTATATTATTATTATTATTGGATTAAGAAAACTGTGATTTTAGGAGGGTTGGTGGTTTGGGGTTTTTTTGCCGCTTTTTGTGTCAAGGAGATTGTGCTCTTGCACTTTCAAAGTAGTCAAACTGGTTTGTGGAGACTTTGTCCATTGGTGATAGAGCCGTGTCATTTTGGGCAGCTCTCATCCTTGGTAGTTTAGGACTGAAGCACAATCACAGTACCAAGAATACTACAAAAATACTTAATTCCTAAATTCCTTTCTGTGTGCTTTCTTTGTGTCTATTTATTATGTTGTATTAGTGCATTTCCAGTTTGTTTTGAATTTTTGTTTTTTTTGCTTGAGTTCTATATTCAGGTTAAAACCTGCTAATTCTTCTTTGTAAGACAGAGCAGGATTTGATTCACTTTTGGATGAAATATAGAAGTGTGAAATGGAACCTAAGGTTTTACAGTAAAAGAATTTTGAGAGAATTGCTGTCATCCATATTTAGTATGTTTAAACAACAGATAAAAAGACTTTAACATGGTCAGTTGGAAAAAGTTTTAAAAATACTTCCCATTTTAAGATGAGGTGCAACTATTGAGTATAACAAAACCAAATTATCTAATCTCTGTTTTTAATGCTTTTGCAGCCAGAGTTGGGAAGACATCACTAATTATGTCTCTTGTCAGTGAAGAATTTCCAGAGGAGGTAGAGCATCCTTATTTGTTTTCTATGTTTTATTTCTATCTTGTTGTATAATTTTTTTTAAAGAGTAAGTTAATAGGATCTGCTTTAAAATAATGTTTCTTATGTAGAAAATTAAGTCTAAAACTGCAATGATGACTTCTGGAAGAGTGATGGGGGTTAGGTTAAATATATATGTGTGAAGATTAGGAATTTAGATTTTATCTATGTTCCTTTCTTGTTTTTCACGTGGTTAATGAAAGTAATTTTTTTTATATCTGAGGAATGTTAGGGGTTTTTTTAAGTAGTCGAAACCGGTCATAACTGGCAGAATACTTCAACTATTAGAGACTCATAAATGGGAAGGTGCTGAGGGAGGCAACACGTTTTTGGGGGTTTTTTTGTTTGTTTGTTTGTTTTTTTGAGTGTTGTATTTAAAGAGCAGGTAGATTGAAAAATGAATGAGAATGACAAATTAAAAAGTCACATTGTATAACTTAGCCATGTTTTTGTAACTGAGACATTGCCTTTATTTCTATTTTTTGAAGAATGTTTTCCTGACTCTTTTGAAGTAAAAAAACACCGAAAACTGTTACTGCCTTCTTCCAGAATAAAAGTAAAGCTCCTTCTACATTTTATTCCTTTAAAAAAGCAGCACGTAGTTCTCCTTATACCATGAAAAGAACTGCAGCTGCTGCAAATAGTTAAGCTTTTTACATATAAACATGAATGTTTATTTCTTCTGATCACACGTCTTAAAATAGACATCATGTGCTGCTCTCTGAATCTACACTGTGCTGTTTAATGCAAATCAGTAGGTTACTACAGTTCATGAGTCAAGATTAGATTGATTTAGTTAAATTCCCAACCTTGCAGGTAAAAAGGAGCACCAGTTGCTGTTTGTTCTTAAACTGCTCAGGGACCCATTCCTTTGACAGGTGGTTTGTTGATGTATTTAATGAGTTGTAGGCCTCTCTTCACTTCTCATTTTCTTCCTGGTGTATAATCTACAATATTTCTCTAAATTCGTGTTGAGAGAAAAAGCGTCATTTATATAAAACACAAAATCTGCCTGGAATTACAGAAATAACTTTAAAAAAATACTGCATCCTATATAAACTGAAGAAAGAGACATGTACAATTCCTGCACGTCAGTCGTGCAGATCAGAGCCGTAAGGTGTGTAACAGACATTTCAGACTTTGAAATAGTATTTAATATACTGGGTATTATCAGTAATCATTCTTGATGAAGATGCAAGTAGAGCCTGAAGCTTTACAAAGAGCCATTCTTCTGGCGACTGGCTTCTCTTTCTTCCTCCCCTCCCCAAAGAAAACAAAAGTATTATGAAAGTTCAGGCTCAGCAGGTGAAAGGCAGTAAATAGCTATGCAGGAAGTTTTCATTAAAATTAGGTTTCAGTTGATTCTTCCTGAATATGGATTAGTGTTCTCTGGAAAAAAATGGCCAGCAATCATAACTAGTTTACAGTATTTTGCAGAACACACTTTTTATGAGTATCATGTTTTGCTTTGTAGGCTTTTCTGAACTTAATGTCTAGCACTCTGTCAGAAGCAAGGAACTTGTCAGGTTATGACAGGTTATGTAAAAATGGAGACTTGTATTTTTGTCTGTCATGCTTGTTAGCAGAGTATCGACTATTTTTAATTTTTTTTTAAACAAAATAATAAGCTGTTCTATTTAAAGCTGACTGTTTGGCAAGTGTATGATAGTATATGACTTTTTGTCCATCTGGATTTTCTGGATTATCTTTAAAGGCTTTTTCTTGCTGTTTCTTTACAACCGAAGGTTCCACCACGAGCTGAAGAAATCACCATTCCAGCTGATGTCACCCCTGAAAGAGTGCCAACCCACATAGTGGATTATTCAGGTAAGACCTACACAATCCCGTTACTGTCTGACTGATTGGACATGGACTTGTTTATCTAACTCAATAGCCTCTTTAACAGTCATACTGGTACAGGACCAAAGCTATGTGTAGGAAAATACTAGATTAAAGTAGAAACTCATGGGATAAAAATAAATCAGATGATGATGGCTGGTCCTACTAATTCAAAGCCTAACATTAACTGCTGTTGGTACTTCCATGAAAGACAGTCATAGCAATATTCCAGTGAAGCTAGTGTTCTTTGTGTGACAGATGTGTTTACAGGCTCAGACAAAGGTGAGTACTTTCATGGAATTCAAGATTATTTTTCTTTCTTCCGATGAAGAATTCACTAAGATGCAGGAGACTTTACATACCTTATATTGTACGTCTTTCTAAATTTCTAAGTTTGGACACTTTATCCTTTTGTGTCCGGTTCATATTTTGTATTTATGTTCTTTGATATATTCTAACCTCCTTGAATAGATATATTCTAACCTTACTGAATAGATAAATAGACTCAGTATCAAGGTTCATAGGCTACCATAAATATGTACAACGGTTGCACAGCTAGAAAAATCCTATCACCATTTATAATGGCAGCAAAGAATTAGGCCGTGTTAGCAGATACCTTCCTGTCTTCTCTCTCCCACCACTCCTGAGGAAATATCTTTGGTGTGTTTACCTATTTGGAACAAAGAAATAATGCCTATTCTTGTCATTGGACTTGAGCTCAAATTCATGTGGCATGGGTTTTTCTATTGGATTAAATGTTTCATCAGTTTGGTTAGCAGAAGCTTGGTCTCACAAAAAAAAAAAATCATCATCATTGCAATAAAATTGACATATGCCATATTCTGTTCTAGAAGTTTACATTATAGAACAGTGTTGCTGCTTATTATCCCAGGAAGGGGCTGTTGATAAATGTAGGGGGATGCAAACTATGACTTATTCCAGAGAGAACCTGTCCACAAATGTAATTGAAATACTCCTCTTTAAATTAGCTGCTAAAAAACTTGTGTGCTACAGACACTTTCTGTCTTGCAAGTTAATAGATCAATTTCATTATTGTTAACAGCAGAAGCACTCTTTAGTGCGTTTTATGAAAAGATGTTTAAGTAACGAGAGCTTTCACAAGGCTGTCCTGTGACCATTGTGAAACACCCCAGTTCAGTTTCTTAACTTTTTCAGTTTTGTTCACAAAAATGTTTAGTATTAACAAATGGCTTATTCTATTGAATGCAGAAGCAGAGCAAAGTGATGAGCAGCTTTACCATGAAATATCACAGGTAAGTGTATTTTAGTGTTTACTAGAAAATAGTTTCTGCTTTTGGAGAAATCTTTCCTTTTAAGTTCTCTGCATTAGATGGGCTTCAGTTTGAAGGAAAAAAAAACCCTCTCTTGCTTTTTCTTGCTTGGCATTTTGTTTCATTTTGTTTTGTGCCCTGTGCTATAGTAAACCTTCCTCTATTTAAGAAGTGTAGGTACTGCCACTGTGTTGGTGAACTGAGCTTAAGCTTTGTCCTTCCAAGTGAAAGGACAGAAACTAAATTTTAATCAGTAGACCAAGGGATTGACAGTTTTTGTAAAGAAATAAACCTACCCTGGAAAGATCCTTTTTGGTTCTTTCTGTCATGTTGTATTGCATTTATGAATAGCATGGCATTCTTGGTAATTTTATAATTCCACCTGTTTCCTATTTTCAGTTCTTTCTGAGCACCTTTGCATGGTTTCTGTACAGTCTGTCATGGTGTTGTGTTCCATTTCTGGTATTTAGATTGATACTTGAGGGGAGGCTGCTAATGATGATTCTTCAGTTTAGATTTCTTGGTAGCATAGGTCTCTCTGCAGGCATAAGCTGTGAATGTCACACTGCAGACAGGCTTTTTGGCACTTCTCAGTGTATAAATTATTTGGTTTAAGCTGTTGTTCAGGCTACAAATAGCTTAAACAAGCCAGGGACACAGTTTTTGACTAATGGTGGAACTGTCCTTACTCTCATGTTGTTCTGTATGGTTCTTAATTGTCTCTGTTGCTCTAGAGACTCTGAAGAGTGGAACTCCATGCCTTTCCTTTCTTTTCATTTTAGGCAAATGTGATTTGTATAGTATATGCTGTTAACAACAAGAATTCTATTGATAAGGTATGGTAATGCCTTTTATCCCATTATTGCTTGTGCACTGTTAATTGTTGGCAAGCTGAAAATTGTCTTAGGCATTTAAAGTGCATAAGGTGGTGTTTGAGAATGTACAGATGTGTTATTGTTTCTGATTTATTTCAACATCTGAGTCTTCAGTCATTTCAGTCATCTGACAAAGTTGCTCATTAATCAACTCTATTGTTTTATTTATTTCCTCCTTTGTGGGTAAATATGTGCTGCCTTGGGAGAGAAGCAGTTATAGTTGTAGTCGAACTTGTGCACAGTTCAGTCATACTAAATTTGAAAATGTATTTTTCATGTTTGTTTTTTAACCCCACTTTAGGTAACAAGTCGATGGATTCCTCTCATCAATGAAAGGACAGACAAAGATAGCAGGTGCATAAGTAAAGATGAGAAGTGTGAATTAGGCTGCACATCGATGGCTGTCAATGGGCAGTGTTGAGGATGTTAATTCTTTAAGAAAGTCAAATTCTAAACTTAAAGGTTATATGAGAAGTCCAAGCAACAAGAGATGTAAAGTATGTAGGTCTGTTACATGTGCCAGCAATGCTATTTATTTTGAATTTCATGGGCAGCTTTTACCAGGTGTGTTTATTTGTTGTGGTATAACAAGTTTCGGCTACCTGGTCTGTATGGGTTTTCTACTGATGATGGTTTTGCATAATATGTGTTTAATTTTGTCTGTATCTGTGTGGGTTTTGTAGTATCAACAAGAAGTACATTTTTTTTGTCTAAGTGTTTATCAAAACAATTTACTTAAAACTGCTGTCATTCAGTTTTGCCTATTGGCTGCCACTGATATTTAGTTACATCATAAAAATAATATAATGGCTTCCTGGTGGGAGGTAGGATGCTAAATTAAGATAGATCTTTTTATCCCTCTCTCTTTAAAGCTCTTAACCTTTTTGTTCGCTTGTTTTCAGGCTGCCTCTTATATTAGTTGGAAACAAGTCTGATCTAGTGGAATATAGCAGTATGGAAACCATCCTTCCCATTATGAATCAATATACAGAGATAGAAACATGCGTAGAGGTATGCAAGACTTTCGGAAGTTAGAATGAGTAACAAAAAAATACTCTTGCCAAGCATATATGGCAACTTTTAAATAGAAAAGGTGATTTATTTTTTTTGTTCAAAAGCAAATTTCCAAATATAAGTTATTTTCATGGTGAGTTTATATGTTATTTTTCTTTAGAGAAGATTACACTATTGCATCGTTCAATGTTACTATCAAATTCTTCTAATATTTAGAGTCTCCACACACCCTTGCCTTTAGCACATGTTTCAAATTTAATATTAAGCCAAACAGGTGTGTGCAAAGTATTAAAAATGGAATTAATACATGGGAATATGCTTCTCTTTTTTTCAAAGTAGATACAACTTATTGATTTCTCTGTTATTGATATGACAGCAAATTGTAGCGACACCTCCTTTATTAATTACTGAATGGATAGAGGGGCTAGATGTCTTTTTTTCCCAAACAGTACTGTACCCACAAGAGGGGGCTAGATCATTAAAAGTTTAATGGTTGCTTAAATTTCAGAAGAAATTGCCAAATAGTCAAGAAACTAGGTAATCAATATAAGGATTTTTCTTTCAGTGTTCAGCCAAAAACTTGAAGAATATATCTGAGCTATTTTATTATGCACAGAAAGCTGTTCTACATCCTACAGGTCCTCTTTATTGCCCAGAGGAGAAAGAGGTATTTATACATAGATTTTAAGAACAAATAATTGGGGGGGGGGATTATTCACTTTCCTATTCTTTCCTTTTCAGTGGACTTTGCATTTCTTTGTGTGTTCTGTTACCACCACCCCACCTCCAAATGTCGAGCATTATATTCCAGAATCATGGTGATTGTTTTGTGTTGTATTAATCCAATCTGTCTTTCCTCTTCATTCAAAGCAATGAAGACATTTTTTTGTTGCCTACGTGAATTGCTAAGTAAAATGAGAAGCTTTGGTAATGGCTTTAACGCAATGTAATGTGAACAAAATCATGTCTTCAGTTCTCCTTTAGATACACATTTCACACTAACTCCATTTATTTCAGCAAAACCATTCCAGACTTGGCCTAATTTAAGGGAAAGTACTTTTCTGAGCATCTTGCAAGCCTTTGGCAAAAGGCATAAAAAAGAAGTGATGGGGCTGTATTATAAGTATCACAGGTAGTTAGCTCAGAGTATTGTGAAGGAGTATGTTTTTTAAAAAGAACATTAATTTCATGGGCAAACACAAATAAAATCTCTAAACATAACCCCTGTGTAGTATTGGGCAGTAGGAAAGTTGCTTCAATCATAAATAGTTTATTAAGTAGAGAACCAGAGAATAACCCTGTTTTGATTTCTTCCATCAGAATCATCTGTATGAGTTAGTAATGTTGTGATAAAATTGTTGTGCTGAAATCTTTTTGGTTTTCCAAAACCAATCTCTATGCAATCTGTGTGACCTCTGTGAAGAGAAGAGTCCATCATCACTGTAGTTGTTGGGAGAGAATTACCACTGTCTGTTTTCCTTCACTTGGAAGGTATCCCAGCAATTCTTTTGTCATAGAGATAGTCCATGTGATCAATGCTTTGCCTGGTAGATGAATGAGCCCTGTGAAAATTTTCAGAATTTGATGTTTGAAGCCTTCTGAAGCCATAGTTGAAATAGTGAATAGAGATAGTGTGCTTATTTAGAAAGAGTTGACTGTAGTTCTAGAGCTGTTTATTTTTGCAANTGGGGGAAAAAAAAAAATCATCATTCAGTTGTTTTTTTAAAGATTTCTGTAGCAATAAGACTGAATTTAGAGAACTGATTTCTTAATTTTTTTTTAATAGCCAAGTAGTGCAACTTTCAGCTTGTGAAGAGCTTGAAGCTCTTCTATTAATTGAACAGAAAGATATTTAATGTGGAATAATTGCTTTAAATTTATGGATATAAATTTGCTAGATCAGGTTTTTGTTTCCTCTTGCTTTTTATTTTTGTGTATGTGTGTATGAATGTCTCCGTTCTAAAAATGAAGGCTAGTATTTGTTTTAATGTGATTGAGCTGCCTGATGTCATTCAGTGTAATCTTTTTATGTTCAAGCCTAGAAAGATACTGAACTTTCTTTTATTCCTTAGATGAAACCTGCCTGTATTAAAGCACTCACTCGCATTTTTAGAATTTCTGATCAAGATAATGATGGTACTCTCAATGATGCAGAGCTCAACTTCTTTCAGGTAACTCTTTTGCTTGTGTTTTCACCATGCTTAATAGTTGAACTATATAATTCTAGAAAAACAAGTGAGTATTTTGAAGGACCAGTAGCAAGGTGAATTAGAAGGGAATCAGGTCTAAATATTAAAAGTCTCAAGTGCAGCATAAAAGAGTGGATCTGTAAAAAAGGAAATGGTATTAATTTTATTTGTAACCATTGTTCAAGTTCTGGTTCAAGAGAAAAATTAAAAAATCTATTTAAACAAACAAGCTCCACTACTGGTATTTAAAATAAAATCAAGTTTGTATACCTTTATTTCCACTAAGAAACTGGATTGTCCCTTACTAGCTTATCAGAATGCTTAAGGCTGTATTTCATACAGGACATGCTGTTTGTCTAGCTTAGTAACCAGTGGTTCTAACATGCTCTTTTTGTTCTGTTGTTTCGGGGGGGTTTGTTAGAGAATTTGTTTTAATACACCACTGGCACCTCAAGCTTTGGAAGATGTAAAGAATGTAGTCAGGAAAAACCTAAGTGATGGAGTTGCAGATAATGGATTAACATTAAAAGGTAAGCTTTATTTAACTCTTAAAAGATGTGTCTCTGTACAGTTGATAATCATTCTTGCATAAAAAAGCTAGTCTTTTGGAATATGATCTCTGCCTTGATTCTTTTAGACTGCAAGAGCTGGGTGTAGTGGCAGTATGATACCGAAGGATGATTAAACTGAGGAATACCGGGGTGAATAAAATAAGATCTTTCTTACTTCTCATTACTTATTTGGATACCAAGCTCTGTATACTGATTCAAAAGAGATTGTCTCCTAGATAATAAATCTGTATCTTGTCTGTAGGCTCACTGTCTGCAACACTTGTCAGCAAGGTGTGGTGTCTGTCAACATTTTAACAGCTGTGTTGTATGGATTTGCTCAGAGCATATGGCAAAAATGAAAGGAGAAAAAATGTTTTCTTTCTGAGCATCAATGTAACTGCTTTGCTTGTGGAGCTTACATATGTAATAGGACTTGTGAGAAATTGTAAAGAGTGGGATTCTTAAGGCTTAGCCTTACTAGACAGTGAAATCTCCATGTTAGTTAAGCCCTAGAAAGTGCTAAATCCTAAAAGTTGTTTTGATACAGGAAAACTAAAGGCAGTCTTCTGTGAGACTACTCTCCAGGCTTCTTGCTAAGGCTTACTATTTCAAATTGTTGAAAATATTGTTGTCTTTATTTTCATACAGCTAAGTTCTTCTAAAATGCTGGTACTGAAAGAAGCAAACAACAACAGAAAACCAAGTGGGTTTAAGGAAACAGTTCCTTGAAGGACACTTTTATGAATAGTATGATTTCAGAACCTTCAGTCTGTGTAGATAATGCTGTAATGTCACCTAGGAGGTTTAAAATCTGAATGTGTATTTCAAGCTTTTTTGTTTTCAGCCTGATACTGATTCTATTAAAAATACCAGTAGCAGGTAAAGCACTTCAGGGCCTTAAGATTTCATCATTTTGATTTTTAGGTTTTCTTTTTCTACATACACTTTTTATTCAGCGAGGAAGGCACGAAACAACTTGGACTGTTTTACGTCGCTTTGGATATGATGATGACTTAGAGCTTACACCAGAGTACTTGTTCCCTCCGTATGTATCGCTTATTTTAGCTTGCTTTAACTTACATGCATTTAATTTATGCTGCCTCCTGCTTTGGCAGGAGGAAAAGGTTAGTGTAGTGTGTTTATTTAACACATTGTTATATCAAGATAAATTATTAAAACTAAATGCAAAGGTCAAATACCAAATGTTGTAATTCAAAAAGCCTGTATTTTGAGTTTTAATAGTCTATATTTCATAAATACACTAAACATTACTTGTATTTGTTTTCAATAAACAGGCTAAAAATTCCTCCAGACTGCACAACAGAATTAAATCATCATGCATACTTGTTTCTTCAAAGCATTTTTGATAAACATGATTTGGTAAGCTTTTAATGTGAGTTTGTGTCCTTATGCTTAAGAGCCTTAGTTTGCTAGCAGTTTTGCTAACAAAAAATGTGGTTTTGTCATTATGTCATTTCATTCAGAAACTCTGCCTTAAGTTACGCAGTCAAAACTAGCCTGCTATTTATATTTCTGTCTACAAGGAGAGTTGGCCATCGCAGTTGTACTACCAAACTTTTTTTTAACTAGCTCATATATTTAGTCTTATTTAAAAGCAAGAAAAGAACAATGATTAAAAAGAAAGCAGATCAGTTTCTTATAGCCAGTTTCTTGAATCTTGCAAGCATATAGCAGGAAAATACCAGTTTAGAATAGACATTAAGTCATTTATGTCTGATATCGTATGTTTGTTTTCAGGATAGAGATTGTGCTTTGTCTCCTGATGAATTGAAAGATTTGTTCAAAGTCTTCCCTTATATGCCATGGGGACCCGATGTTAACAACACTGTTTGTACAAATGAAAGGGGGTGGATTACATACCAAGGGTTTCTCTCTCAGTGGACGTAAGTGTGACACATTAGATTTTAGTAGTTGAGACCTTTGGGTCTGATAATGCGTTTGTAGATTCTTCTTAAAAATCTAGTAGAAAGAGTGGAAGTTTAATAGTTGAAAATTGACCCAAGCAGTCCAGATCTTACAGCCATCCAGTGGCCTAATCTTCAGACAATTGTTATAACCTGTTCAGGATTTGGCCAGTGTCTCTTCAAACTGTGAAAATCTCCCTGAAACTTATCAAAATATTTATTTCTGTTGTTCTGCTCTTTAGAGACGGTATGAATAATGATGTTCAATAATGAGGGTTTTTTTCCTATTGAAAATACAGAAAATGAGAAAAATATTATTTGCTGAGGAAAAAAAGAGATGGTGTGGGTTGATAGGCCTCAGCACGTACTGCCTTCATAGTATTTTGGTGACTATTAAGACTGGTAAAGTTGCCACCGTTTACCTTCAGAGTGCTTCTGTCCTTCAGTACTACATAGCGCCAGGAATACTTCTATTATGTCAGTCTGGAGATAGGAGGAAAAAAATGTTTCAGTACTGTAAAAAAATTGGTATCACAGATGCTAACAAATCGGAAACTTCTTTTTGTCCCCTCTGCTAGACTAACCACGTACTTAGATGTACAGCGTTGTCTGGAGTACCTGGGTTATTTAGGCTACTCGATACTTGCAGAACAAGAATCTCAAGCATCAGCAATTACAGGTAATAATAATTAAAAAAAAGTTTGGTGCAACTTGGGCATTTAGACATCTGCTCAAGAGTGAATTGTTTAAACAAATGGTCTATCTTTTTTCACTTACATTCTTTTTTACTTTCTGCTCAAGTCAAGCCTTTGATTTAATTTTTTTTTATCTTGTGTGTATTTTAATATAATTTCATGTTTTAATGTATTTTCATGTTTTCACGTACATATATGTATCTACATCTTCTGAGAAATATTTGTGTTTTTTTCAAAAGTAACAAGAGATAAAAAGATAGACCTCCAGAAAAAACAGACCCAGAGAAATGTTTTCCGATGCAATGTTGTTGGAATGAAAGGTTGTGGAAAAAGTGGAGTTCTTCAGGCGCTTCTTGGAAGAAATCTAATAGTAAGAAACCTTTTACTTATATTTACCTATATATGCTTTTAAGTTAAGGTTAAACAGCAAAAGTAATTGATCTTAGAGCTTTACTGATTATTACTGAGTTTGGAGAGTTCTATGTGGGAATATAGAATTATTGTGGAGGAGGTTGGTTTGGAGGGGTTTTTTGGTTGTTTGTTTTTGTTGTTGGTTTTTTTTTTTTAGCAAATAGACAAATGGCTAATGTGTGCAATAATTGTACATCACGGATTATAGCTATGCATTTAGTTGCAAAATAAACCATGGATTACTGTATTTTTCATTAATAAATGGAGTGAAACAGCCGTTCAAACGGAACTTAAAGGGGCAAGTTCCTGTGGTCTAACATGAAATTCTGCATTTTCAGAGACAGAGGCAAATACGTGCAGAACACAAATCTTACTATGCCATTAATACAGTCTATGTGTATGGACAGGAAAAATACTTGCTGGTAAGGTTGCCTCATTGTTATTTGCGTATGACTGGTTAATCTTAAAATTCAGTGAATTATTCAGAGCTTTCTGCAAACAAATTTTGATTTTAATTTTCTCTTCTTCATAAATGTGGATTCCCCCCAGCTCCTTTTCTGGCTCAGATAACTTCTGGTTTTACATGTCGCTGATACTGTAAACTGAACCTGTTCAGGACCTGTTATATTTGAAACCTTGACCTAAATTGTACAGAACCCAATCCATTATATTTATGCTGCAAGGCATCAAATTATAGCATACGATAAATTATCCTACTCAGTAAAGAAGAATCTGTTGTGTAAAGTGATTGGGATGGCTAAAGTTAATCTTCAGTGGGTGAAATACTTTCTTTAAAGCTCATTCTACTGTAGTTTTCCTTTATGATCTTTCTTTGTTTTCCAAGATCTAGTCCTCTGCTCTGTGGTTTTTCTCTGCCAATTTCTATGGGAATCTAAGACTTTTTGTTAAAGTAAACATAACTTTTTATGCTGAGGTTGTGATTGCCTGCAGATGTGATGTTAACAGCTCACATATGTTGGCTGTATGGTAAATTCCTACTATTTCTTTTGCATTAATTCTGCCTATTGGTAGTCTCTTAATTCTAAGGATACATAAAAATAAGCCATAAAAACGATGAGAAAAAAATTACAAAATTCCTTTAACTGTATAATGACAAAGCTTGTCTTCCTCTCTGGCCGTCTTTTTTTTCCAGCTACATGATGTCAGTGACTCTGAATTTTTAACTGACGCGGAGACCATATGTGATGCTGTCTGCCTGGTATATGATGTCAGTAACCCTAAGTCCTTTGAGTACTGTGCCAGGATTTTTAAGGTTTGTATAGTTTATACATACAAACCTTACATTTATGTATCTTTCCACTGACAAAATATTCAGTGTGAGTTATTGGTCCTATTCACAAGTTCTAGTGTTTAACAGACATTTTATTTATAGGTGTTGGTTATAAAACGCTGATGAATTAAAAATGCAGTTTTGTTATTCATGTAAAGCTAACGTCTACTTGTCTACATAAAATATTCTGCTACTAGAAATGCCTGACTTCAGTGCAATGAATGTGTCTTAATGGTGGTACAAACAGTTCAACTCAGGCTGATCCTGGCTGAATGTATCCTATACTGTTTCTTTCACCTTTTTTCTTTAAATTTGCAGCAGCACTTCATGGATAGCAGAATACCATGCTTAGTGGTAGCTGCCAAGTCTGACTTGCATGAAGTTAGACAGGAATATAGTATTTCTCCTGCTGAATTCTGCAAAAAACACAAAATGCCTCCACCTCAAGCCTTTACTTGTAATACGGTTGATGTGCCGAGTAAGGATATCTTTGTTAAACTGACAACTATGGCAATGTATCCGTAAGTACTTGAACTGTTATATTTTTCACCTTGCATGGGTCACGCACAGTATCGCTGCATGTCATTGTTAGCCACCAGAATGGAACTGCCTCACTGAGATTTAGCAACAGAGAGATATGACTTGAGTAGAATCTTCAAATTATTTTAAACTGAGAAAGTTGGTATGTATCCAACATACAGATCAGTGTCATCTATTGTTACTAAGGTCTATTTTAAAGAATACATTACTTCATCCAGCTCCTGTTGCAAATTCCAATGAATATGTAGGGTTCTGTTCTGTCCTTACAGTGGATGCATAGTTCAATATGTCAATAGTAATATATTGGTATTTGTGAGATACTTGTAAGTTGTATCATAATCCTTATTAATAGCTCAACTTGATAGTTGATTGCAAGTAACGACACTCCTTAATGAACAACAGTTCCCCCCAGTGCACTGCTTGAAGCTTTTTTATTTTCAGGATGTTTTATTACTATGTCCTCCACCTAATTAATCTAATAGATCTTATATTTTTTACTAGATTTGCTGTATAAACACCTTTTTGGGCTTCAGATAGAAGATACTTAAGCTCATATTCTTCACTACACATCTCACTGTTGCTAAGCTCACTTTGCATCTCTTTTTTTGGTGGGTGGAGCTTTTAATATGATGTTGAACTACTGAATATTACAGCAGATGGAGTCTAGTATGACAGCTGACATTTGCTTTAAATGAAATAGAACTAATGTCACTTTCACCCAAAATAATAGGGTTTAAAAAAAATATTTGAAACTGAATTTATTGAATTAGACTTCAAAAGCTTTTGTTTTGTTTTTGTTCTCTTGTATTTATTTTGTAGTGCTGGAATACTGGGAAACCACTAAAGTATAGCACTGACCAAATGTCTTGTCATATCAATATTCCTGCTTCTCCCTTAGTTTTCAAGCATGTGTGTTTTTTAGGGTGGGAAAGGTAGAGGTAACTGTCACTTTGTAAAGTGTGCATTCAAAGTGGTAGAAAATGTGGCTTACTTTCCTTTGAAAAAGGGGTGTTATCTATTGCTGTGCAGACATACTCAGAGGCTTTTAGATGCTTTCCTTATAAACTTAAATTCAACAAATGTTTTCATTTATGTTTGTGCTTTGCTATTAAGATCCGTCTATGGTGGTAATGCCAAAATGTCCACGATGTAGAACATCTAACCTTAAAATTCTGCACAGCTGTAGTTGTACCCTTGCTTACCCAGTGTATTTTTTTTTCTCCTCTCCTTACTCATTCAAATGTACCTTTTATTCCTAAATCTCTCTTGGTTGTGGCACAGTCCTAATGTGCACCTGATTTTATGAGCAAGATTTCAACTCCTGTCCTTCTGTGTGTTTTCGCAGCCATGCCCGGTTACGCTGTATGTGCGCCTGCAACAGGTGTACATTTTGCATCTGTCAGAACTTCCTCAACTCAGACTTGCTGCAATCTGTAAAGAACAAACTCTTCACTGCAGTTCTTAACAGGTCCTTAACTTTATTTACTAGGTACCAGGTGTGCTTTTAAAAATAAAGGTTTTTTTGAAAAAGCAATTGGTAACCTTATATACTGCAGATTTTTCACTCCATATCCACTAAATAGGCAGATACTTACTTTAATAATTGTCATAGAACTGTCAAACTTTAACTTGAAGGTACTTTTGGTCTTTTGAGCTTAGTCCAGTGATTTCTTTGAAACGTTACCAATTTGGTAGTTGATTCAGGCACTTAGTGATTGCAAAAATACTGTGGAGGAATTAGGATTGTGTTTTTAGGGAACTGGTAATGGACATTAAGTAGTGTCTATAAATTTGTGTAATGTGTCTCACTTGAGACGTTACAGGTTTGTTTAGTATTGATTAGATGTGGTGCCTCTTAGATATCAGTTACACAAATATTTTCGTAAAGGCACAGCTTTACTTACAGCAGCATCATATATAACATATAACTTGTTTATAATTGCTAGTTTGATGTTTGGGAATTCATAGAATTTCTGTGTGTGTGTTATGCTTGGTTTACACAAAAAGCAGGTATTTTGTGTAAGGAAAAAAATCTAGAACTTTTAAGATCCAGTTCCTCTCTGAATATAATGCAACATGTAAGAAATGGTAAATGGTTAAACATTTGCATTTACAGATACTTTGGAAAAAACAATTGGTAAAGAGAGAGAACTGTTTTTCAGCATTGAAAACAGCGCGATACCTTGTCTTGTGTGTACTGCAGGCAGTTTTTGACACACGTGATTTACTAACACCTCAGCACTTGTCATCTCACCCCAACAAATGGGAGTTCAAACCGAACAATTTTTGTAGTGCAGTGGTTCCACCGTTTATAACCTTCTTGAAAGCAACTGTGATAAATGTGTTTGTTTGAAGGCTGTGGTTAAAATATCCTGACGTGCTGGTGGTCCATGTATGTTAATACTTTTTACTGTTTTCAGATGTAGCTGCTTCAAATAAGTGTCTCCTTTAAATGCAAGTTACATGCATGTAGGAGACCTACTGATATACCCACCTACAGTATTGAGCATGTTTATGAAATACTACTTTAATCCAAGATAAGTGTTAACCACAGAGTGAGAGTTGAGAGAAGGGTGAAAAACTCATTAGCTTAGGAAAAGACTGCAAATATGAGTGAGACTGTTCATACTGCATCTCTTCTACAGCAGCCATCCCTTATACAAAAATCCCTTGAAACAGCAGTATCTTTGCATATTGTCACTCTAAAACTTCATTCAGCAGTCGCTACTAGAAAATCCCAGCTCTTTATTATTGGGGCTGAAATCACCTCTGTAATGCATCTTTGTTTTTTGGAATGGTTATGGGTTGCTGGATTAGCTGTTGTGGCTTGTTTCTCTCTTGTATGAGCCTATGTTGTTTTTGAGTCTTGCATTAGACATTGCACTTAGTTCCTCTGAAATACTGCCAAGGGCTCAAGATATTGAAATCTTTTTATGAGAAGTCTCAGGATGCTGTCATTCCACACCTTGTCACTAGATAGTGTGGAATACATGTAGGAAACTACAACTATCTAAAAAAGTCTGTGATTCAAGGTAAGGAGAACTCCTTGCAGGCTTTTGCACTGACCCTACAGAAAGGAAAAAATATTTCCTAGAACCTCTTTGTCTATAGTCATTCAGTCAGTTGGGTTTTGTTGCAGGTTTCCAGCACACTCACTTCATCTCACCAATTCTCTTCCTAATTAGTTCTTCAAAGATGTTTCCTTACCAAACACATTGCTGCAGGTTATTCACCATTCAGTACATGGACTACTGTATAACTGCATATATAGCAGAGATGAGATATCTGTAAACGAGAGGAAATAGCTCCTAATTGTAGATGTAGGAGAGTAGAGGTGGTTTTCTTGTTTAAAACGTTAGCTGTTAGATGTGGTTTTAATCTAATGATCCGTGATTAGATTAGAGAAAGCATTTGAATCGAGAAGGATTTTCTGATGTAGTTAGTTTATACAACTTTTCTTATTTTGCCTTTACATGAGGTCAGGTAGTTGGGCAAAACAGTAACTGATGGGTAAAGGAGGTTTCTCAGGAGTATTTACTCTCCTGATCATCCCTTCCTATTCTGAAGCTTTAGACAGTGGAAGTAGGTAAACTGAAATTTTTCAGATTGGACCCTTCCTGTATTATTTGTTGCTACGTAATACTTTAACACTGCTACCAAGGCAAAATAGAATACCACATTTGAATATTCCCACCCTAGTAATTAAAGGAAGAACACTGTCTCTGTGCAACTGAAAACCTCTTCACACCCACAATCAGTTTCTCTTGTATGGACAAATTTCAGAGGCTCTCCCAAGGGTTTGTAGGCTATCAGAAAGGCAAGTTCAACAAATGTGGAAGTACAGTTTGGAGACATTTATTGTGCAGGAACAGGATTGTTGGTTTGAACTACCCAGGATCACACTTTATTGGCTGAGGAAGGCACTGCATTCATATCACTATACATGCATGTATGAGACTTGTTACTATCCTGTAGTATTTTTTTATATTTTTAATTTGTTCTTTCCTTTAGGTGTTCATTTGTATTTGTCTGGCTGGCACTTAATCTCTTTTTATTACATTGTTTTACCTCTTTTTAAAAGCAAGATTTCTGCTTATGTCATTCTAACACTTTTTCTGTAACTTTATAAGCTTGGATTTCTGGCTTTTTTTTTTTTTAACTCCAGAGCATCAATTTTTAGCGTGGTTTTCCTGCTTTCTTGGTTTTGAATCATTCACTTGTTGCCTTTTGCTTGTATAGTAGTGGCATTTTTCTGTCAGCTAAGTTCATTTCAAAATAAAATAATTCTAATGCATGAGAATTGTGTTGTTCAGTGAGGGAGACTTCTCAGAGCATGTTCTTCTTCCTTCTAAAGTTTTTAAATATTGTGGAACAGAAGTGAATTTCTACTTCCATATAAAACATGGTTGTTTCAGGAATTATTTTTAAGATTTTTTTTTTCTATGAAAACTTCATTCTTTGAAATTAAGATGATAGTTTTGCTTTCCTGTAATAATGGGAAAGTTTTAAGAGTATAACCAAGGATTTATTTTTCATTATGTGCAGTGTATGCAGATTATTTTTCAAAACTATGGTATACTGCCTTAAATCTAATTGCAGAAATCTATACATAGGTGTCCCTTAAATTAGGACAGTATAACAATCTTTTACTTACCTATCTTCCTCCTTCTCCAAATGGTTTAATGCACCATACTGAATAGAAGTTTGCAAAGCTGCAAATCCCCTGATTTGTTTCCAAACAGAATATATTGAATTGGCATTTTACATTCTATTTAGGTTTTGTAGATAATAAGGTGCACTCAGAGCTTTTCACTTTTTAGGTGACTAATGCATGGGAGAAAATTCTAACTGCTGAAGTTGGTTTGCATCCTAGGAAAATATGTGCCTGAAAGGAAGCTGCAGCAGCTTGCATATGTTACGTGATGGTTTTGGAATTCAGTTGCTTATATTTTATTGTTAGAACCTATTGTCTGTCAGAGCAGGCGGCTGCTGCTTGCTGGCTGCGTTAACTTGCTTGTAAGTTCGATGTGACTAGCCTGCTGGCCTCACCAGCGTGCTTTTAAAATGCTTTTGTAGGCAATGCAGGAATGTTTCTGAATTTCTAGGAAGGTTTAACCCTAACTGTAGAGTTGGGATTCTTCTGCTGCTGACATGAGGAAAACTGTCAGTATTGGCCCATAACTCAGCAATTTTCTGTGTGTAATCGTGACAGGCATGCTCAGTTAACCTCTTGGTAAGTGCATGTTGCAAACTTCTTGTGAGTTGTTAAAGCCTCTTAAAAGAAAGACTGTACATATTCCAGAGATCTTATTCAAAAAGTGATGAGTTACTTGACTTGCTCTTAGGGGTAAGTTGATTAAAAATCTGGGGTGTTTTTCCAAAATATGCATTAAAATCTGAATTTTACACCAAAAGCAAAATTTCTAGACTTTCTTATAGATGTGGAACTAATGGTGTGATTAAATGCACACACACACTAATCTATTTGGGAAGTTTGAAAGCTAGTTATTCTTACTAATAAGCAAGAATTTTATTTATGGAGTCCTAACTACTACTGTGTGTGTGTGTGTACGTGCACATCCATATATAAGTTTTACCCTTGGAGAGAGTAATTTTTCTAATTCAGAGTTACTCTCTTACTGGCACTGAGAGAAATGTATTGAGAAAATGTATGAGAAAAGTTGTTCTGCATTATTGCCACATTCATGTTAAAGAACCTGTGCTGGAAACCAACATTGATCCTTTTTATTATCTCAGGTTTTTGGTTGTTGGGTTTTGGGTTTTTTGGGGGGGAGGGGTTGCCTTTAATGGTAGCTAAACAATATTAGGAATCAAAGTTGCAAAAGTGGAATTTATGACAGCATAAGGAACATTTAAGGAAGGAAAAATTGGATTTGTTTTCAAAGGTGTAAAGCAATTAGACATTCATAGTGTTCTGAACTTCAGTAAGTATTTTTTGACTTTTGATTTTTGGGTTGAGATGTTCAGAGGGCCCTAATTGTTTCTTATTGAAGTCAGTAGATTTCCTTGAGTTTATAAAACAAATCACTGCCTTGATTTAGTTCCTTTATTTAAATTAAAGAGTCTGTTACTGTTAGGCTTAGAAAAAGGATCAGAGTCATTTTACTCTCCCTTCAGACATGAAAAGAGGATTTTATTGTGACTGAGAATATATTAACTGTTTTTAAAAGGATGAAGCACGCTCAGCAAGTTTTGTGCATACCATTACACGTGGACATGTGCAAAAGTCAAAACAAGGCAAATTATAGATAGAAATCAGAAAATGTAGATGTGAGAGATAATGCTTTATGAAGCAGTGCAAAAGCATTCATTTGCAATTTAAACAGTGATTTGCACATTTAAAGGAATGGTTTTTAAATTGTACAAATAGTTGGGCATTTGAGTTAACCAAATTAAACTTGGGAGTTGTTAGTTATACAGATACTCACCCAACAGAGCTTGTCACATAATCTATTAAAATCATATTACAAGTGATTTATTTTACATAAAGAGATACGTTTTATAAGAAGACTAAAAAAACCCACCATGTGTAGTGATAAAATACGGTCTTTAATTGCATTATCAACAGTAATGAGATCTTGTCAGTTTTAGGACTGATGTATTGGAGTCGTTCCAGTGTGTTTAGCACAGGTACTCTAGCTCATGCATATGGCACAGGAGTATTGCTTTGTCCTGTGGACACATGAAAGTTGAGGTTTTGGGATTGGTATGGGAAGAGATTCAGTTTCTTAAGCGGTTTTCTTTGTCCTTAAAGCAATGGCATCTAGCTATATAAAATCATATATTTTACTTAGCTCATCAAAAGTACAAACTCCATTTATTTCTGTTTTTTTCCCAAGCACTAAGTTTTTAACAACTGCACAAGAATCAGGGACTAGATGGCTAAAACCCGTAAATTCTTTGGGCTTTGTTATTTGAGCATATTTGAGAGACTTGCTGTTGTTGAGCCGTGCTATGAACTGCAAACTGTGCATGTGTGTGAAAAGGTTAAGACCCTACATAGATGAGTTGGGGGCCATGCTGTTAGCAGACGAGGAGAGCAGTATTATGCAGCAGGTGCACGCCGTCAACTCTGTAGAAGATTCCATCTTCATGGAGTCATCTCTTGGTCCACGTTTACTTGAAGACAGGTAACAGCAGCCTAACTAAGGTGACCTTGCCATTGCCTTTTCCCTTTCTTCCCCTCAGCAAACCGCTTGACATCTAGTTTGCAGAGAGTTTGTCAAAACTAGCTGTAGAAGAATTCACGAGGAATTCATGAATTTGATCTGTTCCATAACCCAGCAAGATATTCTTAAATAAGATTAGGAATTTTTAGAGACCAGCTGTGTTTTGCTGTTTTTGCACCAAAGAGCCTGTTCTTCAGCATGTGGTATTATAGTACACTGACTATCTATATGGCTTATATTGCTCCTGCAAATGTTACTAAAAAATATCCTAAACTGGTTTTGTGTATTTTGATAGCAAGTAACAATTCCTGCTTTATTAAACAGCTTGTATGCGATAGTTCTACAGTTCACACTATATGAACTCTCTTGTGCACCATGTATGCTTAGGATCTCTGTGTGCTCCTTGTACTTAATACTCCTGCAGTTTTCACTGAGTAACCCGTGATGATTAATACAGGCTAAAATACGTAGGCTAGTGAAGTTCTGTTGTAAGTTCTAGCTTCAACAAAAGCAAACAAACAAAAACTTCACTATTGTTTAGGAACTTCTTGTGCTTTGAATTATGGCATTTATGATAACTTGTTTTAAATGTTAGCTCCTGCTTTATGGTAAGCTGTCATACTTGAGACTACTTTAGAGGATGGCTAGCCATGTTTAACTGAGCATGCTCACAAACTTCTTGCAATATGTGGGAGAGTTGGGTCATTGGCTGTCTCTACTGTCATGCAAGAAGTGGCTTTTTACGTCATACGGTCACTTCATACTGTTGTTACATCTTGTCTTTTTCTGTTGATGCCATTGTCACTGCTTGTTTCACTAGCACTTTCTCTTAGCTTTCAGCTTGGTATTGGATGACTGTTTCTATTGCTGTTCTTGTGACTGTACTGGGAAGAAAGGGATTTACAAATGGTCCTTCTTTTGATTCTAGCTTTTGGAAAAATATTACTTGCTACTTGTCAGTAAACTTTTTTGGGAAGAAGTATAAGTAGATCTTCAGCAGGACTGGAAAGTTTTTCATGGAAAAGCAGAAATATGTAAACTCAACATTGGAGGAAAAAAAGGATTTTGCTGGACAGAGTTCTTCTCACTATGGGTTATCAATTATTTTCTAGCTATTTTTGTTTTCCTTTTGGGAATGCTTGCTGGTGCTCTCAAAGATGACACACTGCCCTCCCCACATTCATGACTAATGATCTGCTCCTGCATTTCTCTTCAGCTGTGTGAGCTCTCTGACTTTAGTGAGATCTACTAATGTGATCAGGGCTGCAGATCAAATCCTAAGCTTTTAAGAAAAGTAAAATGACTCTATAAATATTCATAAGGCTGAATTGTAAGCTGCTTGCCTGTGACAAGTGTAGTGATGAATTTCCAAAAGCAGAGTAGGTAGCACAAGTTGTCTGATATTCCTGTCATGGAATTAACCTGGTTTTGTATGTGTTAAATTTCAGGCATGTGACACAAGCGGACCTCAAGAGCTCTACATTTTGGCTCCGAGCAAGTTTTGGTGCTACTGTCTTTGCAGTTTTGGGTTTTGCTATGTACAAAGCATTATTAAAGCAACGATGATCTGAGAAGAAGCACATCTGGCCCTACCAAATAAAAAAGTCACTTTTATGTACATTCTGAATGCTTTAAATTCTGCTAGAAATATTTATATATGCAGAGTTACTTTATTAATATTTGTAATTCATGCATAAGATTATTTTAAATTATAGCTCTAACTACAGTATTGCATAATGCGTGGAAAAAAAAGAATTGCATCTTAACAGCCAGCTAAAATGGCTTAACTTGTGAGGCCAAAAGGGAATTTGCTGTAAATAATGTGTACATATTAAAGCAGTAAGACATTACTTCCCAAAAAGCTCTTCAAAATACTGTTCTTGAATGTTTCACCATGGTGACATACTAGTGTATAGTTGAAATTAATTTTCAGTTGAGTAGGTTCAACTCAAGGATCATATTTCTTCAAGGATTGCTTATTTATTTTGCATTCATCTGAAGTGATTTCATCTTTTTGGACTATAAGCTATGCCAGGCAGAATTTGTGAATTTTGTTCTTACCTATTCTTTTTAACTGATGAACAAATTTCCCCACTAACTATGTATTTCAAGAAAAAGTCACTGTTGCTGTCCTGGCCTATGATTTTGTATGTTACATGACCAGTGACATATTTAGCAGTCTGATATTTCTTTTAAAAGGAAAACCGTACATTTCAAAAACTGCCAGATCAACTTCATATGCTGTGTGTAATTAGTGTTCTTCATTTTTCACTGTTGTGTTTTATAACCCTTATGAATCAGATGAGCAAATTTGTATATTATAAATGTTTATAATTCAAAAAGTGGTGGTGTTTAATTTCTGACATCTGTCAATCATACCTGTTGAAAGCTGTGTATAAGATAAAACTAAAATAGTACACAGTGCCTATTCTACTGTAGTATAGTAGTTGCATGGATCACAGTGCATTCTGTAACTGGCTAGAATTACCAATAGACACAGCTTTTTTAACAATCAAGTAAATCAAACATTAATTCCTCATGGCAAACCTATTTTTCCATTGCTGGCCTTTTCAAATATTTCAATAAAATAACTGTGTACTGTGTGTGTGTTTATCTTTTTTTTTTTTTTAAATTTCCCCTGCCCTGAAAGGTGGTTCTCAGAAAACTGTGTCCTTTATCCAAGAGCATGCTGGCAGTGCCTTTGGCTGTTGGAGCTCCAATATCTTGGCTAGATAGTTTCTTTGAGTTGTCTTATGACTGCGCTGCCTCCATTAGAGATTTATTTCTGATTTTTATCAGACGACAAAAGTGACTTCTGTGATATTTGAAAGCAGAAACACATATGTATAGTCAGCCATTAACTTTGTGTTTACTGTCAAGGACAAAACAGCAGGAGAAGAAAGTAAATAGTTCAGGGGGTTGTTTGGGAAAGCTAATGCCTGTATGCTACACCGACCTTCCAGAAAGGTCAGGCAAGAGCAGGTGAATGAGAAAGTTTTATCAACAGAAGGTTAGAAAGCTCCCAGTCTGAAAGCTATTACACTCTATATTAAAAAATGAGGAGTTTTCTGAAAATGTTTGAAGAGGGCTAATACTTTTCTGGGAGGTGTGGATGCTGTTACATAAAACCTTGTTGTTTTCCCTGGGACAGTGATCATTGGAGACCTCTGTATGCTCCTCCCAGTAGGTAACTGGAGACCACAGGAATGGGATTCCCTCACATTAGTAAGGTGCCTGTTCTCTCAGCCTTTCTATTTCCTGTTCCAGCTCCCTCCCATCTCCATGGCCTTTTGCTTGTGGACTCATTTCAGTATGGCAGTGTCTGTCTTGTACTGGGAAGCCTGAAACTGGACGTGTAATGCAGTACAGTCTCACAAGTGCCAGTTATTGACTGTGGTGCATGGCACTGAGGGTTTGTGGAAGGTTTGTCAGGTAGTGGAATACTATTTCCTACTTTTTTTTTTTTTTCCCCCTGTGAGATGTCTTCTGACATCCATGGTGCAGAAAATAAATGCATTGGTGTTACGTAGAGCTTCTGAACTGATGACTTATACAAGCAAATGTTTCCCATTCCCTGAATTTTTACAGTACTTCTCATGAGCTTGGCGTGCTGTGCAGCATTGGTACACGAAAACTGAAAAGTGCACGATGCATTCTCAAGAGCTGACCGATAACTCCTTTCGTGGTTTTTTTTCTTTTGTTTAGGTTCAACATACTTGCCTCGGTAGAGGGAGACCAGTTTGTGATAGAAAATAAGATGGAAGACCACAGTGATAGTGTAACTTAATCTGCAGGGATGTTTGACTGCTCCTGGCGGCCTGTTGATCTTTTAACATCAAGCAGGGAAGACTAGGTATTTACATGCCTTGAGACTTGTTTGTTTTCTTAGATCTTAGCGCTGCTGACTATTCCCACCACCGCCCTCAGTGCACTCCTGAAAGGATATTTCAGGACTTCATTTCTCACAAATTTATCTCGGACTGCCAGCGTGCTGACGGTAAGGTGCCTTTTGAGAGAGCAACGGTTCTGCGGCGCTGCCTGGCCTGTCTCTGAGGCCGGAGTTCTGGGGAGGGTCTGCCATTTTAAACCAGGCAGCGGCTGTTGGCTCCAAAACACCTCTAAGTACGCGATGCCACGCTCTGGATTTACAGTTACGATTCCCACTCACCTTCCATATGTACCCTCTCACAGAAATCTCTTAAGTATTGTATTAACAACACAGCTCCTTGTCTGTGCCAAGTACTAGAGCGTTGTAACTGCTGTGCAATGAGCGGCTGATATTTTATTATGCCATTTGTGAACTTCTCTGTATTGAGCCTGCCGCTGTATTTTCCTGTGGGGGAGACTGGTGTGGGCACTACTGATGGACCCGGAGCAGTTGGCTCCTGCTCGGATGGACCACGAGCACAGCAATGCCTCGGTGGCTGCACGTGCTGAACGTGCAAGGGGAGACGCTGGCTCTGGTGAGCTGCTGCGGACCCTTCGCACGTCAGACAGCCATCGAGCGCTTTGGGGCTCGGCTAATAGCATTGCTTTCCATAAAGGGCTGCTGCTAGGTCTCTAAGATTGCTACCACTTTAGGAAAATGTCTTCATTGTCGGGTGAACGTTTCCACGTTAGTTAAACACGCCTTACACTGGCCGCATTTCTATGGAAACACGCAGATAGCGCGGTGGGAGGCGGGGCTGCGGGTCCGGGCCGTCCTGAGGAGGAGCCGCCAGGGGGCGCGCTGCCGCCGAGCTGACAGGGCAGCAGCTCAGCCCGGAGCCGGAGGGATCGGTGGGCACCGGCTTTGCTGGGTGAAACGGCTCCGTCAGCCCAGCCGGCGCTCGGAGACCGGCGGGGAAGAGCCGTGGTGGGCTCCCGGGGCCGTCTCACGCGCCCGCGGCCCGACCGCCCCTGAGGAAAACGCCTGTCCGGCCGGCAGCGCTGAGGCAGCTCGCGCCGCGGGGGAGAGAAACGTCCCTGCCCTGAGGTGAGGCGCTGCCCTCCCTCACGGCGAGGCCTCCCGGGGCTGCCAGCGTGCAGGTAAAGGACAGAGTAGATCACTACGTACTTTTGTAAAGCCAGGCCTTCTCCATTGGTTTAGGGAGAGGAATTTCCTTAGACTGAAAGCTGGGAAGAGAACACAAGTCCTGGTATCTATCTCTGCTGCCGCTCCATTTGGGCAGGTAGCTGGTGTCCTCTGTAAAACCCACGTAGCTCTGCCAACTGGGTAAGAGTTACAATGTTCGCTGTATCACTGGCCAGGACCTCCTGGATCCTGTGAGGATTACAGTCACTGTGAGGGGAAAGTATTCTACTCAGGGAGCCCCTAAAGAAGAAAGTCTAAAAAGTTGAGCTATTGCTGTTGTGTGCTGCTTGGTGGGGAAAAGGAGCAGCAGCCCAGTCAACTCTGCTCACTGGCACCCTCTTAGCAGTGACTTGTTTTCTTTCCTCTGATCCTGTCAGTTTCCTAACAACTTCTTTCACTGTATTTTCCAAAACCAGACTCCATCTCCTCTTCCTGATCAGTCTGATATGTGAATCACCTGGCCATTGTGTAAAGTCACCAAGAGGACAAAGATCTTGATTCATCTTCCTTGGAGACACATCCTTCGCCCCTCAGCTTTGACCTCCTGTCTGAAAGCTTGTCAGTTCAGGATTAATTGTAAGCATGACTTGATTTTATGTTGGAAATTAACCTTGAGTTACTAATTGGTCTCAATTTCAAACAATTTTTTTAATTTGGAATGAACTTGCTAATGTGTGCTGTGATCCTATCAGGTGATAGTTTAAGAGGAGCAGAGACACGTTAAACACTGTAGGGTTGACCTGATAGGAGAGCTCCCCCTGAAGACAACCACCCAAAAAAGGATTAATGGTTGATTTAATTATTCCCCCAGCTATAACCAAAAAGACAATCAGAACCACCTGCAGCCAATAACAGCTACTGGGGCAGAAGAGAGCTGCAGATAGAAAGACTAGAGTCTGGTTTTTTCAGTTCTGGACCTGAAAAAGTTCTAAGCGTAACAAGGGGAATAGGGAGAGTCAGGATGATAGTCTTTCAACACAAGTTAGAAATCAGAGAAAAGATTGGACATGGTTTTTTTTCCCACTGTTCCTTCTCTTCAAGAGGGAAAGGATCCACGAATGAGAGAGAAGCCAAAAGGCAGCACGTATAGTCTAATTCATAGTGATCCTAAAAGGTGAACTCTATTGTCCCAGCCACAAGGAGTATCACTGATACTGAAAGAACCCTTTGCTACTGTTACCTTTTGAACACAGTTTAAACCCTAGTCTCATACCATCTGTGGTCCCTCCAGTCAATTTGCCATTTTCATGAATCTGAAGGGGTTAATCTGACTGGTCTGATCCAGTCCCAACTTTGTATGTGCTATCTAAATTCTTGCTAAGGTGGTATTTGGGTGCAGTGGCTTTGGCTTCTGATCCAAAATACTGCATTTTTCTTCAGTTTGCCTTCCATGGCTGGCCGAGCTCTGGTGCAGTAACCAAGCTTGGTAGGTTGCTCCATTTGGTTCCAATTGTGGGAGCTTGGCAGTTTTGTAAAAGCCCTTTGGGGCTACTTTGGATGGAAAAAGGACCCATGAACAAACTGTTTTGATTTGCTCCAGGAGGCTTAGCTAACAGATGTTGGCTGGGTCCCTACTTTGAGGGCTTTTTATTGCATATTCATGACCTGACCTTTTTAGCCACTTCCAATGCAGGAAGGACATATATCTACATTGTGTTTGCAGTATTAGGAATATAAAAGGTTACCTACATGACTGAATGTGAAAATGGTTTGAGGTTTATTATCTCAAGTTCTTTCTGTCTAAGTTTCCTCTGAAGCCCTTCTGTGTTCTGTCTGCATCTGCTCTGCGGTGGCCCACAGTTCCCTAGTTTCTGTAGCAATTACTGTTTTTCAAGGTAGAGTCACCAGGGTATGCAGTGGGGAGAAATGACAGTCTAAATTAAGAGACTCTTACAGACTTGGAAGATGATGATTTGTCTGTAACAAAACTCCTCATTAGAATAGTGTTAATTTCCTTTCCGTGACAATTATAGCACAGCACTAGCTCATATGTGCAATGTGCAGAGATATTTCCCTGAAAAAAAACTATCGTTACCACTAGTGAAAAACATTCTTTAGAGGAGAAAAATGAACTTGTAATTTTGCAGCAGTTTTCCAGTTTAGTGGGAGTTTGATGTTAAGGTGAGGTTTTGGGGGTTCTCCCTGTTGTTTACTGCATTTATGTTAGACTTCATGCTGAGCATTTTCCTGCCAGCATCTGGAATCAGAGGCGATACAGAGCTCCTGAGGTGGCAGTCCCCAACTGTGTGGAACCTGTTACCCCTGAAATTCAGCTCATTATTCTCTCTTTACTTTAAAAACTCGCCTCCCTCCTCCCTACAGACATCTTTAAATGATTGCTGTTTCTTTCTGTTGGCATAGCATATTTTTGCTTATCCATCTGTTTTGAAGTTTTGATGAGGCTTAGTTTTTTAATCAAAAAGAGATTGTTTTTATAATAGCTGTTTAGTGCCTGGAATATTTTGGCAGGGATGGTGTTGTATGAGTAAAGTGGGTTAGTGCTTCTCAAAAGTGCTAGATTTGGTAGCCTGTTCTTAGGCTTTGGGAGAGCAGGCTGGACAGGCTCTAGACAAGCAAGAAGTGGATGCTGTGCTGAAGGAATCACCTTTAAACCCAAAGAAGGTCTGCTCTGTTTAACTGATGATGACAGTTTTGGTCATTAAGGGGACATCAGTTGTACATCAGTTGTACTGGAGAGGCCTGAAGAGCTTTTATTTTGTCATTTGCCCACCTGAATCCCAAGGTAGAAAAGTTCTTCTCTTTGGGTCCAAAGGTCCTGGGTTTACTTCTTGCACTTGCTTTAAAAGTTTAGCTAAAATCTTCAAAATGCTGGAAGGGTCATTTCTTTAAAAATATCTTTTGGATAGCATTGGGATCAGCTGGGCTCAGAACCATGAACAGAGGGAAGTTTTTTTACCTTAGCACTCCTTGAAGATTACAGATTCCTTTCTAATATTTGTTCAGGATGGGTACAGGATAAGGTTATCATCTTAACTTTTTCACTTGTTCCCCAAATATGGATCATTTGCAGGATTGAGGTCTCCTGCTTGTTTTGCCAAGGGATCAGATCAGGTGATAGAGGAGATCATTCCCTTTACTTGACCTTGCTCAGCTGTGTGGGATGATATTTTAGCCCTTGGCCCTGACCTTAAATTAGTGCCAGCCATGCAGGATGCTGAGAGGTGGAAATCTGCTGTTCTTTGTAGGTAGGTGTAGCTCATGTGGGTACATAGAAAGAAGTTAGCACCATTCCCCTTTTCCTGCAGAAAAATCTTTCGGTAGCTAAGAAGCTAAGACCGAGTGGCTAAGAGCATGGGCTTGTGTGGTTTCCATCACTGCAGAGGGTAAATTTGATCCAGATCAAAAGTAATACACAGTATGAAGTTCATGATAGTTGTGGATGGGAGAGACAGTCTCTGCTGTATGGAAGATCCCATTCCTGCTCCAGAGGTATTCTGTCTGGGGTTTTTTGTTGTTTGGGTTTGTTTTGTTTGTTGGGGTTTTTTAAAAACAAATTTGTAGGAAAAAGAGGGACTTCTAGCTTGGCTCTGTCCTTGTGGCTCAGGTGTGTCTGATCTGGTATTGGAACTCTTGCATCAAGAAAACATGGCCTGCAATGCTGGACCCTCTCTGCTCTGACTCTGGGCTCCATCCAGCTTTGGCTGTCAGTGCAGCAGAACGCAGAGGCACTGGCACCCTGTGGATCAGCCTGGCTCTGCTTGCCCTTCCCCCTTGCCAACCTGCTATTTCTGTACTTGAGTGGAAGAAGCTAAAACTGCTGGATTTTTGCCTTAAGGCATTCCTCAAGTTCCTAATCCAGGCTCCAGATGGTTAAGATACCCATCTTAACGTACAGGAACAAATAATTATGGTAAAGAATTTAAAACCTCGCACCAGCCCCGAATTGTGAGACTCTCCGGGACCGAGAAGTTAGCTTCAGAAAGCCCAAATAACCCGGCACGTCTTGCCAGCCGCCCGCACTTGCTTAGCGAGACCAAAAGCGTCAGGACCCCAACGGCGGGCACCTGAGAGCGGGGTCGGAGGGGGGCGAGGGCAGGAAGAAAGGGCTGAGACCTGTCCGGTTCCGCTCGGTTGTGCCCTGCGCGGGGGCTGCCTGGTACCGGCCGCACCTCGGCGGGTCGCTCCGGGGGGAGGCGGTGCCCGGGTGGGCCCGCGCCGCCTCCCCCGGCCGCTGGCAGGGGCGACCCGGGGCTTCCCCCCCCATCTTCGTCGCTGCCACCCAGCCCGCATCCTCGGACGTGCTGCAGCGCCCGGCGCCGGGAAGGGCGTCCCCCTGAGGACACACAGCTCCCCCGCGCCGGGAAGGGCAGGCCTCCCCCCTGGGCCGGCATGGCTCGGGGGAGGCGCCGGCCGTGCCCCGGGCTGGGGGCACCGCCCGGCCGCAGGGGCGGGCAGCGGGAGGAGGCNGCCGGAGCCTCACGCCAGCTCTTCCCCTGCTGTGGCTGCCAGCTCAGAGGCGGAAGAAATCGAGGTGCTGGACTCCGAGGATGTCCTACCTATGGCCGCAGAGGATGTAAGTTTTCTTTGCTCGGTGTCTTCCCTCCTTTCCCCTGGACCAGGTTAATCGGCTTAAGCTATTTATAGATGAAGTTCGGAATGGGGCCGGTGACCCTCTGGGGCGAGGGAAAGCCGCCGTCTCCGCCGCCCTCCCGCCGCTCTGCGCGCCCCTCGCCGCCGGGTGTCTGCGGGCTCCGGCAGCCGCCGGGGCCGTAGCTCCCTTCTCCATCCTCCCCCATCCCGGAAAGCCCCGGCGGCAGCGGCCCGGACAGGCTGCCGTTCCGCTCGGTGTCCGCACCCGGAGCCGCGCCACCGGGAGATGCTGGCTCACAGCGAGCTGCGGAGGGGCTGCACACAGAGGCGGCTCGAGAGGCTGGAGAGGGGCTGACGCCTTGGCTTGAGGGGCTTCTGGGGTCAGAGAGCTTTTCCAGAGTCCTAGCCACTCGGAGGGTGACAGATGTGAAACGCTCCCGCCCTCGGGACCTTGTTCCTTCTTCCAGCCCCCCGAGCAGCAAACAGCCGAGGAAGTTTTTTCCCCGGCTCGGCAGGGCTGTTAGCTTCTCTCCACCCGCTGAGCTCTGATTGCACCTGAGGGTGGGATAACTTGGCACCGGGTCTCTGCCTCTGCTCATCCAGCCTGGAAGGACATCAAGTGGTCCTGCGTGCTTTGAATCTGCTCCTGCCAGGCTGAGCAGCAAAGCCTGCAGAGCTTAGGTGATAGTTCTGCATCTACCGGTCCTGGAGGCAGGAGCTCGCTGTGCACCTGTCTGGGAGGGAGTGAATGTGAACAGATCCTGCATTCCTGGTGCATCCCAGGGCTGCTTGCAGCTCTTCTTCCCAGCAAACTCTGCTGGGATGAGGACTGTGCAAAGTGCTCAGTCTGCAGAGGTAAGCACAGGCTCTGTTCCTGCCTATGAAGGGATGAAGCAGTGATACTAAATGTCTTTCTGAAGTGGGCTCTGTCTGGGGTCTTGCATGGCATGAAAGGGACACTTGTGAACTAAGCCTCCAGCAATGGCACATCCCTTTTCCCCTCTACTTTTATGACACTGCTGGAGGAACCTGCCTGGGGCTGCTTGGGGGAGTGCCTACTCCTCATCCCCCAGCACTTCCTTCGGAGTCACCTAGAATTTGGTTGCTGTTGGATTTTCCTCCCAGAGGGTAGCAGAGGAAGTGCAGTTGCCTGGTAGAGCTGCATCACCCAGGCTGTATTCCTGAGCATGGTACAGTCAGGAGGGAACGTGTGATGCAGTTTGACTTCTGCTGCAACACTGCCAGACAGTCCTAAGAGTAGTGTGCCTGACCCAGGGGCATGTGTGGCTTTCACTCAGAAAGGGTGGCTTTCCAGGAGCTTTCACAGCCCAGGTTTCGAAATCCCTGTACTTGTGTACCTCAAACTGTGACCTTTCTCCCCTGACAAATTTTGTGCTTGTCTGGATGATCTACAAGAATGATTTCCTGTTGTGATACACATGGGCCTCTTGGAGTTACTCCAGCCTCTACACGAATGCAGCCATTAGCAATTCAATCCTTGCCAGGGGCACAGGAGACACTGAAGTGCTGAGTGCCTGGCAGAATTGGGCTCCTGAGACAAGAGAGACACCGTGAGCTTTCCTTGGTGAAATCTAGATTCCCATCCTAGTTCTGCTACTGACTTGCTGCTTGACCTTGAGGTAAGACAGCTTGGGTCTGATACAGTTTGCAGTGTCTCGCTGTTACTTACACTGGGATCTGCATTGTTATTTGACTCTGATACCTTGTTTTCTGCAATCAACAAAATGGAGCTAAAGCCTGCAGTTGCATTAGTTATGGGAAGCTGCTGAGACCTGGCAATAGATGATGTGACAGAAGCCTGAGTTATCGTATATCATCTGCAAGTCAGAAGAGCAGGAAGTGGTGTAAATGCCTTCCTCCTCCATGGCCAAGATTTCCTGCTGAAACAAGCAGGCTCCAGAGCATCATCTCTGCAAATTCAAACCGCTCTGTGCTAGGAACATGCCCTCTTGAGACCTAACTGGGGGTTGGTTTTTCTGTTGTTATTACATTTGAAAGCTTGATGTAAGCTCAGGCTTGGCCAGCAAGAACTGACACAAGGTCAGTTCTTTATGTGTTATTAACCACAAAAATACTGCGTAGTGGAGGTTTGGCTGTTACAGCCTTGACAGTGTATAACAGCTCAGCTGTGATGTCATTGCAGCTCTCAGAGCAGCGTTCCACAAAGCCAGGATTCAGGCAGTCCCAAAATGTTCTCTTTAAAGTCCTGGGCTGATTTATGATGATAAATGGGAGTTTATAAATGGATAGAGGCGTGGGGAGGAGGGGAGCCAACAACTTAACTCATTAAATGGAATTCAGCGGCCTGATATCCCACTGTTTCTCCAGTCAATTCTGCTTTAGATCTGCCTGCCATGTGAAAGGAAACGTTCTTCCAGGACTAGACAAGACTCTCACCAGAGCTCTGCTTTGCATATAGCGCAGTGAGGAAATTTGCTTCTATGAGTCTGATGTTTGTTATTTTACTAATTTTGCTTTTCTGGGAAGGTGAATGAGGCAGAAACAAAGCGTGCTGAACAGCGCTTCAGATAGGAGAGCTGGAAATGTGCAAGTTTTTTTCTGGGGACCCCAAGCCAGTGGGTACCCCACTGTTGCCCCATGGAAGTTGCTCTCTTCTCAACTGGCCCCTAAATCTAGGAGAGATGAGAGCACCTCAGACAATTTGTTAGGAATTTCCTCTGTTTTGTGGGACAGTGAGGCAGCAAGCCTGGAGCAGGGAGTTCGCTTTTCATTGGTCTTTCTACAAGGCATAAATTAGAGCCAGTCACCAGCTTGTTTTTTCTGTTCCCAAGTGACAAAGACTGCTGAAGTGTTCACATGGTCATCTGTGTTGAAGTGGAGCTTCCTCCTATACAGAGCTTTTAAGGCAGAACTGCTAAACAAAAGTTGTGGGGTAAATCCTTGTTAATGTGCTCTCTCCAGCCTTCTCCCTTTCCACCTTGTGCAAGAGAAATTATCTGTTTTTCAGATGTGGACATGTGAGGCTTAAAGAACTGATGAGTTATCAAAGACTTTGTAGCAAGTCCCTGCCGGAGTCAGCAGGCAAGGCTCTGAGAACCTGACAAGGTGGTCTGTGGGTCAGTGTTGGGCCACAGGACCTCAGAAAATGATCTGAAAAAACCCTGCTAATTCCTCCCTCCCCCTCAATACACACCAAGCTTTCTTGATCCCTGTGAGTAAAAAAGCCTTTTATTCCTTGCTTGCCTGCAAGTAGACAAAGTGGGAGAAAACAGAATTAACACATGAATGTTCTGAGTTCATCCTAATTTGGATTTGTAAATGAAAACTGTCCTCCCTGTGGTTGGTAGATTCCCCCTGCCTCCTCCCCCCGGAAGGGTAGGTGATTCTGGGATGAAGAAGGATGTTGGAAATGGCACTAAATCATTTGGTTATTTCTCTGTTAGAATATAGTGCTACAGTTTACTGCATGTTAATGCCGCTGATCTTAAAACTTCTTTTTCTTTTTTCCTCCCGTATGCATTGCCTCTCAGCACTGGAAAGCCCTATTTGATCAGGTATGTGAACAACTGATATATTGTCTCTGTCTTGCAAGCAAAGAGTCTAACCTCCAGTTAATTTCCTCTGTACTAGATTTTCTGCGCATTTAAAATGCAGCCTAGGAGTAATGTGCTCTGTGCTCCCAGTTCCCAGGATGCTGGTGTGCAAGTCATAATTATCACTACTGCTTTGGGCCTTTCTCTCAATTTCTCTTCAAGAACAGCCAGGGACAGAAGCAGGCCCAGCCTGGCCATCCTTCCTAGCACAAGTCTGAGCCAAGGTGCTGGAACTGGTGCTCTGTGTGCTGCCAGTTACACTGTCCTTGCTCTGTGGATTAAAGGATCTTCTACTCTTTGAGGCAGGCAAACTAGGACCTGTGAAACCAGCACTATTCTTTGAAATGCTCCCCAGCTGCTAAACTGATTTCTGCAGGGTTACATCCTCCAGGGGAGGACCTCCTGCTTTAAACTTGCACAGAAGTACCAAAGACTATGGTTGTATCAGGTAAATGCTTTGGGTCAGATCTGTAGCTGGCTGAAATCAGGACAGCTCTGTAGAGCTTTGAGTTATAGCTGCTGAGAATTTGGGTTATGGATTTTAGTTTGTAAATTATACTTTTAGCTGCTTTAACTGACATGTTTGCTTTGTGGTATTCCTTCCATCTGCCAGGTTGAAATGTGAAGCACCTATAAACTGAAGGATTTTCCTAGGGTTGACTTGCTTTTAAACTGCAGCACTCTCTTGATGTCATAAACTTTGTGCTGGGGTGTGTGTGTGTGTAAATGTCACCTTCTGTAAGGGAGCTTACTCTGATGCTGGCATCATCCTGGCAATACTAAAGTTCTGATGGGATTTTGTCCCTGCTTTATGAAGCAATAATCTTGCTTCTGTGTCTGGCTGAACTGCAAAGCTGAAAGCTGTGGTGCACTCTGCAAAAGGATGTCCTTGGTACCCTGGGGGTCCTGTTATCATTCAGCTAATGACTGGACTGCCTGTTCTGATGAGCGCTCATTTATACCTGGTTAGCCATGACCGACTGCTAATCCATGTGTCTGGGCTGCAGTACACTTGTACAGTCAAGCAAGCTTGCAGTTGCGAATTAGATTACTATAATTGTTGATCACACCTGAATTGTGTGGCATATTTGAATTTGCTGGGTCTCGTAGGGTATGCTGCCACTCAAAAGGTGGATGCAAGATAAATTCCTTGTGGTCTGGGCTGAATGCTTGTTTCAGCCACTTTAAATTCTCCCGTCTCAAATGTTGGCCTTAATTTAGAGTCTGATTCTACAAGCATCCTTTGAAGTCATTCAGTCCTTGTGGGAGGGGGCTCTTGGCTGGTACTACCTCGGGCTCAAAGAGAGGAATCTGTAATTTCCCACTGGAGTTGCTTGAATAGTAAATGGGGTGGGGGGGGTTGCTTCTTTTTTTTTTTTTCTTTTTAAGGGAGGGGAGAGTTTGTTGGATTTACAGAACATTACATCAGTGACAAGGGAATGGGCTGTAAATACAGACCTTTAATAATTAGCTATGTTTCAATTAGGGCTGCAGCTGAAATTTAAGCCTTGTCTGTAAGGCTTTATTATCAAAGAGAATGCAACCTGTGACAACTACTTGTAAGTCCTGAATAAATCAATAATGTCCTTGTTGCCTGTGGGCAAAGCCAAGGAGCTGACGTCTTCCTTGAGCGTTATATCAGCAATGCAATTAGCCCTGCAGTGAATTGCAAGATGCTGTTTTGTCATGGAACAAGGTTGCTATTCCCAGCAGCTCTGTGCTGGTAGGAGAGAGGAGCGTTTTGTTTAGCTCTGATTGGTGTCCATGTGAAGCATGAGGACAGTCTTAGAGGAAGCCTGTGTGTTGAAACTTGGAACAGTTGCAGCTCTCCCTGGGTGATATGACCTGGCCTGACGTGTGATTAGAGTGGAAATGGGTGGCTGAAGATTCACGTGCCCTATGCCTTTGTGACTCATGGGCTCGGACTGAAGTTTGATAGCCACCCTCTCAGCTGAGACACATGGGCCTCTGCGTTCACCATCCCAGGGGAGCAGCAGAGCAAGAGAAGGCTCTGGAGAAAGTGTTGCAGCAGTTGGGAATTCACAGGCCAGGATTCTGCAAGTCTCTTGTGTCTGGGGTGATGGAGTATGACAGCAAACAGTGCAAGAGAGGGGTCAGCACTTCTCCCCCCCTTGCCTTTGAGGAGAGGAAAGAAATTATTAATAATGTGCTTTTTTTTTTTTTCTGTAGGGAGGTTTTTTTTAAATACTTTTATTTAGGTTTACTTATAAAAAAACAAGTTTCTATTTAGACCTAGAAAATTAAAGGCTTTGGGTTTTTTAATGACCCCCCTCCAACATCTTTAATCAAAAATTCAAAACTTCTTGATGAAAATTACTGCTCAGCCATAAAGCAGTGCTTTTTGATTGTTTATTTTGGGGGAGAGAAGCAACTGACAATGCTTTCTGGAGGAATTTCTTGTTTTGATCCAGCTCTAATCTGTCACACTAGGAACTGTCAGTGACTCAAGCCAGTATCTCCAGCCCCTTGCAGATTGCTTCTTTTTTAGAAGTAAAAGAACTTAAAATTTGGCAAAAAGGCAGATCCAGAACTGCTTCTGAAGGTTTGAGGTTCAAAGAAGCCCCTCTCAGGGCAAAATCCTGACTACACTGAAGCAAGTACCAAAATTCCTTCTGCGTTTAGTGGCGTCAACACTTCACCCAAGAGTTTGGGAGCAGACTGACTCGCGGCTTTTCAGTGCTGCAGCCAGGCAGTTACAGTACAGCTGCTGCTTCACACTATGCTTACGAGTTGCATTTTTTATTATGAGGCCATGGCCCTCGGGCAGCTCTAACTCACTTTTATATGGGAACTTTTATAGAGATTCATACATTTATTTATTGTGCTCATAAACACCCTCCACCCCCACACACACATTAGCTCCGCATCTGCTGCCTTCTGCAGAGCCTGCACTGTCACTTCACGCTGTCTCCGTATGGAATCCAAGCTCTGAGCAGAGCAAGGCATTGCCTCTCTCCATCCCTCCACAATTGCTTGGGGTTTTCTTCATTTATTTTTCACTGGCCAAACCTCCACTTTTTTGTTAATCTTCTGGTAAAGTTAAAAATGTGACAATCCCAGGAGCATGCCCTGACAGTGTCACAGTTCTCTGTGCTCATAATATCCCTTGTTAATTGCCTTGCATGCAGACATGAGAACATCTCACTGTCCTTGTTGAAGCCAAGTTATGTGATGGTTAGAGAGTGAATCTGCAGATGAATCTCCTGAGGGGCTGTTCCTGCTTTGCTATGTCCTTTCTAGGGCCTTGAGTGCCCTTCTTTGCCTCAGTGTCCCCAGTGCCCCTGCTTTAGAGATGACTGCAGCTAATCGGTATTATCCAGCCCTTGGCTGTGCTGGGTGAAAGGTGCTATCTAGGAGGATGATGTTCATTATTAGGACAGACCTGCCTTCTGAAGGTGGCTTTTAGCCTTGTTACATGCCAAATGCTTGTATAGTCTTCTCTGTTTCCCCATCCCTGGGGCTGCTGACATTTCAAGGGTGAATTAACATTATCAGCCCTCATCTTTGAGTTCTCACTTCTTCTCACCCCTACCCTTGTTTGTAGTCATGACAACAATCTTGTTTTAAATAGACACACACACAAAACTCTCTAAAAAGACCCTCCTCACTGGCTCAGCACCTTGATCCTATTGCTTGTCAATCCAGGCTGTGTTTTTGTTGCAGCTGCTTTAGAAATCCTGGATTCCTTCCTGAGACTTGTACGTGGGTGTGATGGCAACAGATGAACAGAGTTTATGGGGAATGCAGAGAGATGCCAAGTTACCCAGTCTGTGTAGGCAGCTAATGGAAAACTTGAGCTCAGAAACAAGACTGTAGAGATATCCTGGACCAGACGTGCACTTGCCAGGAAGAGTTCAGTTGCTGACATTACCAGCAGTGGGTGCAGCTGAACCTGCTCAGCCACGGTCTCATAAAACATTAAAGTATGCTTGAAAATATGCTGACTTGGCAGCCTTCTTAAATCCAGGGCTGGTTTCTGCACGACTGAAATTGCAGAGCAACCCATAAAATCAGGCCAGCAATGACAATGGTTGGTAGTAACCAAGAAAGTGAATTATTTTGAACTCAATCATCTTCCATTGGAACTGTGTCCTTTTCTCCAGGTAGCCTTTAACACAGGCAGGATGAGCTATTTCCCACACTGTAAAAGAAATTCCAGTTTGTTTACTGGAGCACAGTTGAGCTAAACATCACACTTCACTTTTTGAAAAGTTTGCCTGGGTGTTGTTGCTGGCTAACCCCTGCCAGCTGTGACTGGAAGAGATCTAGGCAGCGGTTTGTGCCTGGAGATTTTACTACCTTCTTTGACAAATTGCTTGTGCCTTACTGCTGGTTTGTGTGGGTCACTGGGAGCAGGAGGAGCAGAAACTGGAGGGTGAGGAATAGGAAACAATGGCAGTGAGAGGAGCAGTATAAGTAGGGGGGTTGAGCACGGGGTTGTATGTGACCTTCAAGTCCTTTTCTGAATTTTGGACTATCGCTGCCTTTTTAGACTAGTGTTCCTCAGGACATATGGCCACATTTAAGTGGAATGGTGCTGCAAAGAGGAGGTTATAGGAAGTGGAATTAGGAAATAGTCATAGACTTGTTACTTCATCTCCTAACGTGAACTGGAGAATCAGAGGTGCTGGTGGGAGGACTGTCCATGGTGATAACAGATTGGCATCTAGGCCCTAAAACCAGGGTCTGCCTTGTCTGCTGTATTAGATGCTTCTGTGAGCATGACAAGAAATTTGCCCCTTTCTCCCCTTCTACCAAGCCGTGCATTGTAAAGGGGAAGGACACTTTAAAAGCTACAAGAGTCTCTTGGCAATGCACAGAGGGGGTTCTGCATCTGCCCCATGCCTTGAAGTTAATCTCATTTACAGTTGTCAGCATGGGCTGCTGGAGGAGATGAAAAGCAGAGGACAAGGAGGGAGAATAGATTTCTCTCAAGCAGAGGGCACTGGGAGTGCACCTGCCTCTGCCCCGCTACCTTGAGGAGGGGCGGCAATAGCAGCTGGGCATGTGTCATCTGGTGCTCTTTGAGGCACCCAGCCATGGAACACACAATTAATGACTCAAGGGGTTGGGCTTTTGTGAGTGATAAAGCCCTGGGATTTAAGCAGGGCTCTCAGGCCTTTTTTTCTGAGCAACGCCATCACTTTACATTTCTCAAGTGGCGTTTTGGTCACAGGGAGATGCTGTCTGTGGCCACAATGCTTCCCTTTCTCCTCCCTCCCCAAACTGGGCTGACCTTTGTCATGCAGCATTAACCCTTTGACTCCTTCACTTTGGGTTATGGGGTTGGGAAAAGAAAGAGAGTTCCTTCAAATTCATTGCCCTGTGGACAGACTTGAAGGGAAGAATGGGCTGGTAAGAGAGGGTCTGGTTTTGCTGAAGGAGATTGGTTTGCTGATGCTGTTTGGATTATCAATCCCTTGCTGCCTTCTGCCAGAGGCTCTTTTGAATACAGCAGCCCCCAGGAAAGAGGGGAGAGGAATTTATCCTTCAGTCAGGGAGGGAAACTGAGGCATTGAGCAGTAAATAGATGTCTGATAGGCTATGACTTGTAATGACTTGTCTTTTACCATGCCTGGATTAGCCTGTGTCCATCCCCAGTGTTGTTACAGGGGATGGCAATCTCCCAGCACTTCAAGGCTTATACCCAGATTTGGCTTTTAGCCATGAAACCCTGGAGTGATGGCTCAGCATGAAAAAGCTACCTGGAGGTCACTAATGATCTTTCTGCCTCTTGCAGGATGAACAGCTAAAATTCCCCAAGTTCCTCCTTAATCATCTAATACCTCTGTATACTGAACACCAGCCAGCCCTTAAGCTGGATGCAGGTTTCTGGGATTGTCTGTATTTACACCTTCCCTGCAGTGTGAAAGGTTTGTGATCAGCTCCCCCATTTCCCCTTTCCCTGGCTATTTGGATAGGATAGTCCTCTCTTCAGTCCCACCAGCTTGTACACAGACTGTTAGCTTTGCCTATTGCGAAAAGTTGGGATTAGAACCCATGAATATGAACCAGGCATCATCAGTGTAGCAAACACGGTGCTATTAAGTTTGTGCTGGTAGAAGCAGGCATCTCCTGAAATGTTTCAGGGAGTCATAACAAACACACCGAAAAGCACGTGGAGGCTGAGTCAGTTTTACACAGCTCGTGAGTTACTGGCAGCTTGATGTCTCTAGATTTGTAAATGCCTCAGGAGGCTTCCTACTCATTACACATTTGTGTACCTTCCACATCTGAGCTGTCTGGAAACCTGCACATTAGAGCGCAGTGTCCAAGAGGGATGGCAGACTGCATTCAAACCATTGTGTATCTCTGCTGCCTCCTGATCTCAGCTGCAGTGAGAGGCTTTGGTAGCGTACACTCTGCCATTTCAGCTGAATGTGCGGGATGGTTTTTAGGCGCGTAGATCCTTGCTAATGCATTATTCTCAAATCCTGTCTTGCACATAGAAAATCACTGAAGCAATAAAAACATTTAAGCCTGCACGCTTNGGGGGGGGAAGCTGTAAACAGAGTAGATTGCTGTTCTGCAAATCAGCTGGTGCATTGTGCTCTGTGGCTGCATGCTCTGTTATGACAGAGAAGGGGAAGAGATAATCTTGTCTCCAGAGGAAGCAACCAGCTGCTTAGTGAGTGGAAACAGTTTGGAGGTGCTTTTCTACACCATCATTGTTTATGCCTGTAACATATACAGGGCTTTTAAAGTTACTCTCTACCAGACCTGGAAAGCAAGTGTTTCTCCTTTGCGGTGGGAAGTATAATGTTCCCTTTGTCTTCCGGTATTTGCAGTCAGTGCAAATGTACCGGGGCACGTTTGCAAATTAAATGCAGCAGTGGGCGTGTTTGAGTTTGACAGCAGCCAAGAAAGCTGTGATCTCTTTCTGCCTCCTCACTAGGCTTTATACAATGTGTTGGTCTGAAATCAACTTGATACCAACACACCATGAGACAAAGTTGATGGGCTTCAGATGATGGGCTGTTTTCCTGTGCTGTTGTACATGCAGGCTGCTGAGGAAAGCTGGTCTCTGAATGCTGGATGATCTCTGGATTTTTATGTGACTCAAACCTTGTAGTGTTTGCCTTGTTCAAGCTGTAGCACTTGGGACAGTCACTTCTTTCCCTCTCTTCCCCCAGTCTCCTGAGTGGTGGTATCCCCCCTGATTCAGGTACTTGTGGTGATGCTGGGGATATTCTGTCACCAGAGATGATATGTATTGATGAAATGTGTAGTGAAAGTCCTGAATGTTTGTGATCACACAGAGTCTCACTTAGACCTTGAATTTCTTCAATTATAAAGCTAAAACCCCAGTAGTAGGAAGACACAGAGGCTGTATGTATTCTTAGTGTATATGTTCCTGTTGCTTAGGAACAGCTGTCTGCAGTGACCCTGTGATGCTAGTGAGAAGAGTAACAGTGTATGAAACTGATGTTAAACAAGCAAGATCAATCTTACCCCTAGGAACGGTTCTTCATGTTCTTTGATACTTGACATACTCTGTAAGTAGCATATACTCTGGAGTTCCCTGAGTTACATGAGAAAAAGATAAACAAGGCTGCAGGAGACAAAGCTGTTTGTGACTATCATCAAACCTCTGGTCTCGTGCACTTCTTCAGGGCAGTGTTCTCTGAGGAAGCATCTCTTTGCCTTTGTGATCCTTCACAATTAGGTACCAGTGATGATGGAGACCTTGCTTTGCGTAGCATACTTGTCTGTGATGTATGATTGTAGTCGAAATGCTTGTTGATGACAGCCAGCGAGACATAGCCGTGCTTACCTCTTGGCAGGGAAAAGATCAATATTATAAAAGGTGAAAAATGGAAAGGTTCACAAAAACTACCAGAGGACTTGATCCTGTGTGCTCTGACTTGGTCTAGCAAAGCAGTTGAAAACAAGTGTGACAATTGTCTTGGACCCATTATATGTCTATCATCAACTGTATGTTCTGCTGGGGCTGGTACCGGAATGGGAAAAAAGGAAAAGGGATTTGAAGAACACATTGAGTTTTTAGTTCTGCCACTTAGCTCTGAAACAGAACCAGGCGCTTGTTTCCCTCCACTGGCTTCCTGCCACTCTTCTCACACATTTGCTTACCCTCATGATGAGAAATAATGGGAAGTGGGTCTTGAGCATCTTTCCTCACTGCAGGCAGTGGCCTCCATGGAAGGATGTTGTTTTTTAGTTTGTTGTTTGTACTGGGGAGGAAAATGAAAGCGTTTATTGTGGTTCCTTCTTCCATTTGAGCTGCTTCCTCTTCCCTCAGCTACTCCCTCTTGGTCGCTAATAGAGGAGTTGCTTTTGCGCACAGCCTTGTTATCATTGGTTTTATCTCTCTGGATTGTTCTCCCCATCAGCAGGGAAGGCACAAACATTTTTCCTTTATGTGTCCTCTGACAATAGTATTTGGGTTTTGGAGAAGTGTTTATTTTACATTGTTTGGTGCATTTAGACAGCCCCTTTGGGGGAGACTGCTGTGAAGATCATGCGAGATGGTCCTTCTGCTACTATTTTTGGTGTGTGAGCTGTGCCTGGAGACCATGGCTGGAGGAATAACTTCCAACTTAAATACAGTGTCTGAAGAATCTTCATAGAGCTGCATCACTGCTTTATCATGCTTTGACTTGCTAGCCCTGGGAACTGTTTGGGCATGTCTCCGCATGTGCGCATGTGTGTATGTGTGCAGGAGTGCTCTGCTCTTGTGCCTTCAGCATGTTAAATATTCTGGTGTTGTCTCCTCTAGAGCTCTATAAACTAGAGTGTATGTTGGCTTTTTTAGAGGATTCTCCAGTGTTTGGCATCCGCACCAGACAGTTTTGCTCTTGCAGTGCTTTTCAGTCAGTCTGTATCCCAGAGGCTGTAATGTGCTAGCTTGCTTGTGTGCTCTTCATGTGATGGGAATCTCCTACCTTCATTCATTGCCTTTTACAACATTTGGAGACGCCAAAGCTACCTGTTGATATGAATGAGTGCAATGGCCAGTTTATCTATCTGTCAGGTATGACCGGAAACAGCTTTTGTGGTGGACAGAGCAGCAGCATAACTTCATAGGTATATGTGAGAGCTGAAGCTGACTGGGGTATAAATGCTGCACAGTCCCCTTCAACAAGACAAGTGCATAGGGTGACTTCTCCCAGGGTGGTGATAGCCAAAATACCTCACAAAGAATTATCGTATGTGTCTGAAACAGCATCTTCCAGCCTTATTCCCTCTGTGGCCCATGAGCTGAGAGCTGCCATTGCTGCACTGATTTATGGGATCTTTTAGGGTTGGTACTGGTGGCTAAGAAGAGCTGGGGCAGAAAGTCATTTGCCAGCTGCTGATTTATGGCCCTAGGAAACAGTCCTGAAAAGCACAGTGAGAATTTTCTGGACCTTATGTGGTTCCAGCTGATTGGAAGTTCCAGGCTGTTATTCGACCATGTGGAGTAATAAAACTGTGAAAACTAATTAACTTTTGGGCCTACTGCAAAACAAACTAGCTCGTGCAAAAAATTACTCCACACTTGCAAGCAACAGTGACTTTATGGACTTACAAGCCTGCATTTAATGACCAAGCATGCAGTATGATGCGTAAAGTATGTTCTTTATGCTGACTTCTAAGGCTGAACAGAATATAACAAACTCTACTGATCACTGAATAGCCAAATACCAGCTTGGGATAATGTTCTCTTTCATCCTTATTAATTATGTAGCTGATGTGTGGGTGGACAAAGCTGCATTGGATGGTTTCTTGTAGTCTAAACCAGCCTGAATTATGCACACACAACCCAAGCCAAAGCAGTTCATTCAAGGAAAGATGCTCTCCGCAGTGTGAGTGCTGTGTTTTTCGGAGGTCATTCTCTGCTCACTGTTCTCCATGAGGTGTAGCTAAATGAGCTCTTTCCCAGTGGGAACTCCAAGGTTTTTTCTGATGTTAGCACGCAAAGAGAGTCAGCCCTGCTCAGGACCTGCCTCCTGTGATGCAGATGCTCTGTGTGTGCCAGTTGTGATGGCGACATCAGAGAAGGGATGTTTCCGAGTGCCCTGGTATTGTGTTCCTTGCCAGTGACAAGGGACTTACTGACATTGTATAGATGGTCCAGCCTCTGTCATCCTACACCAATTTGGAGGGAGGGAATGACTGGCCATTCTTCCCATTTAATCAGATTACTAAGGTAACTCTCTGTCCCATCACTCCTGCATTACTCAGTAGCCCTTAATACTGCATGTTTAACTGCCTATATTGTTAGCGTCAAAGCTGTGCCTGCTGGTTCCTGTTCTCTTTGCTAGGGTCTATCAATTTAGCTGGTGACAGAGCTTTGTGTAGAGCCTTTGCTCACTGGATTCTGATCGTTCACTCATCACCTCAAAGAGCAGAGTTGGCCCTTTTGCAGAACATAGGGTGCTCTGGGGTAAGCTATGCAGTTGTTTGCTATGTTTGAGCTGCACAAGCTTGAGCTGCAGTTCCTCAGAAAGCTGCAGGGAGTGCATGGACTGTCTTCTCCCCCTGTTGAGAAGGGAGGGGAGGAAGGTTGAGTATTGTACCAGGTCCCTTTGCTGCTCCACTACACGGCTGTGGAATGAGGGAGCCTGACCTGGAACTAGCTGCTGGGGGGGGGGGGAACACTGTGCTGGCCAGGTCTGTGCCCACACCTCGGTCACGCAGACAGACCGTCTCATATCTTGGCGAGATACTTGTTGTGACTGCCTATATAGGAGCAGATATTTGGAATTTGAAAGAGGAACCATCTTAAAGAGAGGAAAACTGTGATACGAGGATATTTTTAAAATACTTTATTTATTTAAAGTCGTGTCCGTCGTCCGTCCCCCCCCCTTTCTGATGGATGCACTTGAATTGTCATGGTACTCAGTACCAGAGTACCAGCTAGCATGGATCTATCCCAAGCTTTGGTTTTCTCTGCTAAGCTAAGTATTATTGCAGAGGTATTATTTGACCTAAAATAAGTGTGTGTGCATACTCACTACTATAGAATTCTACTTTTTCACGCATCAAACCAAGTCCCTGTGGATTTTCACCTCCCTCCCAGATCTGGCAGACAGTGAAAAAGGGAGCTATTTTTAATCTGAAATGTTCTGTGTTTCAAGACCAGGGTATATAATGTATTTTTTCTCCTGACACGTTTCAAGGCTGATTGCTATAAAACTCGTTGTCTTTAAAGGAAGAATAAAACTTCCTATAGGAAGGGCAAAAGTTCTGATTTTTGGGGCTATGGATCTGTTTCTTTGAGAAACTGAAAAACAGTGGCAATCACTGTCCTTGAATTAAAGAATTTACCTAGAAGGAGGAACAATCTAACAGAGGAGTCTAGCAAAGTCTGATGAGGTAGAGTGGTATCAAGAGACACAGTTCCCTTCCAGGAGGGGAGACGATGGTCACTGGATTAGGAATCATTTGCCTGAAACAATATTTCTGGCAACCAAAGAGATCGGCATCACTGGCAGAATGGTGCTTACACACCTTTCATCATGTTGCTGTCACTACAGTTCTGTCATCCCACTGAAGTCACTGCTCCATCTGTCCTCTTGAAAGGCTGGCACGTATTGTTCAGGAGAGAAGATGAATTTCTGGTCTGAGTGTTTTCCCTGCCCAGAAGAAAATGGTATAGAAAAAGTTTTGTCGTCTCCCACTGTATGTGCTGTTCTGTGCCTGAGCCCAGTCTGATGGGTCAAAGGGGCAGGTCCATCCTTCTGTGTGGACTGTCCGGCACCCAAGGGTGTGATGATGGGGATAGCAAGTTGTTACCAACAACACGCAGATGCTTGTCCAAGCAATAAGAGCTGAGACCACTGGCTTCTTTTTGCCCTAAAGGGAGGAGAAGGGAGAGAGGCAGAGCAGATCTCACCATACAGGAAGGCTTGGGAACGCAGCATGCTCAGTTTTGCAAGGTAGCTTTAGGTCAGGACTTTAGGCTAGGCAGTAGAGTGGATCCCTTGGGTGTGACAGGAGCAAGGTTCCCTAGTCAGTGCTGAACCCCATCCCTCCAGCACTGGTGGAGCTGCTTCAGTGCAAACCCCAGCTCAGCTTTCTTCTGGCTCCCAGCACTGAAGGGGGCCATTCATGACAATGTAAGTGGTCTCTCTGCTGGTGGTCCCTCGAGCTGGGACAGCCCTCACCTGCCCTGCTGCAGCCTTAGTAAGCACAGAGAGGCAGCTAATGAAATGCAAGGTAAGCCCTGCAATTGTATAGGCAGAATTTTTCCTTGCTGAGTAAATTTCCATCCTGGTTACCAAACAGGCAGCACCCTGCAGACATAGCCTTGGCCTTTGCTGTAAGGACCGCCTAACGCAGCCCATCGGTCACAGCATCCTGGCACCTGGTAAGGCTCAATAGGACAGCCAAGCTCTGAGCCCAGCAGACCACTGACAGTACTGCCCTGCAGTTTGCTCCTTTCTTTTCTGCATGATGCAGCAGGGGAGCAGCACTTGTCTCCTGGGGCTAGCTAGATCTTTGGTGTTTCTGCCTGGCCTTCATGTCACTGGTGTTGCTCACCAGATATGTCGCTAAGAAGCAGCAGAGAGACCCAATGGCTCAGATTTAATTAACCTCTACAACTTTATCCTGTGTCTTAATTGGATTAGCTGCAGGGGGTGGGGGGGTGGTTTTGCTGCTGTTCGTGGTTTGGCTTGGGTTTTGTTTGTTTGTTGGGGTTTTTTGTTGGGTTTTTTTGTGTTTGTTTTTTTTTTTTTTCTTGAACAAGTACTTATCACTGTGGCGTCTGATGCAAGGAACAAGTTAAGAGTAGCAGGACCTGTGAATGAACAAGTGGTGTTTGCTTTTTACCCACTGATCAACTAACAGCTCCTGCCCTGTCTTTCTGAAAAATTGCTGTAGCTGATGCCTGCGAGATGGGTCTGGGTAAACCCTGCAGTCAGACCTCTTCAGAGGTGTGAGTCTTGCCTAATATCCTGGATGCCAGGATGCTAATTGCCATTCTGTCACTTTTGGGAAGGATTTATACTCAGTAAATGTTCAAAGCAGTATTAACTTTCCGTGTTCAGTTTCTTTCATCTTTTCTCTGAGCTTTCTCTTTCCTTTAGGGCCTGATTCTTCTGCACCTTAGGGTTTTTGCTTTTATCACTGCAGTGGCTATGGGCTGTTGGGAATTGGCCTTATTCAGCACTGCAATAGCCCTTCCTCTTCAAGGACTTCAAAGCTTCTTCTCCAGTATCAGTTCATTTAGTTTTGCAGGTGGGAACATGGAAAAGGGAGATCAATGATTGTATCCTGTTACAATGGGGGACAAGCTGCTACAGACCTAAAAAAGGAATCCACTTTATCGTGGGATTGCCCCTTATTCTTCAAGCTGCTGTCTACCTGCATGGTGACCAGTTGAGAAAGAGGAGAGCCATTTTACAGGAGACTTTCCCCCATGGCCATCCTTCTGCCTGCAGCACCCTGTTACCTCTTCAGCAAGGTTAAAATAGAAGCCTTTCTCCTTGCCATAGCTGTAATTGGCCCTGGATTGGGCACTGGAGAGGGTCATTCACCTCCCTTGCATGATAGAAGGGGTACATGCTGCTGAGAAGCTCTGTCTTACATCTGTTTCTAGATAGCTGTGCACAAAAAGAGTGAATTGTAGGTGTGATATCAGAGCATGGCTCTGTTCCAGGAGGAATAATAGATGTACCATCACCACTCTAGCTGTTACAAGATCAAAAGTGCTGTTACATTAAAGCTGGTAATGCTGCCTGGCTTGGCAAAAGGGCTGAGAAATTGTTCCAGGGTTTTAATGTATGTTCAGATAAACTGTCCTCCATAGCAAGGATCAGGCCTTTGAATTTAGTCCACGTACAATAGCATGGGTTTTAGTGATTTGGTTAAAATGTAACTCCAAGGAATTCCCTCTTTGCGCAGGGCAGGAATGCGACTGAGCTGTGAACACAGCGTGCATCACAGTTACAGTCTCTGAGTAGAGAGTTCTGTGCTTCGTTGCATCGGGGGTGCCTTTACGGGATGTGTAGTTGTGAAGCATGGACTCTGCTGCTCCTCATAAAGAAAATGTGATCATTAAGCTGAATTGCAATGGACGTTAGTTTCCTTTTTCAGATTTAATGTATTCATGTATGTCATGTCCCCTGGCCTCTCGGCAGCTTGCAGGCTGGATATGTAAATTAGTAGCTGCAGAGGATGACTGATCCATTAATAGGTGGAATTTGATGCTCACAAAAATGAATGCATTTAATGTTGCATGGCAGTGGTTTACTTGAATTTTTAAGTTGCCTGAGGATCTCTTACTTGGAATTCTGTGTCTCAGTCTATATTTGTCACAAAAGCAATACAAATGGAGAGGCCCTGTGGTTTCAGAGGGTTGGCTATTCTTTTGTCTGTGAGTATCACTTACACTTTTTCTGTATCAAATGTTATTCCAAGGAAGCTGTGAAAATGTGAAATGCAATGATATCTGAAAACAAAGCACTGCAGTCTAAATTCACTGTGTCCACAGAAATAGCTGTCTTTAGAGATCTGTTCAGATACTATTTTTCAGGAAAAGCCAAGTTTTAGTAGGTAATTTTTCATTATTAGGCTTTCATAGAGGGATGTAGAGGACTAAAAGGATTTGGTGGGTCATTAAAGTAAATATAGATCTGTCAATGCGGGGTTTCAAACACAAGATGAAATCCTGGCCGCTCTGAAGGGGCCTCGTTTGCTTCCTTTGGGCCCCATGGTAATTTCATTACTGATTTCAGAAGGGTAAAGACTTCCCCTAATTTTAATTTTACAGTGTTTCTTTGTGCATGTAGACATAGAAATACTCAATTTGTTTTGCTGAGGGCTTTATTAAAGGAAGCTCACACAATATGCACCACTTCCAGGGTAGAGAGTTCACATGATAAATTTCATTTTTCAAGAACATGAGGTTATGATGATCCTTCAGATATTGAGAGGCTGCACTCTGAAATCATTGGCACTTCTTGCTTTTCTCTTTAGCACTGTGAGACAAATACTATAGCTCTTCATCACTTATGCAAGCCTGGACTAAAAGCCTGGACTAAAGGTGCAGTAGCAAATATACAGAGAGAATATTGTGATACACATAAAGTTGTGCCAAGGAGAAAGGAATATCTGGGCTCAATTGATCTTTTTCCCTGAGGCTTCTATGGTTTATTTTAATTTTTTTCTAAGGTGAAGTGCCAAGCCTTGGTAACAGCCAGCATCTTTCATGTCAGGGAAAAAATTCTTTGCTAGCATCTTCCTTGTCCACAGCCTCTCTAAATGACGGTGACTTCAATGCAGCAGAGTTTGACTGTGGAAAGTCTGTCGTTACTGTCATAATGTACAACTCTGCAGGTACTGCATTCATCTGACTGATCTGTTGTCATAAGAATGGATGCCAGGGTTAGATGGAACAGTGTCTCATTTTGCAGCCTGAGGAACTGATCATGGTTTGGTATGTTTCTGAGAAGGCAACTGAAAGAACGAGATTTGCTGGGTGGGCAGCAGGAATACTACCAGGGTGAAGTACCAGTGTGGGGTGGCTGGGGCTGGGGGTGGCATCTTCATGATGCTTCTTCCGCACGCTATGGTGTCTGAAAAAACGATCCCCTAAAGGCAAGTAAGGGTGTTTGGTTATGATGTCTTGCCCTCTGAAGCTAGCTAGTTGTGATTGCAGGGATTTGCAGTCTGCTCTGAGTTGGTATAAGCCTGTCTTTCAACTTACAAAAAAAGCTGCTGTGTTTTCTTGAAGGACATCAGGCAAGTATGCAGGCAAAACCCAGCTGCTTTTGCTCTGGAGGCTTGGTCTCTCAGTCAGTGCCCAGGGTTCTTGGAAGTCTTATCTCAAGTCAGTGAATTCAGTGGCAGCTGAAGTCATTTGGTGTCTTTGTGTATCAGTCGCTCTTTGGGGTTGCAGAAGGCACCATTGCACTGTGGACACTTTGGCCAGGCCACTCTAACTACCAGTTCCTTGTCAAAGAGCTCTGGCTCTGCTTGCTTTGGGCTCAGCTGCAGCACACAGCTCTGCACAGAGCAGCCAGCTCATGTGGCTCAAGGGTGAAGGAATGGTAAGATGTATATGACTGAGAAAGATCTCAAGATAATTTCCCTCCTTCTCCATCAGCAGATGGAGAAGGGAGGAAATCCTTTGATTCCTCCCCCCCGCACAGGTCGAAGTTATCTAGACTGTGCCATTTCCTTGGTGTAGGAGGGATTCTCACTTCAGCTTGTTTGAGACCAGGTCTGCAAGGACTGGGAACAGTGAATGGAGAAGCTGCTCACTAGGATCTCCTTCTTCTGGTGTCACCAGCTGGCAGTTTCTGAAATAATTTTTACTTTAGCTGCCTCCAAACTTTGTAGAGGTGGCAACTGGAGCAAGCAACACTGGCCAGTTAAAATGGCCATGTAATTTTCATTGCCATAATAAAGACTAATGTAAAGTAAAATTAATTATTGTATGCAATAGGACAGGAATTAATCTTGCCTAAGCAACCCAGTCTGTTGTACTTCCCTACCTGCTACAAAAAACAGTTATCTATGCAGTGAGATTTTCTAGCATGGGAATGCTAAGGCACGAGTGTGCTCTGTTTTGAAGGTGGCTGTGTGAGTTGGACTGGATTGCTCTGTAGTTGTGTTCTCTCCCTTGGTTGGCAGGTGAAGAGGCTGACAGCCAGCTTCCAGTTAACACAGTTATTTTGCTAGCTTACATAGTAACTGTGCTGAAGATCCTGCTACTGCCTAAGTAATCTCATTTCCCAGGAGGGATTCTGCTGAAATCTTTGTCCGTGGAATGAGCTGAGTCAAAACTCTAGTTTCCCCTCCATGCTTGTGAAATCCCCAGACTCAGGGTACAAATCCTTGAAGCAGCAGCAGGTTTGTGCCTATCCTACATGGGACAGAAATACTGCAGAACCCAGAGCAGCTTCACAGCTGGGCCACAGCTTCTTCCTTTCTAGTGAGAACAAGCACCATGAGTGACTGCCACTGGCTTACATCTATCTCTGGGGTGCAATAGATTTGCCATCCCATGCATGCTTATGTGCAGTGCTTTACTGCAGGGCTGAGCAAGGCTAAAAATCTTGCCTGTGTATCTCCTGTTCAGCTCCTCCAAGTTGCTCAGTCTAATGAGCAGAGCCTGGTTATATCTGTTATCCATCTGTCCCTTCCTCCCTCATCTTCGCTGTTGTTAATTTTTAGTGTCTGGCTTGAAAGATTGCCTCTTAGCATGGTGCTGAATGGGATCTTTCCACAGAGGATTAAGGCTGGAGTGGATTGACAGGAGACACTATCCTTGCTGTGGGAAGTTTGCCAGTTGTGTGTGGGCTCAGTGCTGCTGCTCTCCAGTTACTCCAGTTCATGTTAGGACATGGGCAGGGCTCAGTCTCAGCTCCATGCCCCCTCACCAGTGCCAGCTGGCCAGATGTGGGCTGGTGCCCTGCGTGCTGGGTTTGGGAGAGGCCTCCTGTACCCAGCTGCTACATGCAGCCTTTGTCAAGACTTTCAGTCTCTTTACATCAACTGCACTATCCCATGGAGGTGATTTCATACCTGGCTTGTCAGGTGGCTTCCACTGCACGATCACAGTACTTTAATCAAGGATGTGGATAACAGTAACAGCATTGTGGGAGGTGCTGACAGTAGGAGTTGAGATGTCATTTCTTACTGTGTCATGCTCCCTAGGTGGCTAATGTGTCTGTAAATCACACAAGTGCTTTCCTGTAGCTTTGCTTTCTGTTACTGCCTCGGCTGCCAGGATTTCACAGAACACAGATCTTAGCTTCTGGCAAAAGTACAGCCTCCTTTCCTTGTAAAGGTACTTAGTATGTATTTCCAGTGCCCCAAAGTGTCACTGAGGGCCCTGCTAAGCTCACTGAATCCAGGCCCCAAGAGATGGTATTTCTTTTTGCTTTATTTGGTTTGCTTTCTGTGAGGTCTGTATCTTTTCCTGTAGGTGTACAGGGAGCAGAGGAGAATCTCTTGGCATTTCAGAAGGTAGGAGTTTCCCCTTACCTTGTTGGTCTCCTGATCTGCTCCTAACAAGACCTCGGAGACCTTTGCTGCTCTTTCCCAAAGATGATGTGTGACTTGCAAGGACAATCTGGGGACTGGAGGCACATTTACTCCTTGCTGCTGTTAGCACAGGTGATGATGACTCTCTTTTTCCACAGTTAGGACAGACTGGCAGAAACTTTCTGTGCTTTGAAGCTGTCGCATCAGGGAGGGTTTCCATGTTGTCGATGTTGTCTACAGCTACAGCTGTTGCAAAAAAGTCTTCTAGTCTAAAGGAAAACCTTTATATCTAATCCATCTCAAAGATAGCCAAGTAAAACCAGCAGAGTTTGCACCAAATGGCTCAATTTTGTGGGCTTCTTGGAGGGAATGTTAAAAGATGTTCGCAGGGTTTAGAAGCATTGCTGGATTTACTTTTTTAATGAAAATACCACTAGCTGGTATTCCCATGTCCCTTTAAGCCATTTGAGATAACATTTCTTTTGTTTCTTTCATTAAACCTACTTTTATCCTGGCTTGTGGGACTGTGCAAGTAGAAATTAAAACACTGCTTAGTATTTCCTTGCCCATCCTATCTGTTCTTCATCCCCAAATCCTTTCAGCTCTCTCCAGCTCTCCCCCCTTCCCTCCCCAGCTTGCCTTGAAGGGCTGGGAAAGCTGGCGCTGGTGCATTATGTTGCCTGTCTGATTGTTGTGGGGTTGTGTTTGTGCGGGGAAGGTCACGAGACAAAAAGACCACCAGGCAGGGGTGGGCAGGGGGTGTTCAGTCCCTCTCCATTCAGTCCTTGTAGCGATGGGTGGGAAGAGTCTTGTTTGCATGACAGGATTTCAGGGGGCGATTGCTTTTTGTTTAGGTTTCTTCCACGACCGCTGCATGGGCCCTGGAGGGCTACAACAAAAGTAGAGCATATATATGAGATTCATGGGCTGAAGCGTGCTGGGATAACCAAGAGGCAAAGCCATCAGTGCAGGAGTGACTGAGCTGGAGCCAGCCACTGTGCGTCTGCAGCCTGGAGACTGTCAGCAATTGCTCTGGATGGGGTGTTTGTGCTATATCCAGTCTTGGCTCTGGTGGGAGCTCTGCTTGAGTGTCTGAATCCTGTGGGCTGAGATCCTTAGCTGGATGAAGGCTATGGTAGTTTTCTGTCTGTGAAATGAAGGTTGTATTGCAGGGGGCAGCTCCACAGGCCTGCCACAGTGTCTATGCTTCCCTGAATATTTTTGAGACTTCCAGCTACTGACTTTTATTTGCAGCATCTGCCCATCAGCTCCACACTTCTGAGAGCATCCTTGCATTTAAACAGTGCTTGCTTCCTTATCATCCCTCTGAGAAGCTGAGCTGCTGTCCCTTAGCACAGCTGTCCCCTCACCCCCCCATCCTTAGACAGCAGCTCAGTCTGTATCTACTGCTGGTGTGCACAAAAGCAAACATTGTCAGGATTCATTGTAACTGTCCCAATTACCCTGAGTTCATTTGCATAAGAAGATTGACTAGCCTGTGGTAGTGGCTTTGCCTTGGCTGTCTGATGTGGGACACTTGGATTTGGGGAGCAGAAAAGAGCTAGAGTTCCCAGGCTGGGTGTGGGGTGGGGAGGGAGTGACAGTTTTGGTCCCTAACAGCATGGGTGCTACAGCAGCCCTTCCTGGAAGAAGGATGCCCTGTCAGCTCCCAGCTGCTGGCAACACAAGCCTGTCTGATTCAGTTGTCATAGCTGCCAGTTTCCCAGAGGCACAGATTCAAGGAACCTCAAGCATGCCTGAGCTCCTGGCTGTCCCACCTGAGTAAATGTATAGTGTGTTCTCATGTATAGTGTGTATGTGTGTGTTTATGTATTTATTTTTAGTAGGTGTTGACCCTGCTTGAATGCTTTTAGACTATGCAGTGACCTGCCATGTGTTGTCACTTCCCTCAGGCACATGTAACCTCTCCTCCTTCTGTTTGGATTTCTTCCAGAGAGCTAGCTGTTCCTGCAGGCAGGCACTAAAGGGAGAGGAAAGCATCTGGGATGAAGCACAAGTCAGGAAGCAGGCTGGAATGGTATGATCTTTTGACCCAAAGCAATAGCTAGCGCTGTTAGGGCTTGCTCACACTGCAGCAGCTGCACAGCTCACACTCCTTTCACTGAATTGAGAATTATTCATATTCTCTTTCCCTTCCCCCCAGTGCCATATGTAACATGATCTGCCTGTGCCCAGGCTGGCAGATGGAAAAGCAAGACACTCTTCTATTTGCAGTGATGATTCTTCATGGGCTCAACTGGCCTGTAAGTTGGAATGTTCAAGCTTGTCAGTTTTGGCAAAGCAGCCTTTCTGGAGACACTTACTGTCCCTCTGCTACTGCCGTGTGTGTGCATACACCTGCGCAAACACACCTCGATCTCTTCATCTCCCTGCTGCTTCTAGGAGACACTTGGATATCTTTTCTTGTTGCTTGTGGGTATCACTAAGCTTAGTGTACTTCTTGGAGGTGCTTTGACCTTTGTCTTAACCCCTCCTTAAAAATTCCCCCTCTAGTATTTGGGAATTTCCAATTTTTACTAGTCAGTTAATAGGTGGCAATGTAAGTGTGCTTCATGAGGATGGCTGGAGCACAGGCAGCTCATCTCAACTATAGTAGTATTTTAAACCTCTTGCATCCTTGGGTGAATTACTTTGCCTCTCTGCCTTAAGTTCCAAGTTCATAAAGTGGAACTCTGTCTGCTGAGCCAACAGAGTGGTACCTCTGTGAATCATAAAAAGCACGAATTATCATTTCAAAATGCACTCAGTGATACACACACAATTGCTAATGGCTAGATCCCAAGTATCTGTCCTATATTTTTGGACAGATGATGAGGGATTGATGATCTAGCCCAGATTTCTCAGGAATTCCTTTGCTGTTTCTTTGGGAGGGTGGGAGGATGAGAAATCCTCATGTATTTTCTCAGATGACTTGCTGCTTGTGCTCTGACTCCAGGATGCTCACATTTTTTGCCTGAAGTTAACTGCATTGATATTGTTATGTTTGCTTGGTGCAAGAAGCATCAAAAAAGAAGGGGGCAGAATCAGTCTCAAGTTGAGGCACAGATAGGCCCCTCATGGTTCCTCTGGCAACACTTTGAAAGCCAGTTTGTATGTTTGTCTTCTCTGATGTGTTGAAAAGGCAAAGTAGGGTCAAGTCTTAGATTTAAATTTGTTTTCCTTTCCATTGTGTTTGTTTTTGAGGGCTGTGTCCTACCTTCTATTTGGTTTCTATGACCTCTCATTTTAGCTTGTGTGACAATGAACTCTATTTATGAGTGAAGAAAACATGAGCTCCAGACACTGAATTAGCTTTTAAATTATTGTTCCTGATAAATATGAAAGATTTCCTGAACATGAAGTAAAGGGCTATGATGTAAGGCCTTACGCTATCCCAGTGAGTCACTGTATCTTTTGCTTTGCAGTTGGTAAAATTAGATTTGGCACAGGGTCATGTAGGGGGTGACTGATAGACCTAAGAGGATAACAGATACCTTGACCTATCTAAACCTGCCACCCAAAACGGATGGGAGTGTATCCAGTTTTCAGCTCTGCCAGTGAGGTTCAAGTAATAAGATGTGTCTTTTCTAAATGCTTTGTTTCCCCCAGCCGTGAAAAGAGTGGAGGTGGGTGAATAAATGATATTGCAAGTTTTGTTTGCAATTCCCCCAAAAAATTGGGAAAAATGCTTTTTGTTTATCTTCAAGAAAATATGTAATTTGACTTGAGCCAAACCATCTGGGCACTCTGAACATAAACATAAATGGCAGTTTTTCTAATGAAACATTTTTAAAATGGTAATGTCCAGTGTTTTGGCCTTGTAGAATCTGAGGGAACTACTTCTAAACAATCAGTGTTAAAAGCTAAGGCAAATTCACAGGAAGGTCTTGTCATGACTGAAATCTCCAAGTTTTTGCTTGGAGAGTTTTGTTCTGAAAATAATTATCCTGGCTTTAGAAATAGGAGGAAAGCCCTCCAAATAACACTGATGATAAACAGTTCCTCTATGTCATACATATAAACTGCATCTTGTCCCACCTGTAGGGTAGTGTTACACTTGCTCCTCTTGGGCTGCAGCTTGTAATTATCTTGGTGCTTTATCCCATCAGCTGTTTCCATGTCACTGACTCAGTTTTGCTACAACTCCTTTTGATGGGGGCCGTCTGGCCTTTGGTGGCTGCTGCTCGATTTGCTCTGGGTTCATGAGAATTTGTAGACTGGGAGCAAAGAAGGTGCCCGATGGCGGAGGGATTATACAGGGACAGACGGCGGTAGCACTGTCTGCTCCAGGCAGCTTTTCTGCTCCTGGATTAAAGTTCATGCTGTGTTACTTGTCTTTCTCTAAGGCCTTGTCAAGTCCATGTGGGAAGCTATTCTGCTTGCACTATTTCACTTTGTGCTGCTCAGCTCGCTCTCTGCCTCATTTCTCCTCCCTCTTTCCCCTTCCATTCAAGCGGCATCTTTCAGTCTTCCCCATTCACGTCTGTGCTCTCTGCCCTGTGTAAAACTTCCATGCCCTTCCTACCATTCATCACCTCTTGCTCATTCACCTCCCTGCTTGCCTTTCTCCATTCATCTGGGCTTCCTCCCAGCCAGTCTAGGCTGCCCTCTCCTCCTGCCCCTTCCGCAGTCCTCCTTTTGTGTCTTTGCACTCCCTTCTCTGTGACCATCCAAAGCACAGCAGTCTGCAGCGTGCTCTGTGAGGATGCTCTGCTAGAAGTTGTCCCCACTTGATGGGCTAATTAATTCCCAGTGGAAGCCTGGTGGGATTGTTTTGGGAGGATTTGTCTCTCTAGTTTCTCTGCAGGTGAGATTCTGCCCCCCCCCCCGCCCCTTCCCACTTCCCAGAGATGCAGCATGATGCATGCATAGGAAAAGTATTGCCATTTCCTAACCTTCCTTTTCAGTCTGGTCTTTCTGTCTCTTCCTCCTGGCTTGTTTCCCTTTTGTTTGCAGTGGTTGCAGCTCTCAGGTGACTCTTTGGGAAGTTGTTTTGATTTCCTCATTCCTGAGGAGCATAACATGCGTTCCTTTAATTATGCTGGTTCTCTAATTATGGTTGTTACTTTGCCTTCCCTGTTTCCTTCTTCTAATCATCTGCATTGGGGTCATATCAGTTTTGGAAAGCCATCTCTGCACTTGAACATGTGTTTTAAGTGTTACCCAGGAAATAGAGCTTGTGAATTGCAGTAGCCAGGGCTTGCTGTTTCTAAGTCTCAATGCCTCCATGACCCTGTGTTTGTGATACAGACATGGCAAATACGGACCACAGGCCTCTGCCAGAGATCCCCCAGTCTGTGTGCACCTGGTCCCCTACAGCTCACACCCAGTGTGCAGACATCACCCCATCCTATTGAAGGAGCTGGTCTCTTTGCTGCAGTGTGGCAGGAGAACTAAGTGGGAGGTCTGCTTGCCTGTGGGTGCCCATGGGGGGCTTCAGCTGTGAATGGTTAAACTGCATTCAAGACAGTCTGCTCAAGGGGAATATTAGAGCTTGGGAAGAGTACACAGGCTTGTCAAAGGAAGCAGGTGCTCTTTAAAGCATATGTGAGTCCTGTACGCATGAGAAATCTGATTAGTTCAGTAAAGGAGGCAGAAATGAGGTGGAGGCAGGCAAGGAGAGGGACTCTGTGAGTGAGTGTAGTCTGACGGACAGGACAAGCGCTCTGTTGTGTGGGAGGCTGTGAAGGGAGTATCCACTGCTGTCTCCTGAGGCTGTAGGGAGCCCCTGCTACAGCTCAGGCAGAGCCAGGCTCTGTGAGGACTTGTCAATGCTGTGAGAAAGAGCCTTTCCCTTAATAAGTGTCTAAAAGAGAGATTTCAAACCATGCTGTGGTACAGTTTGTTGTCAAGCTACTGAGTGTGTAAAAGGGATTGCCTGTTAACTGTGTTTGGGCCCCACAGAGACACTACACTTTGCAGGGCACAGCCAGCCCCAGGCTAGCTCTGCATTTTGTCACCTGCAGGGAGAACTGCTCTGCTCCAGCTGCAAGACCTGGACTGGGAACCTGCATGGACAGCACTTCTTCCTATGAAGTTAGTTGCATTCCTGTTGTGGAATCTTTAAGTCATGATTTGCTTTAAAACTTGAGACACGTTTTGTGTCTGTCTGAAGACCATGACAAAGAGAACTCTAGAAACACTGTGCCTTGCCTTGCATTTGTTCGCCATATCCAGTAAGGGCATATAAGAAGCCAAAAATGCAGTTTGATTTTTCTGATTTGTGGTTGTGCACCTTTGGCACTTGGACAAATCTCTTTTACCCTTAAACCAAAGTATATTTGACATAGCAGACGCTGAGAAAGTGCAAACACTGCAGACCTTACCCTTGCAGTCCTCCATGCAGGGAGCCTGCAGTCTGGGTGTCATCCAGGACTGATCTGGATATATCTCCTAAGAAACAATGTGAACCACCACATCTTCCAGCAGTCTGGCTCCTTCCTGTGATCACCCTGGAAAGATGCAAGCCAGGATTGCTTGCTCAAGTGTTCAAATGATAGAGGCTAGAGTAATAATTAATGCTCCCAGCTCTGGGCTTCATTTGAAACCAGCCTGTCTGGAGTACTTTTGAGATGGTTATGTCGTTGCAATGTAATGCCAGGTGCCTACAAGGCATTGCAGGGAATCATGCGATACCTCTGTCTCCTCTTTACAAAGCTGACATTATCTGCTTCTGCAGTTTAGCATGGAAAGCAGAGGAGTTTCTTTGGTAGCTTCTAGTCCCCATGACTGAGCAAAGACAGATGTAAAATCAGTATGAGTTAAATATGTTTCCCTGTCTGTTTAGTAGGACTTCTGCTCTGCAGTTGTTCTAACCACAAGTGTGATTTGAATTCCAGTATAGGTGAGTCATTCTGGTTATACGTGTGTTATGGCAGTTGTTAGTTGAGGCTTTAAATGCATCTGTTTGGCTTAAGTTTTTTTGAGCTGTAATGACTTGCAGTCAGGTCAGAAGGGGACTGTTGGAATCTTCTAGTCTCTCATAATGAAGGCCAGAAGATTTTGAGTGGTCTTCTGCTTGACCTCGGCCATATCTCATCTCCTAGGGAAACTTGCAATTCAATTGTAAAACTTCTGGTTATTCTAATCTAAATCTGCTCAGCTTTGACCTCTAGCCCCTAGATGTGATTATACCTTTGTCATAGTGGAGAATACTCTACTGCCAAATTTCTGTTCCCTTTGTGGTTCTTCTGGACAGTGATCAAGTCATTGCTTAACCTTCCCTTTCATGAGCTAATGAATTGAGCCTGTCAGTGGAGCTGGACAAACTATACCAGTAACAAAGTGCCAAATGCAGAGATAATGTCACCTCATTTACAAACCTACAGGTCACATTTGCTTTTTTGAAGGCAGCGTTACCTTGAGAGCACTCTGTAACAAACAAGACTTCCCCCCTTCCCGCTCCCCCGAGTGGCTGCTTCTGAAGATGGCATTCCTCATCCTGTAAGCTGGCTGGTATGCTTGGCTCCTAGCCATATGGCTTTCTGTTTGTTTTTACTGTAATATGTATTGTTTGCAAGCACTCAGCTTTACCAAAAGACCCAACTCATGCTTAGTAACTTGCTGCTTTAGCTCATCTGAGAGCATGATGCAGAGGTATCTCATGCTTTCTCCTAGTCACTAATGAGAGTTCTGTACAGGCAGGAATGAATTCTCATGGGACCCCATTAGTGGCATGTCCGTCTCTAGCTTAGTTTTATTTTTGAGACCTGTCAAATAGCCGGACTTTTTAGCATCTTGAATGTGTGACAGCCTGAGTTTCTGTCACGGTAAGTCTTCAAACACAGCATTGTCTGGTGATGTCAGATGCCCTGCAGAAATCAGTTATACCAGCAATCTTGTCTTAGGGTCTTGCACCAAGTTTTTATTCTCATTCCAATAGGTTCAGTTGAACATCATTATTTTCTATAGCATATTCTGATTGATATTAGACCAGTCCTCCTTCAGTTATGCATTAGTCAGTATCGGTCATATGTTCATTTGCTGTGGGTTGCTCTTAGGCTGACAGACCTGCTTTGTCCCATTAAATTCTTGTCACAGCCCTGCAGTTCTGGGAGCAGTGCGGGTGCCTGTCACCATGTTTGGACAGGAGTTTTGGAGCCATGGTTGGAAGGGCTGGATTGCTGATTCAAAGCTGGAAGAAAGGTAAAAAGCAGATCTTGATGTTTCTCTAGCGTTCCCAGATTGCAGAAAACCAGTATCAGTACTAGTTTTTTAAAATCTTTTGGATACAAATTACCTTGACCTGCTGATTCAAAACTATCTAACTTTAAGTAGCTGCTCTGTAACATTCTCCAGAGTTACAGCTGGGACAAAAAGTGTATCATCATCCTATGTTAGAGATAATTCATTGGGCTTTTGTCCAAATACAGAGCAGAAACATTTCAACGACTCCTGACTCTTTTGTGCTGGTATGCCACCTATGCCGCTTTTTCCAGATAATATCAGATCAAAACTCTGTTTTGAATGAGAAGACTCATCTGCCTCACCTGTACCAGCAGAGACACTGCTGTGACAGGAGACACTGTCAATAGCAGCAAATTTTAGAGAAATACTTGTGTACTTTTAGTTAACCTGGGGGTAAGCAGGGATCTGACTGCAGAAACTTGGCCTGAAATACAGCCCCAGCTGAATAGCTGTTCTGACTGTTGTGTGGTGGGGTTTTTTTTGTTTTGGTTTGTTTTTTTTATTTCCTCATAGCAGTAGTGATTAGAGCCTGTCTGTCTTCAGGATGTGAGGCTGACTGTGCATTATATACCCTATACTGAGTTACGTAGTCCAAATAAATGCAGCATCCCACCCAGAGTGTATTGCATTTCAGCTCTGAATGAAGCGGCTTACACATGATGTCCCCTCACAATGTAAAAACCCTGAGAGATGTAATTAATATTGAAACAAGATTTTAAGATTCTCCAATAAGACATGACTAAAAAGACATAAACAATAATTATGTGGTGGTAAATGAGAATATCATATGTCATGGTAGTATGGATATTGTTGTTTTCAGCTTTTGATATTTAATGCCTTACATCATCCAGATGAAAAGTGGATTTTATTTTAATTAGACTGCAGAACTCATTACCTCAGGAGATTGTGGAGCCCTAAAAACTAGAGGAATTCAAAAGGGAGAGCAAGAGCTTGGGCATTTGTACCTATAACAATGTCTGGGCCAGTGCCGACAAGCAGATCTGGAGAAGTGTGTTGAAACCTCTTGCCTAAGGATTTAAGAAAAGATCTTAACTGTTAGGGTGGGTTTGGTCGTGGCAGTCACTAGAGGATCTCTTGTATGCTTCATCTTGTCCACAATCTCAGAAATGTGCCGATAGTCAGCACCAGAGCCAGGCTGGCGATGTATGATACATCACTCGCCAGTCTGGGCTGTAACCTGCCCAGCCTATTGCTGCAGCTGAGGACATCTATCCAGTGAAATGTGCAAGGTGCCCCAGTGCTGGATCAAGATTAAAAATTATATTTCCACCTAAAAAAACCCCAGCACTTTTTAGAGTGCCTCAGCTTCTTTCCATTAGTCTTAATGTACTTACATAAATAATAAAAGAGGAAGAAGCAGAACTGGAGAAAGCTCAGTCTATAAACATGTCTCTTTGCATTAAGCCTTGTGGCATAATGGAGGGCATCTCCTGCCATCCATGCTGTCTCGTTAATCATGTAATTATCTCCCTCACTTTCAGTGCTGCATCTCCTTCTTCATAGTGCTGCTGATATGAAGCTTCTATTTACCCTAGTTTCTTTCAGGGGAGCAGCTTTAGTTTCAAAGCCAGCACAGTGGCATATTTTGAATAATTTAGTTCCGGGTGGCTTGAACACTGTGTGCAATTCCCCAGCTGAGACTGGAGGCTGATTCTGGTAGTGTTCTGCCAGGAGGCTGATCTGGAGAGAGGCAGTAGGGGATCGCTCAGAGTGGTGGGTCATCAAGGTGGTAGAGGACTGAAAGCTAACTCAACAGGTCCTGTGACAGCATCTCAGCTCTCTCCTCTCTTAGTGTCTTGGCAAGGACTTGCAGCAAGAAACCCACAGGCAGAGGAAGGATGGGGGGAGAGTTGCATTAAAAATGTGTATGGAGATAGAAACATGGATTTGGGTACCTGGCTGAGCATGATGGGCTTCCCCAGCAAGCTGTGGATCAGAAATTCCTGGGGTGGGGTTTTTTTTGATTTGCTTGGCCTCAGGGTGGCTTGGACCAGGGGTCTGAACGTTCCTCTGTGGAGTCAAGGAATTCAGAGTGGAGTCCAGCTGTCATTGGCTTTGGAAAGTCAGATATATTTCTTGGCAGGCCAGCTCTGTTCATATTCTCCCTGTGCTGCTTGGCCTTGTGGCTTCCTAATTGCCCTTTGCCATTGCAGCTAGCATCCAGTCACGCTCTGCAAGCACTCTGCAGCTCTCGCTGTGCTGGATCACGCAGGCACAGGTGGTGCATTGCTTGTGCCTTGTAGATGGGGAAGTCAGGGCACTACAAGAGGAACCTGGACTCACTCCAGAAATGTTGGCAGTACTGAGTCAAACCTGGACCCACAGTCCTCTTTCCTGTCTGCCTAACAACTGAGCAGTGGTACACTCCTGAATCTTTTCATTCTCCCATTCATGTTGAATCTGTGCTTCCAGTGTCTGTCTTGATAAAGTGTTTTTTGTAGAAGGTAGGAACAGATGGTATTAATGTAGGTGCCTTCCTTGTCTTTGTGCCTAAGATGGTAGGAGAAAGAAATAAGAGCAGAAATGCCTATATAGATTGGCCAGCTAGGTGATGATCCTGGTCCTTCAGGCTACTCTGCTCTTCAAGGAGAAGAGAATCTTCTACCAGCTCCCTCCATCTCCACTCTGTCATGTGCTGCATGCAGAGAGACACTTACCCGAAGCCAGGTGACATGCCATCTGCTCTGCCATCGCCTCCCCACCTAGGTGAATGTTGAGCTGGGTAGAGAGCCATGCTGTCACTGCAGCTTTCCAGGGAGTGGGTCTGTCTGGGGGCCCTGCTTGGTGGGTTAGTGAGGGTGTATCCTTTGTGCTTAAATGCAATCTGGCATTTGAAAGCTGGGTGATGTTTCCAGCTCTTGGGTTCACCTCAGGTCAAAGCAATCTAACATGCGCTAAAAGTACTGCTGGACAGCTCTTAATCACTTTACGTTGTCTGGGCCCTGGTGGGTAAATTCAGTATTTACAGAGGAAGAGAATGTGTGTTGGTGGAGCCAGCACTAATGTTTTACCACACATGTTCAGTCAGCTCAGATAAGGTGACTTTTAATGGTGGGAAGCTGGATTTCAAGGTGGAGGGATATGCACTCACTTTTGACTGGCCTGCCTCTCTTCTGGAGCAGGGCTTCTCCTCTCATGTGCACCTCCCACTATTGGAATAGAGAGCAGGATCATTAAGCTGCTTGGAAGATAATCAGTTCCAGGCACTGATGAAACTACTGTTAAAACAGCCCCTGCTTTTTGCCCTCTCATTTGGATTACAAGGCAGACTTTCATCTTCTGCCTTGTCATTCCTTTAATCTTCGTCAAAGCAGCAAATGCTACATATACTGTTGCCACATTGGTGGATTTTTGTTCTTTTTAAAAACAAAAACAAATCCCACAAACATGAAAAACTTCTTGCCAACTCATAGCATGACCCCAGAAACTGGAAAGGTAGTGAATGGGCTCTGGTAAGATGTGTGGTAAGATGTATGGGAGAGTTGCACTTCATCTTGGAGTCTGTCAATTCCATTGACTTGGAGACTCTTGATTTAACTACAGTATGGTCCTTGAGGCTGGAGATGGTCTCATTGTTTCCAAAGCTTGTTAGCATCCCTAGATTGTGGAGACTGTGCCATCTAAAGGTCTGAGTTCAAATCCAGCAAAGCTCAGAGTGGTTTCTGAAACCCTTGGAGATGAACAGATTTTGCATGTGACTGACTCTCCCTTTCCAGTGCCAGTCATGGGAAAGGGTCTACATGAGAGCAAGTAGGCCTGCTGTTGATAGCTCCCTTCTGGTAGAAAATAAGGCAGGAGTTGTCATTTCCATATAATAGGAGGGGAAGCTAAAGGGCAATTTATTTTCAGAATCTGCCTCCTAGTTTGGAGCAGAGCTGGGGTCAGTGCCAGGAGGCCTGCCAGCAAGGCCAGTCTCTCCCAGAAGAGAAGATACCACTGGACCATAGAATGATTCAGGTTTGAAGGGACTGATCCAACTCAAAGCCAACTTCCAAATTAGATGAAGCTACTTGGAGCCTAGCCCATTGTGAAGACAACTTACGTCTCCAGTGATCTCTTTATGCCAAGACAAAGCCCATTGATTGGGAAACCACGGGTGGTAGCAGATTCTCTGTTTCTGCGACAGATCTGCAACCCTAAAGCCAGCCAAGGATCCTCATGTTGTGCCCAGTTCAGCTGTTGACTCTCCAGCTGCTCTGATGCCCCAGAGTGCTGTTTGCCATTGGGGAGAGGAGCAGCTGGCTGCGCTATGTGAAATGTCTGCACTTTCCCAAGACACCCATTGTCTGTCTGCAGCACCAGCCTCCACCCTACTTGCTCACTCAGCCGTGGCTGATGTGTCTTTAATTAAAGAGGAGGAACAATTTGAGATTTCATTTTCTTTCTCAACCATATTTCCTATTTTCATCAGAGTTTGTGGGGCCCCTTCCCCTTACGTTTGTCTTGTAGTTTTGTGGTGGGGCCTTCAATTTATGGAGTGTCTGTTCCAAAATAAGGAAGAAATAGGAAAAAATAATCTTGTTTTGGGCCAGGGAATTAAGATCCTGGGTCAGATGGCTGCTACGGTCATTAACATATTTACGTTTTTGCTTAAGACCCTGGTTGAGGATCAAGGGAGTTAAGGGTGATTGTCATTGAAATGCAGAGGAAACCTTGCATGAAATTGCTGTTANAAATGGGCTTCCTCATCCCTGCACCAGTTGTGTTGCGCTTGCCTGCCCAAGTAGATGGGCAGAGGCAGAAATAACTACGCTGAAGGAAGCCACTGTGCTGACTTGGCTGCTGGCAGCTTTGCCTGGGGAGCGCTCCCTGTGGGGCTGGACCTGGAGCTCAGCGCAGCCATGCTGCTGGCTGCCAGTTATCATCTGTCCTCTCAGTGAGACAAAGGTGCTTGCCTGGGCTTGTGGGTTAACTGGCCCTTAACCAGATCATCATGGATAAATACATGAAGCGTCTAGCAAAGGTCAGTTGCCTCTTTTATAATTGATGGTCCCAAGTGTTTTGAGTGTGCCGTCACATGTTGGTTTTGCCATGTGTGGGGACACATGTTCTGCATGAACAGCTCAACCACTTGACTTTTGTGGCTAGCTGTGATATCAGAAACAGGTCTTGAAGCAGTGTGAAGTGTTGGGGTGGATTTTGAGTGCTGTGGTGACAGATGAGTTTATATGCTGAAAAAAAAATGTTTAAACATAAATAAGAGAACTCCCTTACAGCTGGGGTTTACAGTAAAACATTCTGCTCCAGGCTGTGGAAGCAGTGGTCTAGTCCTGCTCTGAGGCAAGCCTTTTTAGTTCATATGCCAGTTGTTCATTGTTCACCTCTTACTCTTTCATGCTGTTCAGATCCACTGTTTTAATCCAAACCTATTTCTAATTAGTATCATTAATTTAGTGCCAGAAAGAAAATTATACATAGTAACGTGAAAGAGGAGAACAGACTCCCTAGCATGTTTACAGTACTGAAAATACTAGCTACCTTCTGCCACCGTTTTGATTGCGGTGGGATGAGCAACAAGACAGTGAGCTGAAGGAGGAATGCTGGTGCATATTGGTGTGAGAAAGCAGCATCCTTGGAGCAAAGGCTCATTCATGGCCACCAGACAGGCTTCAGCTGTCTGTCTGTTTGGAAAGCCAGCAGCCAGGAACAGGTACGGACAGTACTGTCATGAGTGACAGAATTGTATCTGCTCCAGTGGTAGCGAGTCTGGAGTCCTCAGTGTGTCTTTGTGGGCTGGTTTGAGGCTCTGAAGCAGTTGTGTAATTTCTGTTTCTTTTTGGAATGCTTTAAAGCAGAACAAAGTCTGGGAAAAGAGGTTTGTGATCTGAGCAGCTCTTGTGCTTCCAGAGCCTGTGTGCTTCTGCTCTGTATCCCTTTTGCCCTTTGAAGGAATAGCCACGTTCCCTGTGGCTGTGGCAGTTGGTCTTTCCTATGAAGTCACACAGTGAGTACACAGAACAGGGGGAAAGTCCCATGCTTCAGTCACTGACCCTGGTCCTCAAAGTAGGGTGGCATTTAAACCTTCAAGAAGCAAATGGGTTTGTCCTAGGCAAGATAGGTTCTGACATCTTAAATGTCAAGATACAGTTAAAGTGGTGCAGTTAAGAAAGATGTTGGTTAGATCAAATGTTTTCAAGAAACAAGGATGAACACAGCAGTATCTATGGGATTGCAGGTGTTAGATCCATTCGCTGAATGACTCATTTCCCAGCTTCTGCAAATTCCCCTTGAGGAAGGTCATCTCAGGTATTATGCTAATAATACTTTATGTCCTGGGTTTCTGTGCCTCTGGGATTGAGCATTGCAAACTTAGGCTGGCTTGGGAGTCCCAGGAAGAGCTAAAAAGCATCAGAGCTGAGCCTGAGTGGAGAAGCCTTGGTTTTGGGGTTGGTTTTAGAATTTGATCTGTTACTCAAAGCATCAGAGTGGGCTGGAGTAGGGGAGCTAAACTTCTCCAGGGATTAATATTAAGCCCTTGTTTAACCGCTGATGAAATCCACCTTTGGCTCTGAGTCCCAGCTGTCAGGAAGGTAGAGCCAGGCCACCTCACAAGGACAGAACAACCCTTGGCAGAGGGCGGGGGAGAGTGCCCAGCTCTGACTGTCTGCAGCTCACTTGGTATGTCTTGTGTAATCTACTTGCCCCAACAGCTTCCTCACAGAGGGGTGCCGCTTTGACAAAATAGCTGACCAGCCCTGCTGCAGCAAGGGGCTGTGATCTCCCCTCCTCAGGTTAGACAGCTCCTGCTCAACAAAGCAGCCAGTGATAGCAGAGTCCCCAGGAGTAGCGGGACAAAGGTGCTTGGGCTGGAAGGAGACAGAGCCAGATCCTTGCACGTGTGCACTGTGTCCTCTGAACAAGCTGCCTGTGCCTGAGGCTGGTCTATTTTATAGCCACTCTGCTCGCTGCGGAGCGGTGCCAGCCCTGCCACTGGCAGGCTGCATCTCCTGCCAATCCCCCTTCTCACCTCCTCCCTTGCCAAGGCAGCCTTTACTCCGCTGTGTCTGATTGAAGGCCCGGCGCCTGTTCAGCTTTTGTTATCCATTAGGAAAGAGTGAGGATTGTCAGGACCTTTTTGGCTCTGCCAAGGTCTTTTATGTCCCAAATGTTTCCATGAAAAGCCTCCCTCCTGACCACCCTGCCCCCTGACAGCCATTCAATCCAGCCAACAAGCTTGATATCATTATCTACAAAAGGAGGCCACTGAGCACCAGGGTCCTCACAGCCAAGTTTGGAAAATCAAAGGCAAATCTCCCAGCAACAGAGAGCTGGTGGAGATCAGACTGCACCACAGCTAGTGAGGCTGGCCTGGCAGCTTGTGTTCACTAGTTTTCAAAGCACAAAAGAAGCGCGCTCGGCGTGGTGCCAGTGCTGGCTTTTTGAGGCTAGGGGTGTGCTTGCCTGTGAGATGGCAGTCCCTTGCGAGTGCCCGTGGGTGCTCAGCATGGGATAGAGGTTGCTGGAAGCAGTCGTAAGTTTGGACAGCCTTGCAAAGCTGTCTCTTTTGTGGTCAGTGCCATTTTTAAGGAGATGAACCACTTAGTCTGAGGGAAAACAGTAATGCTTTTGGTCAGAGTGCGATTCACTCCAAATCTCACCTGGGACTTTCCTTCCAATGGCTCTGGTTTATGTTCTGAAAATGGCATGTGTCTGCCTTGTCACTTTGAGTTTGACATAACGTTCATCTGCTTTGCTCCCTATCTAAAGGCTTTCTTTCCAATCCATCTTAAAATAGAGAGCTCTTCAGCAGTGAAAGCACTTACCATTTTTGAAGGCATCTATAGAGATGATCTGGAAGGATGACTGGCAGAAACACTGAGCACAGAAAAGGCTTGAGGAGGGATGGCATATTCCTGTGTTGCAATTGCATTAGGAAATACAGGACTAAAGCTATTTGTTTTCAGTATGTTTTATCTCACAGACTCCATCTCTGGTTTGCTTGATGGTCCAGATAGAGGGATACAAAAAAATAGCCAAGAGAAGTGATGATGCAGAGGGCAGGAAGGTGAAGGGAACTGACTTAGCTGAAACTGGGGTGGAAACAGGGTGATGGCATGGATGATGAAGCCTGGGTTCACCCCTCTCTGCAGCAGGGTGCTTTGCAGTCCCTGGGCAGTAAAAGGAAGCTGGAGATGGAGTGATTGCAGGGCAGTGCATGACCAAAGTCTAGAGCAGCCCCTGGGGTCCCTCTGGGTCTGCTGAAGGTGATGAATGCTTAGGAAGGCACAGTTGTGTGTAATGTGGAATGGTTAATTCTGCCACTTTCCCCTCCTATTCCAGTTTGATCCTGACAACACTGGCTACATCAGCACCGAGAAGTTTCGCTCCCTTCTCCAGAGACACGGCTCGGAGCTGGACCCCCACAAGCTGGAGGTCCTGCTGGCCCTGGCAGACAGCAACTCTGAGGGGAGGATCTGCTACCAGGACTTTGTCAACCTGGTGAGTGCTCTGGCTGGCAGTTCCTGTGAGTCCTTGGCTCTGCTTAAAACGTTGGCTGTTGAGGGACAGTCTCTCTCCCTCACTCACTCTATCAACATCACTGTTTGCTGTGTCCCTGCATCACACTGCATGGGCTTGCTGAAGCATTCAGTGGTGACTGAACTCTCAAGCCAAGAGTCAAGCTGCTGCTGATTTTTCCAGGGAAACAAGTTTGTATGGAAAGAAACTGTGGGAGCTGTTATAAGAGGAGCATGAAGCAGTGGCTGCTGCTAGTTTAGAGGCTTTTGCTCTCAATATCAGTTGGTAGCTGTTATAAGGAGCCATTTGTTTGCAAGCAGAGGCCTGTCAGTCTGGATGTCTCCTGTTTTATCTATAGATTTCACCACTTCCAGACAAAATGTATAGATAATGTTGTGTTGTATTGCTGGGTGGAGTCATATTGCACTGTTGTAGGCATCAACAGCAACAAGGATAAAGTGTTTCTAGGTCATGTTCACTTTATCCCAGGTGAGATATCTCAGACTGCATGAGTCATGATCTGTATGCCTCTCTGCTAATGAGTCAATTAGTGAAGGCATCTCTCTGTTTCTTGTCAAGGCAGTTTGGCAAACCAACACAGATGTAGACATGCATTGTTAGAAGCCGAGGATGGCCTAGAAATGTTGTTTGCAAGATGGGTATCTTGAACAGTGGCCATTCCAGGGGCTTTGCCCTGTTCTTGCTCTGTCATTCCCCAGCTGAGTCCCAGCAGACTTACTGCAGCAGTAAGAGAACCCTGGCTGAGGATGACAAACTCAATGAGTATTGAAAGTCGGTGACATCTCTGCAGTTTTGCTGGAAAGCTGGATGTGTTCTTGATACAGAGTATAATAATTTGCATCTCTGTGTTTTCCTGCAGTCAACATGGGGACTTGACCCCTCCACTTGTCATGGTCACTTATGCATGTGTTCTCAGTTTAGAAAGTGTCTTCCATATGTCCTGTCTTCACATTAATCAGAAAAGTATAACAACAGGGCACAGTTGCCAAAGGTCCAGGTCACAACCTCAGTCAGGTTGTGGTCAGTGTGAAGGTGAAATTACTGTGATGCAATGACATAGATCTGCTGTATCTAATCAAGTGTTCTTGTTAGCCCCTTGCATGTAGGTACACAGTAAAATAAATGTAGCAACTATTAAATAGATCACGAGAGTGAGGTTTCCCTCAGCTCCAGCTTAATAAACATTGTGGTCAACGGTGCTCTGTGATTGGCAGTATATTTATAGTAACACCTGCTTGTTCTACAGTTTGGTATACTCAAAGTACCATGCAAGCATTTACTAATTGAGCTGCACAACGCTTAGGTAGCGGGAAGAGGTATCATATAATTTCTTTTACAGAAATGATGGCTCAGGGCCAGCTAACATCTTGGCAACAGGCTCAGGAACAAAACTGGGCTTTTTCCCATCTCCTCGCTCCACTGAGCTCCAGAGCAGCGCAAGCTAATGAGTGGCAGGTGGGAGGTGAAAGGCTTGGACATCCTCCTCCTTTGGGGAATGGGACATCCTGCCAGCTCACGCCCACCTGATGTGATTTCTGCAACATGGCAAATTTCCTTCACTACTATTGAATGGGTACTGTAAAGAAGCTATTGATTTTTCTGTCATCAGCCCCTCTATCCTCATCTGCATTTTGCACTTTCTAATCAATAGGCAATGGCAATACAAATGTCAGAACATTAAGCTACTTAAAAATGACATCTCTCTTCTCACTCCTCCCCTAGTTGCTATTGATTTCCAACATCCAAACTTTTTAGGGCTCATTCTCTTATCTCTAGTTTCCTGCTCCCAAACCTGCCTTGTGAACTTCCTGATAGAAAAAAAACCAAACCAACACAGTTGGCACAGAATCACTGTGAAATTAGTGATTTCCTTCACTTTACAGCTGTCAATCCTGGAAACTGTGTGGTGGTGTTTCAGTACATGCTTGTGCTTGATGATCATCAGCCTTCTCTGCATTTTGCTCGGGTTAATTTGTCTGTTTCCATAGCTTAGTGAGAACTAATCTGCTTCCAGAAATGATGGTGCTGGATGTGGGGAAAGGAAAGGCTGACCTTTTCTTAGATCCACAGAGGTTTTACAAGCATGACTCTGTGTGTGTAGTTTTCCTTTTCTTCATCAGTACTCATCAACAAGTACTCTGACAGGATCAGAGAATCTCATGGCCTCCCAAATGTGTCCAAGGTACTGAAACTTTGAGCCGCAGGTAAAGTTGCATGAATAAAGCTCTGGCCACTGGTGAGGCCTTGAGGGGAGGAGTGGGGCTGGGTATCAGAGATGCATTGCAGTGCAGTTGTCAAAGCGGAGGTGTGGAAGGAAAGAGGCTCCTCTGTGTGTGTGTCTCTCACAAGCAGCTCTTTTGGTTTCTTTCCAAGCATGGGGATGGAAGGAGCTGTTGAGCTGCCTGCTCAAGCTACTATGAAAAAAAAATTTACTCTATCCTAACTAAAACTAGTACAAATTTGTGCTGTCTCACAGAACCCAGCAGAAAGTAGGATTTAACCACTGGGCATCAAGAGAACTCTATCTTCAATGGCCAGTTCCTGGGATATGATATCCTCTCTGTTTTTTCTCTCAGCTTTGCTAATGTTGATAAAAATTGAGCAGGGAGGGTCTTCCCTTTTTTCAGCCTTGTAGAACCCTTGATCTTTGCCCAGTTCCCTGGAAGTGTGACAGAATGTGATGCTGCTTATTCTGCAGGGTGCTAGGCTACATGCTAGACAGTCTGGTATCAAGTGATGCTATTAGTCACCACAGAAGCAGCTGTAACTCTTTGAGATTATTATTTCTCGAAGGCATTACAGGCCATGAACCTCACAGAGCAATAGTGTTAAAACTTTCTTTCCTCCAGGCTACTGCATGTCCTAGAGAGGGCAGTTAAAAATGTTCACACCCATATGCTCCATCGTCATCATGAGCACCAAGAAGTCTACCTGCTCTCGGACACTGTGATCCCTAACTAAAGGACTGTTATTGAGCAAAGCTGTGTTATCCCCTGATGTCAAAGTGTGTTGTGAACCTCTAGATGCACCAGAAATATAGTTCTAGGACTTCTCATCTTAATGAGAGCCAGATATACCCACACAAAATGTATACCTGTTCTCAACTCAGCAAAGCATCTTAAATTTCTGAAATTGAAAATTTTACAGGATGAGAATAGACCCTAGAAATCACTCAGTAAATAATATGAGTAATGAATAAATTCAGGGAAGCTAAAGACTCCTGGTGTGATGTGCAAATAGAAAGGGCTGAAAAAATCAGATAGGCAACTCACTGGGAATTATTTCTCCTCTGTATGTATGAAATTCATCTCATGTAGTTGTAAAACACAATGCTGCAATCATATCCATTTCTGTTTCTACGCTGGGATCTGCAAGAATGGCAGAAAGCAGTTTCAGACGGGATTTCTTATCCTGTGTCTGAGACAGTGCAGAATAGCAAAAGTGTTTCCTGTACAAGTGGACATGACTTGTGCATTTCTGTTTGGTTGCTTTTCTGCTTTGTGAAGATGCACGCTAAAAATGTAGAGTGAAAATTCTGGCTATGAACAGCATAGGCCACAGGAGGAGATAATGAACAAAGCTGTTTAACTAACTTTACTACTTTTAGAAAGGAGACAAGCCAGGAGGTAATTATAGTTGAGATGTTATTTGCCGGGATCCCTGCTGAACAGCAGTTGCTGCTGGCCGTCCTGGACTACTTCACATAATATCCTGTGAACTGTAACAGAGCTAAAAAGCAGACTAGTGATGCCCTGGAGAGACTCAGTCTTTTATTCTCTGGCTAAACCTTCTTTGTATTCTCTACCTAAGAATGTGGATTATTGCTTTGGACAGGCTGGATCATGGCTTTACAGCCTCCTTACTCTCTTGACATGTTTCTCTTCAGTGAGCAGAGGCAAGGGGGTGCAACTGAGCTTCTGAGACCTTACTTTGCTTGACAGAGGGGCAATATGAAGCCAGTTCAGGCTGTGGTGGTAGCTTATACTCTCTTGTGAAAATCAGGTAGCTAACTCCTAGTCTTGCTCTGGACAAGGAAAAGTTTTACAAAACCTCATGGTTAATAAAACACCTTTGCTAGAAAAGTAGATCACAACTTATATTGGGACTAAAGCAAAATCCGTTCTGCTGCCCAAGAGATTTACCTGCCAGTGCAACTCTACAAATCACTGCTGAATCAAATGTGTTGTAAAAGCTGACCTCAGTGCATTCAGTGTGGTCCAGATTGGACCTGCTGGCATGGGGCAGGAGGACTTGAGGGGAAGGGAATGTGGCTGGCCCCATTCCAACACTGGCGCTACCCTGGGAAGTGCCTCTAGTGCACACTGAAGGACTCTCTGTCTCTGCTATGGATCTTGTGCTCAAAGAGCTGGAAGTCAGATGGACCTAAGTTTTGTTCCTGGTTCTGCAGAAGACTCACTGTGAAACTTGTGGAAGCCTGTCTATGCCTCATGGGTCTGTTTCTCCAACAGATGGAAGGAGGTAAGAGTTGCAACTCTTTTGAAGGTCACAATTTTGGCAAGGTCAATGGCAGTTCTCCAGTGGAACAAGAGCCATGTGCTGGGGAGCCAGCTCTCTGATGACCATTTGCTTGAGGAACTGTGTTGGGTCTGGAAGAGCTGAGGGCAAATGTCATTGAAGGCAGTGGTATTTCAGCATGTTTGGGATGAATTAGTAAGGCCTGAGACAGAGATCATGTGACTTGGGGGAAACAAAACACTACTACTTTCCACAGAAATGTTTAGCTGTAGCTTTGTAGTAACTTGAAGCTGATGTAGTATCTCAGTAGTGAGCAAAATATATTAGCTAATTAAACACACATCCTTTGTTTTCCATATCAAGAATTAACATTTGCCTTGCTTTCCCTGGCCCTGCTAGCTTCTAGGGGCAGGCTAATTCTACCTCATTTTTAGTGAACATGCATTTTTTTTTTTTTTAAGCACTATGTAACAATAATCAGGTCACTCTAATCCGAACTTTGCTGGTGCCAGCACACTTTACCCTCCAGAGAAAAATTTCCTTTAGATTTTGTGATTTCCTCTCTGGCTTGCTTAGTGTGCTGCCAGACTGCAAATACTGACTCTTCAAGTAAAGAAATAAAACTGCAGATGCAGGCTAAGAAATCTGCAGCTTCTGCTCTTCCTCCTCATGAGCGACAGACGTGTTGGTTTATTGGCCATCAGAGAAGGTGAGAGGAAGATACCACTGCAGTAGTTCCTTTCTTCATGGAAGAGGCTGGAACATCATTAGCTGTTGGGAGAAGGCCATCTTGTGCTATATGCTGTCAAGCTGGATGTTCAAAGGGGCAATTATTATGTCAAAATATTGCTGGAATCATAAAAATAAGATAAAACATGGGAGGTGAAGGAGATGAGGTGACTAGCCAGAGACCTATGGTCTGTCTGTGCTAGTGGATGCTGTAGAAATACAAAGGTTAAGGTTTAGATGCTAGCTTTTCTATCGTTGGCAGGGTGATCTGTGTAGGTGTTTGAAGAGAAAGCAGGACTTGGCTGAAGGGTTAAAATACTTTGGGCTTGTGTTACAATCCACAAAGACAGTGAGTCCAAAGTGGGTCCTGAAATGCAGTAAGTGGGAAATGAGCTGATTCAATGGAGGATTTGACTTGCACTTTAAGCTTCATCAGTCTATAGAAACTTTTTGTGTGGCTTATCCTGAAGGAAAAAAAAAAAGCAAAATAATGAATTCCCACTCTAGTTTTAACACTTTCATGGGCTTGTAAGAGTCTATAATGCAGTATAGAAAGATATTTAAAGATGCACTCAATTTAAGGATGATTAAACTTAAGCACATGCTTAGAACAAGCTCATGCCTTTGCACAGTCCTGAGTTGAAGCCCTATGGGTGTTGAATTAGCGTGCTTTGATTTAATGAAGTTGTGTTGGGAACATTGCCTTCTAGACAACTTATTTGAAACTTGGTTAAGGATAATACCTCTAAAATGCCATTAACAGTGTCATTAATTGTGGTTCTCTTGAGGCTGTTTCAATCTTATCAACTGTAATAAGAAGTGGGGGGTGAGGTTTTGTTGTGGTTTGACCCCAGCCAGCAACTAAGGCCCACACAGCCACTCACTCACTCCCCTGGTGGGATGGAGGAGGGAATCAGAAAAGTAAAAGAGAGAAAACTTGTGGGTTGAGATAAAGACAGTTTAACAGGTAAAGCAAAAGCCGTGTGTGCAAGCAAAACAAAACATGGAATTCATTCCCCACTTCCCATCAGCAGGCAGGTGTTCAGCCATCTCCAGAAAAGCAGGGCTCCATCACGTGTAATGATTACTTGGGAAGACAAATGCCATAACTCCAAATGTCTCCCTCTTCCTTCTTCTTCTGCCAGCTTTATATGCTAAGCATGATGTCATGTGGTATGGGATATCCCTTTGGTCAGCCGAGGTCAGCTGTCCTGGCTGTGTTCCCTCCAACTCCTTGTGCACCTCCAGTGTACTCACTAGTGGGGTGGTGTGAGAAGCAGAAAAGGCCTTGACTCTGTCTAAGCACTGCTCAACAATAATTAAAACATCTCTATATTATCAACGCTGTTTTCAGCACAAATCCAAAACATAGCCTCGTACTAATTACTATGAACAAAATTAACTTTATCCCAGCCAAAACCAGCACCGGTTTGTGTTTTTTTTTTTTTTTCTTTAAAGAGCCAATGGAGCTTAATGAGATTTTAAACGGACCATGACTCCACAGTGCTTTTCCCTTTGCTTCGTGAAAGGCACAGCAGGTAGGCTGGTAGCCATTAAAATACATGTTGTCTTAAGAGGCTGCAAAGCTCTTCCATCTGTGAGAGGGTTTTTTTTCTTTCTTTTTTTTTTTTTTTTCTGTCAGGGTCATGTGTGTTTTGCAATTGCTCTGCAGACCTTCTGCTGGCCACTTATGCAACTAAAAAGGGGCATTAAAGCACCTTCTCTGACTTACAAGTTTTCCTTTTGCAGTGATCTCAGAGATAGCAGCGCACTCTCCCCATCACTGGTCCCCAAATGAAAAGATCACATTGTTTGGGTCTGTGAAAGGACTTTTCTCCAAACTCTCAACGTGTTGATTTATCTTAGAGCAGAGGTGGGACATATCTCCAGCTGGGCATATGATTTAGTGGGCAATAGCCAGCCACGTTAGAAGGACCAGTTCTGCAAGGTGCTGAACCCTTCCTGCTATTCCCTTAGCTCCCTATTTCTTCTTGCTCTAACTCCAGCCTACTTTTTCATGGCTTTTGAAGGCTTCAAAAGTAGCTGCTTGCATTTTTCTTAAGACATTTTTCATAATGCATGGCCGGAAACCATTTGTTCTTATTAGCCACTTCAGTGACAAAAGCAAGGCTTAGTTCCCTGTGGGGACACTGTGTGTGCCTGTAGGTTATTCATGACCATCCTTTTGGCTTTGAAAGGTAACTCTTGCCTCTGCTGTTTCAGTGTTTGCAATGGGATACTTCCTCCAACCTGGCATGAACTGAGATGAGGGGAAACAGTGAAAGAAGAGCTGTAGCTAGGAAAAGAGCTAACTTTTTTTAAAGGAGAAAACATTGGATTTTATATTTTAGCTTTGTGAGTGTGTATGTGACAGCACCAGGAAGGCTTTATTATCTGTGTGGAGGTGAGCTTTTAAGAAGTTACACACTATTCTTTCTGCCAGATAATGGGGAGGTGATAGAGCTCCTTTAAACCCTGGTTTGCTTGGAGTATTTTTAATGGTACTTAGAAGTACTTTGTAGCACAGTCATAAAGTAGCTATAAATTCCCCCTCCAGTGCCTTTGCATGTCCTTTACTGAACCAGCTGGCAGCCTGCATAGAAGGCTTAGGTGAGCAAGGCTTTGCAGGAACCGTATATAAGTCTTTATTACCTGAGTCACTGGGAAGATAAGTAATAAAGCCTAAATCTGCAATTCTCAGGGGAATCCCCAGGCAAGACAAAAGTTTGCCCAAATGAATATCTCTTCTTCCTGCTAAATCCTTGTTCACTTTCTAGTGAGTGTTTTAAGCTTAAAATGCTATTGTGGAATAACCCAGGACCTCTGTTCTAGTGGTTGTGTCTGGTGTTCGTCATTTTTTTGTCACTATTGCTAATCTGGAAAGGTTTGTTGCAGGCAAAGCCGCAAGTTTTGTAGCTCCATTTCATCCCCTCTGTGCTTCCAATTAGCTGCGCTGTTGAATCAGGGCATATCCTCTGCCAAACATCAAGAGGACTCCCATCTGGAGTGCTCTGGGATGTCCTTCAGCTTCCAGTGGGACATCCCTTTAAGTGCTCCCTCTGTCCTTGATTCACTGTCTTGGCTGAAAGCATAGATTCCTGAGTTCTTTTCCTGGCCTTTATTCAGAGGTATTACAAATATTTAATGACAAAAGGCTTGAAAATTTCTTAGTTCAGTAAGAAGTAAGCCAGCTATGCTGGCTGCTATTATGAGTAAGGAGGAGGTCTTCTCACAAGACAGGTGGGAGCAGTCATGTGATTGTGTCCTTATCCATCTCTTACCTCTCAATGTGTTAAAGCCCTTATTGAGGTGCAAAGTTCTCACTTCAGGGAGCATTTCGAGGAGCTGGATACCCCTCCTGACAAATGTGCCTCACACTGCCTTCATGTTAGTTTCCTTCCCATTTTGGAGAGAAGCGGTGATTTTTGATGTTCCACGAGCCGCATGCATCTCCTGAGCAGGGAAGAAAACCATCAGCAGGCCAGATGAGTATCTTGAAAGTTAATAACTGGGATGCAAGAGCTGCTTTTGGAGTATGTTCAGCTTGTACATTGATCTAAGTCCATTAGATACTGGCTACACATGGCAGCAGAAGAGAGAACTTTCTTCCAAGTGAACTAGTCTGGCAAATAAGCATTATGCCAATTTAGTGAAACTTAGCATAGAAATTTCCATCCTTAACCATGATTCCTCAGCTGTTTCCAATCAAGTACAGTTGAAACTTGAGAAGCACAATGTCAACTTAAATGGTTATTTTAATTGTCTATGTATCTAAAATACATACGTTAGTGGGAAATGTTATAAAGATTTTTTTTTTAAAAAAAGATTGTTTCAGAAAATTAAATCTGGATTCATTTGAGTTATGGAATCCTTCCCAGCACTAGTGAATAATGGCACAGGTGTTGGGGGGTTTGAAGTTTCAAACTTGCTGTGTTTTGACACAATGTTATTTGAATCCCAAAGTTAGTCTTGTCCTGCAAGCAGCGTTCTTGCAATTGACCTTGAAATCTGAATGTGGTTTATCTTTTCTAATGGAAGTGCTGGAAGGTCTAAGCCTGGAACATTTAATAGTTCAGACAAAACCTTGAGCAGGGAATACCTGCAATGACCAAGATAAATTACTTGGTCTCTCCTTTTCTTGAATCCCTAGAGTAAGCCACTGCTTAATCAGAGGAAATCAGGATGTTGGTATTTGCTTTTTTTGCATTTGATACTGTTTGGGAAAGTGCAACCAGGTTGGCTCAGAGGACGGGAACATCTGTGACAGATGAACTTGATGCTGAGCTATGCTTTTTGGGAGAAGCAGTCTTCACCATGTTAGCATTTTGTAGAAGTGTGGAGTGAGGGAAGGAAATAAATGTAAATCTTGAAAGCAAAGTTGATTGGAAAGGCTGCATTTGTAAGTAAAGTGGGTTATAAAACTGGAGCTGACAGAGGCTTTTAGAAAGCTTGTGCTAACTTCTGATTTAGTGCTCTGTGTCTTGGAGGATCAGAGCTGGAGAGCTGAATGCATTGCCTGTCACAGTGTTGTATGTGTTTTAAAAATAGCCATAGACCAGCCTCAAAGATGCCAATATGTAATGGGCAGAAATCCATGTTTTTCAAAACTTCCTGAGTGAGGCTGAATAAAAACCATAAAAAGGGTCCTGTGCCCCACACAAGCCATGAGACTGGAGATGGGGAAATGCTATGTGACTTGGCTATTGATTGTATGGGGCAACAACATTAGTAGAGATAGCCAAGAAACCCAGAGAAATTGGTCTGCCAGTGGGAATGGACAGTTTCCATTGCAAATTGCAGATTATCTGAGACTAGTTCAAGACTGGTATGTGTCCTGAACAAAAGCAGGGCTTTGTACTTTACCAAAGTTTAGCACTGTCTCACACTAGATGGTAAGGACTCTTAGCCTAAATTGTGACATTTTCAATGTTGAAGACAAGTTCAGACCTAAGTAGGAAATTTTTTTCCTTTCTGGCAGATGTATCAAACCCATCCTTTGAGAAGAGCTATAGCACTAAGCCTTGTTTTGTTTTGGTATGATAATACCAAAGGGCGGAGGTGGCAGCGCACTGTTACCAGTCATGTCAGCTTGGCTGTTTTGCAAGGGAAATTTCCTTCTCTCTGCATAAAAACTTTTTGCAGGCATAAAGGACTAAGGGAATGTGTCGTTGCCCACCACCACCTTCATTCCCCACATACCGTTTGCTGTACCCATCTGCCTGCAGCTTTAATATCACTCTCATTAAAGAAGTCCCAGATCAATTGCATGAAGAGAAGTGGGGTGGGCTGCCCTGAACTTCTGGAGCCATAATAACGTGCAGGCCAACAATGGGTCCAGTGTTCTTTCAGCTGATGATTAAATACTTGGCTCATAAATACCAATATTATGTAATTCCAAAATCAAGTCAGCAAATTGTGACCATATGGAAGACTCTCTGGGAAGATTTGAGTCTTCCAAAGTCAGTCTGAGGAACAAAATAGGCTTCTCATCAAGAGCTGGTGAAAGCAGTGGTAGTGGCTTAATCCTCTGTCTCTCCTCATGCCCATCACCTCCTAGCTTGAGATTAAAAGCATGATCCAAAGGCCTGAGGGGTTATGTGAGTAGGCCCAGGACTGTTGTGTTTGCTTCGGCCCTGGCAGTCAGCTGTGCTGCCTCTTTGGAGATCATTTCCTCATTGGTGTGATGGGCAATGATTGCAGGTGGGGACCAGCAGGATGTCTTCTTACTGAGAGGCCTAATTTTAACAGGTGCTGAGTACATCCAGTCATCCACATCTTAGTGGATTGTGGGGGTTTTTGAGCACATGTGGGATGCTCCTGACACTGTGTGTCCCTGCCTCATCTGGGTGTAAAACCATGCCAAGGCTATGGCAATTAGAGGGAACCTGGACCTTCTTTCCATATCCTCTGCTCTAAAGGAGGCCTGACAAATATTTTTATGTTCCTGCCTGATGTGGCAGGAAGTTTAGTTAGTGCTAAGAGCTCTGAAGAACTAGAGTTGTAATTATGGGCACCAAAGACTTAATTTTCTGGGTAAATTGGAATCTGGCTCCCACTGACACAGCACCTAGTCTTGTTGGTGGACACAGGGAGTATCTTTCTCCTTGCCAGTCATGTTCCTTCCAAGAAGGTGTGTTGCAATCTGTGAAGAATATCTCCATATGTTCTCCAAGACTGCAGCAGTTCATGACCTGCTCTGTTTCATTTGCAGGCATTTTGCTTGTTGCCTCTTTGCTAAGAGCTCATGAATTGGAATACACAGTAGACCCTGCCTAGATCCTGGGACCTAAGAAGTTGGCTTCAAAGATCTTTTCCATTTCTCAACACATTGATCTCATGGTCTCTTATCTGAGTTAGCCATAAATAATTTCTCAGGCATTTGCTTTGGTTTGCATTGACAAACCCTAGAAATTCTTCATCCATTTATATGTTTATCTATGCCTATCTCACACTATCTGGGGAGTGCTACCAAAAATCAGCTAGGATGAAAAGGCTGTGCTTGCTACTTACAAGTGCAGTTGATGCCATACATCCATACCCGTTGTTCAGAAAGGTTACCAATGGACCGTGCCTCACAGTGTATAGAAATAACCTTGTTGTATGTGTTGAGGCTTACAAGGTCTTTCTTCAGCAGTCACATGTGCTCCCCAGAGAGCTATCAGCATTATGTCCAAGGGCTTCCCTTGCTCTTGAAATATCTACATTTACTGCTTTCCTGTCTTTATCAGTATAAATAACTCTTGGCATTTTATCATCCAGATGTGGCCAGAAACAACCAATAATGGAACACCTTGTAAAAATAATGGGGTATGAGAACAGGTAGTTGAGAGAACAAAGCTATGACTGTCTTTCATAATTTCTTGGAGGAAATAACATTGTCACAAGCTTCCATTTTAGCTTCTATGTGGGTTATGGAAGATCCTATGGTTTATTTTTCTCTCTCAGAGAAGGAAGGCAGAGCTTTCTGCTGAACAGAAGGGCTTGAAAGCAGTGCAGCCTAGTGATCAGAGAAGTCTTGCAGCCTGGATTCTTCTAATTCTAGTGTATGGCCTTGGGCAAGTCACAGTGTTGTGAGGTCCAGCTTCCCACCTCCCCATGAGAGCCAGAGGCTTTGTTCATCTGAGGTGTGACTTCCAGAGTGATCCTGCCATATCCTGCTCTTAACAAAACTAAGACGACCTTTCTCTTCTGCTTCATTTTTAGTATGTTGAGGAACACCTTCAGAAACATCATGATGATGAATTTGCACTGCCCTGGCTGTCATTTGAGCTCTTTGGGCAGCATTAGCAGTAATGCAGAGCAGGACACTGGACTGATGGGGCTGTGCTGAATTTGGGCAATTGAACTGAGCAAGTCCCTTCTTGCCATGCTCAGCAGTAACCGTCAGTAGAGTTCAGTGATGCCCATGTTAGGATCGTCTGCTGAACAACTGCAAGGAAGTTTCTGTTATGAGCTTAGCATGGACATGAACGTCAGCAGCCTTTGCAGTTTCCTGCTCATCTCTTTCACCACTCTCTGTGGCAATGAGGCAATCATCTCCTGAGGGTGGTCAGCAGTTCTTGATGCTGAACTGCAATGATGATTTTCCGTAGCTGACTCTGGAGATGATTACAATTTCCACTGAAGTGCTGCAGCAGGGACGGGCACTGATCGTTTTGTGGTAAGCAGGAAAATCACACGTATCTCTGTAATTAGCAGCGGCTTCAGACAACTGTCCGGTATCTTCATCTGTAGCAGGAAAATTTATAGTTTCAGTTTGAATTTATTCTCGTCCACAAGAGTAGCAAAGCCAGAGGGAGCAGAATGAACTCTGCGAGGGAGCATGCACAGTACGTCTCTGACAGGTTGCTCTCGACTAACACAGAGCAAAGCTTTCTTCTGTGGACACAGTGAGGTCACTGAGTGGCTAAAGGTACCTTTTGAAACAGAGGTACATCTGTCATCTACCAAAAAGCATCTCACAAATGCTAAGAAAAGCCTTACACCTGGTGGATGTTTCTGTATAAAAATATTGTCTTTTGATATGAGCAGGCTTTCTTAATGCAACAGAAGATCACCAACAATTTTTTCCCCCTCATCTTCTGTAGTTTTAGATAAAACCTTTTGGATGATAGACTTGAGAAGACTGGAAGACAGATTTTTGTGGACGGATTTTTTTTTCTTCTTCTTCTTTGCCTTTTCTGCTTCTTTTGCCACAAGTGTTTTATGAATGAGTGAAGGAAAGAAAGAGCAAAGGAGAAATACCAAGAAAGGAGAAAGTTTTTAGGGTCAACCGTTTTTGCGCTACAACAACTCAAAAGGAACAGCAATAACAGATTTTTCTCTAGTTTTAAAAAACTTGAAACAGATCAATTGCCTGTCAATGTTGCTCATGTCAGTGAATTTCTGCATTGGAGGGACAGGCTGCAAATGGAAGGCTAAGGAGGGATGGGCAGCTGCTGGGAGAATGGGCTACAGTGCCATCACCTCAGATGGCCCCTTCACCTCCTCCAGTGATTAACAGGAGGTGGCTCCCTGCAGTGATTACTGTGTTTTAAGCAGCTTGATCCAGCTTGGAACAATTACCCAGCTGCTTGGACACTGAGAGCACAAGCTCTGGGTTTTCCTGTCTTTGGGATATTAGCCATCACCAATGTGATCCAAGACAACTGGAAGCCAATGCTGTTGAACATCATCTCTTATTTGGTTCTGAGAGACTGAAGATGCTGGTGGTTTCTGAGATCAATTAGCAGTTCTTTCAGAAGAAGGACCAGGTTGTCATGCTCGCTTTGCTGCCTTTTACTGTAAAAAGTCCCCTACAGTGGTCTTTATGCATAGTTAGCCTTTTCAGCCTTCCTGGCAAAGATTCAGCCAGTATAGATAGTGACTGTAATGCAGCAGGTTTGTTTGACATCAGGGCTAATTAGCAATTATCCAAATCTTGGAGCAAGCTCTTTCAGACCTGATGATTGGGGTTTTCCACCAAGCAGGCTAGGCATAAAATTCCATCTGCCTAATTTGCAAATGCAATTGCTTTAATTATGCATCCAAATTGGGAAAGTGTATGTTCAAAAAGATAGATAGCTAATTCTATGCATGTAAGATGATAATGCGTATACAAATTAGCTGTATCCTCCAAAGCCTGTTTTAAAAGAAGAAATCCTTTTTTCTTGTAAGCTTATAGCAGCTAAGACAGCCTGTACATCAGTTTAGTTTGTTGTCTTGTTGCTGTTGCTCATGCAGTTTTGTTTTACACAAAGGGATCATTTTCTTTGCCCAGAGCTAACTCCTGCCAACAAGGACCAGAACACAAGGGTTAGATGCTGTGAATGTACCTGCTGCTACATTCAAGAAATTTTCTGCCCCAAGAGACAGCAGGTGCAGGAAGTGTGATGGAGCAGTGGGAGCTGAGGGAAGGAAGACACAGGAATGTGGATTGTGATAACTGATGGTGGAGACAGTGGATGGAAGATTGGAGAATGGGCAAGAGCTCAGCCGGCTGCATAAGTTATTGGCACTGTAATAGCAAATCCTGGTACTGGTTTTCCTCAAACCCCGTGTACGTTACCTGATGAGCATGCTGAGACTTGGTTCCTACAGCCTCAGCCTGGTGCTGCCAAACTGGCACTAGTCTCCCCAAATGATTGTGCCAGGCCTTGCTTTCTCCTCATGATTTCTTCTGTTTCTTTTTACCCAGATGAGCAACAAAAGGTCAAATAGTTTCCGCCAAGCCATCCTTCAGGGGAACAGGAGGCTGTGCAGCAAGGCGCTGCTGGAGGAAACAGGGCTGAGCCTTTCGCAGAGGCTGATCCGGCATGTTGCATATGAGACCCTGCCACGAGAGATAGACCGCAAGTGGTACTACGACAGCTATACCTGTTGCCCTCCACCCTGGTTCATGATTACCATCACTATTGTAGAGGCAAGTATCTGAATGCCTTCTCTCTGAGAACCCACCCCACACTGCCAAAGGCTTTGCTAGGACATGAACAAGGGTTAGAGTGGGACTCATTTAGACCCAGACAAGGACAAACACGAAGCTGATAGTTCCTCTGACTCAGTGGCTGGTGTGTTACAGAAAGCCACAAATAGATTTTTACCATTGTGTTTTGGGTTCCTCAAAACAGGGAACTTTCATGCTGTATGAAGATGTCAAATGTCAGAAAAATTATTGTATGTTTGACTTGCTTCTCCATGATTTTGAGCTACAAAGTGCTTGTCAGCAAGAGAAGGCATTAGCTAACCAAGGATTCTCCCTGCTCTTCTAGGTTGCCTTTTTTCTTTACAATGGAGTGGTGTTAGACAGATTTGTGCTGCAAGTCACCCATCCCTTATACCTGAAGAACGCATTACTTTATCATCCTCAGCTCCGTGCTCAGGCTTGGAGGTACCTAACCTACATATTCATGCATGCAGGGTGAGTACTTACAAACTGTGGAGATTCCCCACAGTTCAAGTTTCCCAGAGAGAGGGAGGAAGTGACAGAATCAGCTCAGGAATCAATTTTAAAAGGTCAATTCTAAATTGCATATCAAAATCTGAAGCTGTTGTGGAGTGTTGGGCAATGAAGGGCAAACCTTTGCAGCTCTCTGAAGGGAGGAGGCAACATCAGAAACTTAAGAGATACTGCTCTTCTCCCCAGCACTGTTGGGACCACACCTTCCTCTTACTGTGCGCTTCGCAGCATATGCTTCCTAAAACTCACCGGATCGAAGTCCATTGTCCCTCTAAAGGAGCTGTGCAAGTGGTAGAACAAGTCTGCAAAGATGCTGGACTGGTATTTAAAAACTACGTGGTATATTCTTGCTAGACTTCCTAGTTGAGGTTGGAAAAGTCAATTAATTACCTGTGCCTGTGGTATGTCATCGCTTAGTAATGTTGTCCCTTCTGTAGGGACTGAGATAATGCCTAGAAGCCTGAGTCAAGATTGAACTCCCATTTTGTACACACTGTAAAAACACCAGTGTTCCTGAAGAGTTGACAATCTCGACTGATCAGATGGACAGAGAATGGTCCATCTAACACAAAATGCAAAATGAAGGTGCACAGTAAAATGAATCCTCCTTCATCCTGTGGGAGGTATGTAGCAGACTTGGGAAGAGAATACAAGGCGTGGGAATTCTAACTCTGGTTCTTGACCGTGCTAGTCCTCTGAATATCCAGAGAGACTTAACTGTGTGATGGTTGTGATGCCACGGTGATGAGCGAGTGTCACAGCAAAGTTCATCCCTGTACAAAACACTCTACCCCCTCTGACTAGTTTCTCAGATCATTATCTTCACACATTCCTGGCAGATAATTACAATTTTCTTTAATTCTGTCATTGAAAAATCACAGCAACAAGCTTTTTAGCAGTAGTTTATCGTTTGAAACTGAATAAAGACCCTTTGTTCTTAAGTAGAAAGCCTATATTCCCATCAGTCAATGTTCTCCTATGAAAGGCCAGAAAGATCAAGCTGATCTTTTCCTTTTTCCATGTCTCTGATGGAAGACATACTGATGTCTCTTCTCTGCCATGAAATAACTGCCTCAGTATGTAATTGCCCTTGGGCACAAGATGTGCCTCATATCTTTGGATAAAAATCATAGGACAGAACAGATTCCACTCAAGGGGAGAGTAGGAAAAAATTTATAGATAAAACTTTTGAACGTGGTAGCATCTATACTCTGCATGCTAAATCCCTCCAAAAAAGTCCATTGTATACACGTTTCAATCTGCAAGTGGAGACTATTGGGCTTAGATGTGAGGCTGGTTATGTAAAACGAGAATTGGAAGTTTCCATTGCTGAGGATGTGGAGAAAACTGGGCTTGTAAAAGGAAGAAACCCTTGATTTTAACTAATGTTAGCTAATTTATGTCTGGGTTTTCTTCTGATGGAGGTATTGTTCTACTATATCACTTATGTAACTGCAGATTGCTTTGGGATACACTTGAAGAGAAGCACCTGCACAAGGACAATTTTTGCAGCATTTAAATGTCCTCCTATATCACCTGTGGCATGCCTTCCTAACCTGTGCAATGTCATGCTTTCCTGTAGCAAGCAGTGCTCTGGCATTCTTCACGCTTACTGACTGAAAAATATCTCAGGTTTATTTCACATCTGTGGCTGGCTCAGAGAGGAACAGTGGGAAAGGTGATATGCAGGTGAATCATTGTTTTTGTGATGGATTCCAAGTTCTTTAGCTACATAGCCTTCAAAATAATGGAGAGTCCTGCTGGAACAATAAACCCCATGATTTATCTGCAGTATCTGGAGTTAGGCTAAATGTTCATTTAGTTCTAACTTCTGTGTGTTAAGCTCCTTTCATATCAGGAGAACAGATAAATCTTGGAAAGGTAATAACATTTGTTAGTGGAAGCCCATCATTCTCCTCTCATTTGAAAATGAGAGGCTAACACAATACCATGGGGTCTATTGTTATCCTGCTTCCAGCTGAGACTTTAAAATGGTAATGTGGACTGCTCCTTAATTTAGTGCACTTGGTCTGTTTTTTTGAAGGGCAAGTGACAGCTATAAGGTGTCCAGGAAGACAGCAGTTGCTAAGGCTTGGCTGGCTGTGCCTCTAGAAAGATTCCAAAAATGCATGGGCTGTGTGTTGGTCCTGATGGAGGCAGCTTTGTCACAAGGGCTGAAAAGGCAGGCAAAGTTGTAAATTCTGCCCTTATGCTTTCATGGAAAGCAGACGTTGATTATCTGGGGCCCACGCATTTGTAACACTGCCATAACTAATGACTTGCATTGATGCTCAGTCCCATTTCTTTGGTCCCAGGGAAGGAGAAAGTCTTTAATAAATCAATGAAATTGTCATTTCAAGAATGATGCATTCAGCACTGGCAAAGGCTAATTATATTTTATGGGTGCTTATTGACTGTGGAGCCTTCAAAGCTGTTAGCATGAGGGGAGGAGAAGTGAATGGGATTGCTCCTGGAAAGTCTTTTAAGAACAGCTGTGAATCAGAGCAGTCACTTTAGGGTCTAGGATAAACTTTGCTGAGCTCTTACAAAAGCTTCCTTTGAAAAATAAGACCCAGTGTTTTGTGTGAAAATGTCAGGCGCCGCCTCATGACGTTGACTGTGCGCCAGCCAAAACTTCTTCCCTCCCCTCTGTAAAAGGGCACTTGGATACTTTGGCTTTTTTTCTGTGATCTCAGTTTGACCTTTGCTGGTTGTTCCTAATTTAGTTCCTCAGTTTTGTGAACATGCAGGATCATAACGGGTGCCAGAATATGCCCGTGCCCAGTGGCTTCAAAAGTCTTGAGCAAAGGAATAAAAACACTCAGTTACATGCAGCAGTTTCCCGTGATGACAAATTGCAGTGCTGAGTGCCTCATGCAGGAGAAAAATTTATCCTTGGAGAGGAACTCAGTAGAAACAAACCTATTAAGATATCCGGAAAGGACCGTTTCCTGCAGTATCATTTCTAGCAGTTTTTTCCAGTCCAACTTTAAATTCTCATTTAGGAGACTGTTCTGTCATTACTGTATCTCACCATCAGCATTTTTCTCTGGTGTATATGGGAAATTGCTATGGTAACATGAAGAAAGACCAAAACAGTGAAAATGCATATAACTTAAACCAAAGATTGCTAGTGGCTGTCTGTGAGCAATCTTTTTCTTGTATAAAATAGGATGTAGATTTTCAATGCGTTAGCTATTTTGCAGTCTTTCCCCGAAAACATGTTAGCCTTCTGTGTTAAGGGTACCACTGTGTCATTTAGGTCCCCCTGCTTTGTAAGCAGACTCGGGCACCCTTCATAGAGAAAGCACTATACCCCTGGGTCTGGTGTGATGTGGCCATTCAGCAAGGTCACAGCCCTGTGAGCCCAGGGTAAATCTCGGATACTAACACAGTGTTGAGACGGACCCTGTTCAGGGGCCAGGTTCTGCTGTTACATCACTGGATGATCCTGCAGATGGCAAAGGCATGGGTAAATGTTTATATAGAGCTTTGAAAAGTAGTAAGACAGTTTTATTAAGTACTATTGATTAGAACAACAAAGAACATGTTTTGAAACTATTGATTCAGCACAGGAGAAAACTGCTGCACTGGAATCTTTACCAAATATGCACATCTTAGCTGTCACACTCTCTACCTCTAGGCTGCAAGTGGTCCTGCATGATGGGCACAAAGCGGGTCTTTCTACAAGACTAGTCTCAGCCCAGCTTTTCCTATGGTGATCAGCAGGAGTTTTGTGATGGGAGCAAGAGAGCTTCAGTGAATACATCTTGTATCTCACTGGGCACCTTACCAGAGATAAAAATGCCCTCTGCTTCCCATTCTGACCATGATCACATTGAAGTCAGCACAGCAGAAAAGAGTGAGGGTCAGATAGCACAAACGGTAAAGCAGCATTATGCCTCACAAGGAAACAGTAGCTGTCTTGGGACAGCTAGGCTTACCTTGCTCTTGACTTAATGTCTGCTCCCCATCATGACAGCGTAGTATGTGCAGGCTGTATCATTAGGAGGGAAGAGAGGAGCAGGTCAAGTTTCTGGCTTCTGTTCCAGGCTCTGCTGCCATCTTGCTGTTTTTTTTGGACAAGTCATTTAACTTCTTCAAACCTTCTATTAAAAAAAAAAAAAAAAGTATCACTAAAAACCAAACATGCTATGAGGTTTTTGGCTGAAAGGACCTGGGTGGATATGAAAAAGATAATGAGCAGCAAGGAGGGAAGAAACATTGCAGCTCTTGGTCTGATTTTTTCAGGAACCATCGTTTTTCCCAGTGTTACAATCTACTTTCATGAAGCGATTTCCTTTCCAAGATATCTCTATCTCAAGGGTAGAGAAGGGAGACAGAGTTAGAATAGAGGACAACTGTTGTTTTTCCTTGCTGCAGGATAGAACACCTTGGACTCAATGTTGTCCTTCAGCTCTTGGTTGGGGTTCCCCTGGAAATGGTGCATGGAGCTGCGAGGATCAGTTTTGTGTACGTTGCCGGAGTTGTGGCAGGTAGGTAATACCTCTGGATGCCCCAGATGGAGAAGCATCTTAAAATGGTCGATGCTGACTTTTGTGTAGGAGAAATGTTTTGTGACATTTGGGTGTAGGAGAAGAGCAGTCACTTATCTTCTGTGTGCTGAAATTCTTTTGGAGGCTGGAAGTAGGAAATACGCTACAACTTGACATCTGTTTCTAACTAGCCACAGGCTTTATGTTTAGGAGACCTGCTAAAAAAGCACCAAAACCCTGTTACTTTAAAATAGCCTTGCTTTAGATGGTCTTCCTGAATGCGGAGGTCATGCTGTTCCTTTTCTCTTCTGTCCCATAGAGGCCTATAAGAAAGGTGGCATCACTGGCATCCCTGCATGAAGAATTATTGGGGTTTTTTCCAAGTCCTGTGCCAGTTCTTCCCCAGTTTGTCCTGTGCTGTCTGCTTTCTACAGTCTGAGTAAGCAGAAGTATTTGCTTGTAGCTTGTGAGCAGTGCACAGGAATCTGGAAATTCATTTAATGATGAAGCCATGGGATTTGATTGATTTTTAGTTTATGCTGTATTGCTTTTATTTAGTTTTGGCATTTACAGCAGTTTGGAGGTGATGGAAGTTAGCTGACAATAGATCAACATCTAACTAAAACAAGGGCAGAGTGTGCAAACAACCAAGGGCTTCACAGTGGAACTCAGACAATGATTGACTGCCTTAGTTCAAGACTTACAGTCTTTTTTTTTTTTTTTCTGGCTACTTGTTTTTATTTTTTCCATAATGAGCAGATAAAGCCTTTGTAAAAGGGGCTGCATTGGGTACTCACAAATACTACATTCCAGTAGAGAGACCCTGGAAAGAATAATTGGGCAAGGACACAGGGCTAGGCATGGTACAAACACCATGCTATTTAATGCAGAGAAAGGAGTTAGTAGACCAGCTCCACTGTCTCTTGCTTGTTATTTTAACAAGCACTAAAGTGATCCCCAATCTGCAACTTTCCAGACAGAAGCTTTTCTACCTAGATCCATCTACCAAACCCTCGGGCTTCATTGATATGCGTGCAAATACCCATCACACATCTGTGCCAGGTAAGAGAAGCAAGTGAGCATTGAATCAGCTGCAGTCAAGCCTAGGCGAACACTGCAAGTTGCTGGTTTTCTCTTGGATTCCTATGGCCATGGATTTGCTGGCAGGGTCTGCAGGGCCAGGGGCAGGTTTTACTTGGGTGTTGGGCTGGGCTGAATGCCCGGAGCTCTGGAGGCTTGGAGCCAGTGCCTGAGTGAGGCTTACTAGCTCACCTAGCGTTATTGGTTCATTTCTGCTACACAAATGATCCCAATTTTTTCTCAGGCAAGCTGCCATATCCTCATAGACTAGTCTTTCACTCCTTATGACCTATAAATTGTGGAAGAAAGTGCCAAATGGAAAGAGAAAACTTACCTTAGTGCAGGATAAATCTACAAATGTGACCGGACAGTCTCACACAGAAAAGCATCCCATGATACCCTTATTCATTTGAGTTGTTATCCTATTAATAAGCATGCTTTATTCTTTGACATGTGCCAGGAGAGAGAAAGAGGCGTACTTATGCTGAGGATCTGGCAATATAAAGATAACACAGCTCCTAAACAATCAGGAGTGAGCAGTAAAATGTAGACATGGGCCACAATGGCCTTTCCCTACTTATGTTTTTTTCGCATTTGTCTGGCTTTACTGAGAAGACATGTTGAGACTGAGGTGAGAGACTGTGAAGGTATATGCTTAGTGCAGTGCCTGAAGACTTAAATGCAAGTTCTTACTACTCCTTTCTTAACTTCTCAGTAACTTTTTCCTTAATGGCAGTGTTTAAGAGCTGAGAAGTTTCAGGGCCATACAGTGAAGAAGGGAACTGTCAGCAGACTTGGCTGGTGGAACCTCAGCACTTTCTTGACCCAGAATCAGCTGAGCAATTAGCAAAGTTTGTTAGATTCCGTACTACCGAGGACTGTCTCAAGATATGTCATTGTGTCTTTTTCCCGTTCCCACTCATCGCAAAGATCTTCATTATCCCTGCCTTGTGACACCAGGTCTGCCTTTGTCTCTCTATCTCTTAAGTTACTCCTAAATTTTGCAATGAAAGGAGCTTTAAGCATATCCAAGCCTCCAACTGGGATAAGGAGAAGCAGTGTCTATGTGTGAATGTATTGTTATTAGTGGTGCCTTGACCAGTCATTTTGTTATGTTGTGTTTACTGCCTCCATCCAGGGTGGTTTTAGCTAATTTTACTCTGAAGTTTTGTAACAGGCTGTGCTTTGATCAGAGGCCTGTGCTAAGTTACAAGTCCACTGTTCCATCTCATTGTGCAAATATTTGTCTTACCAGCATGGGAGCTACTTATATTTTATCTTCAGGTGAGGAACAAGACAGACATTTTTCTGTCTTCTGCTTCCTTGTTATTTTAATCAGAGTGTAAGTGCCTTTTTGCAGCATAGGTTTGAAAGTATGTTGCTGCCTTACTTGGCTGCTTTTTAAGTAGGTGCAAAAGAACCAGTCACTGTCTTGGCAGTACTATAGGACCGAGTTGGTTCACAAGTCAATTGATTTCCCCCCTCCCCCTTCTTTTTATCTGTATATTACTGACCTGCAGCAATTAGCACAAAACAGGCAGTAGCAGGGATGTAGGGCAGGAGAGAGTGTGTGTATTTGGCTGGCAATTGTCACAAAACCCTTGTTCTTTCTCCCAGGGTCCCTGGCAGTGTCAGTAGCTGATATGACTGCTCCTGTGGTGGGCTCCTCTGGAGGCGTGTACGCTCTTGTTTCAGCTCACTTGGCCAATATAGTCATGGTGAGTACCAGGATGACTGTCCAACATCTTCGGAAGTGAGCCAGGTCTGATAGCCCAAAGGGATTGGAAATAGGGCCTGACCCAGCTGTTGGACATTCAGAGCTTGCCCCAGTTAAGAGTTTTGTCTCTGTGGTGTGGTCCTGGAATGGAAATGTTACACTGCAGTTGGTGGCTAGATATGCTGATGACTGGCAGCTTGCCAGAAGAAACCAAAGATGCTGGTAATCTAAGACTTAGTTGTGTATTCCAGACTATCAGCTCTCCTGGCAAGGGCTGACAAATGTTTGGAAAAGGAGGAACTAACTGGCTCTGCAGAAGTTGCAGACTTGCTTCTGTCTGCATGTGCCATGTAATATTAGCAGGTACATAAGGAAATTCAGTATTTGGTAGATTTGTATGCAGAATATCCCTTGTCTCCCCATTGTGACACCCTACAGAAACTGAACCCTGGGCACACTAGTGATGCATCTTTTTGCTATTTCACCTAATGAAATACTTTACAAAGGTCAATAAAGACCTGGAAACAGGAGCTCATCCAAGGTCCTCAGCTAGGTGGTGGCAAAGCCCAGCATATCTGCCTGCATGACTCCTAAGCTGACTGCTGGGCAAAAATGGCTCTGCTGAGAGAGCTGTTTTTGCTGTGATTAGCATTCACGTGTGGTGGTGTAGGGTTTGCACGTCTGTCCTGTACCAGTGATGTCAGAGCAGAATAACCATAAAAATGATGATAATGTGTCCTCCCCTGAGATCTGAGTGGGAAGATAGCGTGAGTTGGCTGCAGTAGAGACAGAGGGTCTGTTATATGGGTGCTAGAAAACATGTGCGTGTGTGGTGGTACTTGTATCAAGCCTAAAAGAAAACCTTGTGTTTAATGCTTGTATGCAGTGAAGTCAGCAGGCTTGGGCTGCAACCCACAACAGTGCTGCTCCAGGCAGCCTTTGTAGCAGCTGGGAGTGGGGGAAGCAGGTGGTTTCCTGAGCAAATAGGTCTCCTTTGCTGTCTTCAAGCTTTTTGGAGCTCTAATGAGCTGAGGGGCTGTTGAGGAGAGGGGCTACCCCTCTACCACAGGGTTTCTATGGGCAAATGCCTCCTTGTATACAGTTATTTTCAGTATAACTTGTGTTCCCTGCCACTGGGCCAACAGAAGCAGCAGGGAGTTTCCTCTGTCTCACAGGGTGGTAATGCAGACATGGGGTTTCTTTACATCGAGATTCAGAGTCAGAGGGACATAGGAAGAAATTTTGGGTTGGTTTAGAGGAAGAGGCTCTGCAGGAGGTATGTGGAGACTCTTCACCAGATACCTTCCCAGACTTCTTAAAACATTGCGAAGTGGCCTGTCATTTCACTACTCGTTGGCCTCCTCTAAATCTGTTTAGCAATTGCTACCTTAGCATCTATATTTCTTCATTATCCACTGCCTCTTTTCTCATCTGAAATGACTTTTACTGCCTTTCCCATTCCAGTGGAGTTTGAGGGGTTTTTTGCTTTTCTTTCTGCCTCTTCTCTGGCCATTTGCTAGTAGAGCACGCGGTCTTGCACAGGTGCTTTGAGTGTGCTGGGAAGAGGAGGGACCATTGCAGGGAGGGTCTCCTGAATCTTCTGTTCCCTTGTGCCTCCTGGTAACTAAAGGAAATGAAAACACTCCTGCTTGTAAAAATATTCTTGGAATTAAATACATAAAATAACCAACAGGGGGAAGCAATAAAGCTTATCACCCTAAGGAAAAGAGTGAGGAGAGGAATTCAAAACAGCTACATGGAAATGAAAATGGAAGGAAGCAGCACAGTATTAATCAGCATGAGTTCGGAGCCTTCTTACTGAGTTAGGTGTCTCTGTGGAGAGAGAAAATGAGTTACTTATATTGTAGAGATTGCATTTTTGCAGTCACAGAAGTGATTTACAGACAGATACCACATAAAACTTGAATATATGTAATATGCATTCCAGAATATTTCCTCAGCGGGCTGAAGAGTCACTGGGTGTCATTAAAGTTAGGCTGAAGAGTTTACAAGCACTTTTTTTCATTCCTTCAGTCTGATGAATAGGGAGTTTGTCACAAGAAGCCTGGCTAGCTTGGTATCTCATACTACTTTCAACAGGCAAAATTTCATTTAGTGACTTAATAGTGTTGTCATACATCTGAGTTTCCCAGAACACAATCTCTTTTTCTGCTTGGAAGTTTTGTGCAAGTGGAAAAGGAGGAATTTAAACATTTCTCCCAGGATTTCTGACTATCGTTCAGAGATTGTTATTCCACTATATTGATTAATGACCAAGCCTGGAGACAGAGGTGGCCCAATCCAGACTTTCTTATGGCAGTTTCCTTGGTATGCTTTTATTGAGGTCTTTATTATTCGTGTGTACTCTGCAGAAGATCCGAGTTGCAGAATTTCAGGCAGCCTGAGGGACAGGCAGTAGCACTGAAAAAGCACAGGAGGGCTTGAATGCATGGAGAAATTACCTAACAAGTGACAGGTGGTGAAGGCCATGAAAAGGGTTTGTTTCAAGGGATGGTTGTCCTTGGTGCTTTTCTAGTGCAGATCAGAATGTAAAATCCCTCCAGGTTTGCATGCAACATCACTTTGTTTTCCTTGTCTCTTTTCCAGAACTGGTCAGGAATGAAGTGCCAATTCAAACTGCTGCGCATGGCTGTTGCCTTGATCTGTAGTAAGTATCATACAATACTTGGCCCACATGCAATCCTGGGTTCTTTTGTCCTTGTTATAAGCATTCATGCTGATTCAGAGAGTTTTGACTTTGCAGCAGTTTTGGTAGGAACTTGCAGCTGGGCCTTCTGGCACCAGAAACCACATCGCTGTCAAATGCAGATTTTGGCTTTCAACACAAACATTTGTAAATGAGGATTTGTTGTTAGTCAGCATCTGTAGCTTGTGGCATTTGTGAAGATCTGGGACTTAAACGTCTTGTCCTTGAATTTGCAAACAAGCAATGCTGTCGTAATGATAATACTTAGGTTTCCTAGAGCATTTCCTATCTGGGATGGCAACAGCATTATACACACATTAATGAATTACTTGCCAGCCATATCCCTAGGGTGGCATGATAAGGGAAACTAGGCTGTGTATTCATCACAGACAGTTGTCTTCATAGTCTAATCCTTTTTTTTTTTTTTTTTTAATGGTTCTGATATAAATTTTGGAAGGTGAATATTCTCCCACCTGTCTAGACTCCCCTGAACCCAGACTACTAACCAGCCACTGGGGAGACCTCAAGTCTGCGTGCCGCAACCCTTACATAGCCATGGTGTCCCAGCTTCCCTGTGCTCACCGTACAAGGCAGTTTCTCCCTCTCCATCTCTTTAGGGATGCAGCACTGCCTGCAAGCTGGACTTAAGAAGGGATAGACCTAAACAATTAATGTCTTTTTCCTTCTTTGTTCCAGTGAGCTTTGAATTTGGAAGAGCTGTGTGGCTGCGATTCCACCCCTCCGTTTACCCACCGTGCCCACACCCCAGCTTCATGGCTCACCTGGGAGGGGTGATGGTTGGAATCACCCTTGGTGTCATCATCCTGAGGAACTATGAGCAGAGACTCCAAGATCAGACTTTATGGTGGATCTTCCTTTCTATTTATGTCATTTTTGTCTTGTTTGCCATCTTCTGGAACATTTTTGCCTACAGCCTGTTGGATCTAAAGCTACCTCCCCCTCCTTGAAAACATGGGACAGAAAACTTGAGAGCGGAAGTCATCTGTCAGCTATGTTAAATGAATGAAGATGGAGGATCTATTTTTATATTTAACTTAGGGGAGGATGATTCTTTTGAACACAAGCGTGTACTGGAGGAGATGCTTAGAGATCTCATGAAAGAATGGGCTGATCAGTTTGTTCACAAACCTAGCAGGTACTGTAATACTGGCTGGCCTGGACCCTGCAGTTTCTCCACTGTCAGGGCTCCCATCGGGCAGCTTGTACCTGGGCGCTTATCACTCAGTTTGTTAGCGCACATCAATATTTTGTATGAGATATTTGTATTTCCAGGTCAGTGCTGGAATTATTGCCAGTTGTTGAACGGATCTCCTCAATGTTACTGAACACTAAAAGGGAAAAAGAGCAGACATTTACTGATTAGAGACTCACATGGTACTCACAAGGCAGCTTGGGTTTGGTTTCCATGGACACGTCTGACTGTTCAGCCATACCAGTGCCACTGTCTAATTACTTGAATGGTTCCTAAGATATTTTAGCCTATGGTGAAACCTGTCTTACCCTTCAAAGAAATCAGCAGAACTTGATCACCCAAAGTGATGGAAACTGGTCCTCAACTACAGGTCAAATGAAATTGCACTAAACCTTGGGAACTCTTAGAGTGTTGCGGACACCCAGCCAGAGATGACTCGTACTGTGCATGTTTCTTGTGATTTTAATTATTTCCCCCCCCTCCCAGCCTGCTGTGGCCAGACACTGTGGCTGGGGTTTCTCTTTTGAGGGATGGAGAAAAGGAGGGCAACTGTTCAATTGTGGTTTTATCAGCTGACAATCAGGTGCTGTTTTCTTCCCACTTTGTTTCTGGCCACACTGATCGAACACCTGGCCTGCAGTGAGCTCCTAGCAAGGATCTCAACTCTTCCAGCAGGTTCTTACTAGAAAAGTGGGACCAGAATCACATATAGCAGCGCAGGATGGGAACTATCTAGTCTTTACAGCCATACAGTCCATTTGGGGCCAAATCTGTCCACTGAAGTCAGCGGAGTTAAATCAGGTTGTATGTAGCACTGGTTTCACACTGAAGTGGAAAGGGTGTTACTGTGTTACAGTGATCATTGTGAAACTGATAAAACTGTTTTTAAAGTGACTGCTAAATTTTGAGGATGCCTATTCCTGAGGCAATGGACGTTCAGGGGCTCCAAGCAACAATTAGTTGCAATGATGCCTTTTTCTACAACATTGGTCAAGCCCAGGTTTTAGCAATCTGTGTCTGGTCTGTAGCACAGTCCATACAGTTGTCTGCATGGACCTGCGGACCAGACTGGAACATCTGTAGCACAAGCAGTGCTTATAGGTATGCTTCTCTGTAAGGTGCTTATGTTATTTTGCTTCTCGCTTTAGAGAGCTGCCAAACTACAGTCCAGGAATGTGAATGCCCTCCTTTTCTCTCCCCTTACCCACTAGGTTGATGGCCTGGATAAAGCAGCCGTAAGAGTCTCTCTAGACTAGCTCCTCTCCTCTCCTCCTTTTTTCTATTGACATACTGGTGCCCAGGCACCAGCCGCTAGAGCCTTCCACAGCACATCTCACAGGCACTGTAGCAGTTGTGTTTGCTCTGTAGCAAAATGTCTCTGTATCGTGAGCTTTATTCTCTCAGCTGTGTAATCAGTGCTGCCAGATGACACCACAGACTGGTAGGAGTCTGTCTTTCTAGAGGAGATGTTCACAAGTGCTTATCAGCTGCCCCCTTCTTTGCCTCTTATGGGAAAAATCTCTCTGGAAGGGTGAAGTTCTGCTCCCACAGTATGCACTAGTAAAACTCCTGTTGCCTCGGGGAAAGGGAGGATGGAGAAAATAAGTATTTCTACAGCCCGGAATAAGCCTTACCTGCAAGAGAAACCATTTGTGCCACCTTTGTGCACAGTAATGGGATCTCTGAGGGCAACTGCACCTTTGTTGTTCTGCATGGCTAGTAGTACATTGCTCATGGGCCCTCAGATCAAGGAATAAGAGGAAGGGTTAAGGGTCAGAGCTCTGTTAATTTTGGAGAAGGAGATTGATTCCCTGTGCCATTTTTATCTCTGCACTTTGGGCCCAGATCAAAGCAGTCATGAGAGTTTGCATGCATCATTTCAGGTCAGGAGCTGGCCACTGAGTTTTGTAGCAGTGGAGATCATCTCCCTGGGGAGCAGGAGGCAAGCAGGAGAGCGGGGAGCTAGGAGAATACTGACAGAAGCATGGTTAACAAGTAAGGAGGACATTCCTTTCCTCACCTATTGCTAAGCCTTTCTGATTATAGATGCCTTTAACCCAGAGGTGAGCAGAAATGTGAGTTCCCCTGAAGTTTTAGGAAAACTTTGAAAATTTTGGTAGAAAATTTCAATCGCAACAACCCTGAGATTATTTTGCCTATAATTTACCAGAGTATAGTATACACTGACTGACTTTTATTTTTGGTTTCTCAACTGAAAGCTACTTAATGCCCATCAGTTTCTCCCCAGGAAATGTTTATGTGCCTGCCAGTGATGTGCTCTGCAGTGAAGCAGCAAGGTACAAATTCAAGGGCCACCTGTTTCTTCATCAGCCTGGCCAACATATCTTTACCTCTGCTCAGGAGTAGGAGGGAACTGAACAGAGTAATCCAGGTGCCCTTCTTTGGTCCTTTATCCGTAGATGAACATAGTTTACATGAACTGGTTAAAACCAGCTCTGAAGTTGAGCTTACAAGTTGTGCTGACTTCCATTCTGTGTCCCCATAGGCTGTCTGAGCAAGTCTACAAGCAACCATGGGGATCAGAAAGGCCAGACTTTAAAGCAGTACTAGATGTATTGTGGATGAAGAAATGAAACCCTCTCACATTCCTGCTCATCAGAGCTGAAATCTTTCCCCATATATAGAGCAGGTTGTACTAGAGCCTGTTGTCTGCTAAGAATCTGTCAGCTCACGGAGTCAGGAGCAGCACAAGTGCTTAAGCTTTTAAAATTACATTTTTATGACTAAAATTATACTATGAAAACTTATTATGTTTTTACAGAGTATCAGGAAACCCAGGTTTTTTTGTTTTCTAATGCACCCAGGACCGCCACAGTGCTGCAGCACCAGAGAGCTAATAGCAAACAGGCTTTTCTTTTACCTCCAGATGTCCTTGAAGCTGCTGGCTTATGTCAGAGGCACAATATTCTCCATCCTGCTCATTTGTGGTTCAAATTTGTCACAGTCAGCAATGTGTTCCTGAAGGAGCTGTCCACTGAGGGACTGGTTTTGGTGGTTGTTTTGGTTTTATTTCAGCTGCTGTCAGGAATTTTACATCAGTCCGATAAAATGGGAATCTATTGAACCTTATGGATGTGCAGTGCTAGAGCAAAAGGCAAAGACTGTTACTGATGTACAGATTTGAACAGTGCATGTTAGAGGAAGTTATTTTATGCTTGTCATCTTGAGTGAGAACACAACACATGGAAAAAAAAAAAAGCGCCATTTCTGTACTGGACTTCCCATTTAGTAAGTATATTGCGGCACTGGTCCAGTGAGGATGGGTGTAGGGAGTAGTAATGCAGACTGGGAGAGCCTGGGGTGCTGGCTGTCGAGCTCCTTCAGGGACGCGTGCCAGCAGCACGGCGATAGCACAGATGGGGTCTGGCTGCGAGCCTCTTGCTGATCCCCTCATCCCAGAGGAGAGATGGGAGAAGGGGCTCAGACAGCCATGGGGAGGAAGAAGGAAAAGGAGAACCAGGTAGATCAAAGTCCACAGGGCTTGCAAATTGCACCTTTTATTCCTAGATGCTTGGAGGCAAGTAGAGATTAATTTTGCACACATTGGTAGTACTATAGGAGTGAGAGGGTTGTAATGGATGGGAAACAAGGTTACCAGAAGCATTCTCAGAGTCAGGTGTAGAGGAGTTGTAAAATGCTGATGAATTTACTTTTGCTGAGTTCTTAAGACACCATCTCATGTCACTTTTTCCCCATCAGTTGATGAGGAATCTTAGCACTTATGTGGCATACTGTGATTCTCAATACTTGCTCCTTTAGCAGTAGGAAGTATTTTATCAATGGGGAAGGGAGAGGCCAGAGAAGTTATCCTTGTCTGAGGTTGCTGGACTAGAAATAAAGCTCAGGGATTCTATATCCAAAGGCCTTGCTCCTTCTGATGGATTGTACTGCCCATATGTTTTAAATCAGGTAGTTTCAATTTGAACTGGGGTATAAGGATGGAATCTGATACATTTAACTGTTATTTTAGTACCTGCTCTATCTGCTGACCTCACAAGACAGCTGTTGTTTTGTGCCAATATTTAGTCTCACAGAATCGTGGGTAGGACTTTCACACATACTTCAGTGAGTAAAGAGCTCAGTCTATCTGTTTACATAGATTCAAGCTCAGCTCAATTGCTTTGGAAACCCCATCCACTGGCTTTACCCAAAGTGGAACTGGAAAATACGGATGCAGTTCAACACTAGCAACCTCTGGAGGCAAAGTGGGATCTAGAGAACAAAGGCCAGCACCTCTGGGGTTTTAGTCACTTTGAATTTAGCTGCTGTTCTGTTTCTTTTATTGTAGTGGCTGCTCTACAGTGCTCTGTGATACAACTCAAAAATTCCTTCTGCAATCACTGATGCTGAGAGCTGGTTATAAAGGAAAACAGTGCATTTTGCAGCTCTATAAAGAAAGAATCACATGTAAGACAGAAACCAAGCTTGTTTAAAGGTAAATGTACTTTTAATGTCACCATTAATCATTGGCTTTTAATTGGAAAAAGCTTTCTAATGAGGTATTTCTGAAATGCCAGTATTAGCACAGAAAAATTATGTTTCAGGGTACTTTACAACACAGAGCACAAAATATTCCCTAGGCCTGATTTAAGTAGCAAAAGTACCTTAATTTTCAGTAAGCCTAATAGATACGTTAGTCACTGTCTCCTGACTCTCCCACAGTGTCTGTTTAGTTTGCAAATAAAGCTAGATTTATGCAGCTTTTCTTTTGCTTACACTACTAATGCTTACAACACATCCAAGTGTTAAACACAAAGCACTAAACAATGTAATTTTCTGCCTTAAAATACTGAACAAATGATACTTTCCCGTTAAGGGCTAGTAAAATATTTGCAAGGTAAGATGCTATGGTATGTTTCCAAATATTTTTGTATTGTGTACATTCTGTATATTTTTGTCGTAACAACATTATTTGAGCATAGAATCCATTAAATTTTTTTTGTTGGTGTTTTTTTTGTTTTCTGTTCCTTTCTCCTTTTCTTTTTTAAAACAAAAATGAGCTTTTCTACATCACATGCCAAAAAACAACTAAGAAAAAACTTTCAAAGACAGTTTGTAAGTTTTCAAAGACAGTTGTGTAAGTTTGTGTGTAGCTAACATGGTACTTAACAAAAGAGCAAAAGTAGTGACCTCAGAGCTGCAGGGAAGTTGATGACCAAGTATGTTAGACTGTTTAAAAATTTTTTATTGAGGTGAAGAGTGGTTCTCTTTTAACATCAGACTCTACTGAATGTTTTAAAGCCTCAGAGCCAACACATTCTCATCTCTTGAATCAATAGTGAAACAACATATCCAGGAAGTTCTGCAGCGAACCTCCAATGGATTTAGTTATTTTTGAGAAAACTAAAAAATTATTCTACCAATGTGGAAGGGGGAGGCTTATTTTGAAAAATATTTTGTGTTTTTGTTGGGAAATATTGGGTTAAAGTGTAATTTAAAGAAATGAAGATATAACTAGCAGCAGTTCCTGTCAGATTTGTTACTCCTAAGAGGAGGCAGATCTCTGCTACAGCATGTGGGACTTGGCTCTTGCTGTTAGTTTTCTGCACTTAACTGAGCTTTCCGAGATGCATAAAGTTCTTTATTCATTAGTTGAGGACTTTCAGCAAGAAGGTAAGGTGGGTGTTGCCAGTTAATACAGGAAGTGTTACTATCTGCTAGCACCATATATTTTTCTTGCTGGCTAAAATAAGGCAAACTGAAGGACAGAAGTATTGCCAATTCCAGCATATCTGTCACAGAGAAGGAGCCAAAAGCTGGCAGCCTTGATACTCAGCCTTGATCACACAAACTTGTAACACTCATTATCATTTTATTCCCATAGCTCCTATCATATTCTGTATAGTAAGCATTGCTCATAAGTGTTGGAAAGAGAAATATTAATTGGTTTACATGCTACTTCTCTTGGGGGCCAAGAGGAGGGAAACACCAAAAAAAAAGCGGATCCTGATCTTTCAAACTGCAAGAGCTTCATAGCAGTTACATCTAAACTTGCATTCTTAATATAGGTCTGGGGGATTTTTTGTTAGGTTGGGTTTGGGGGTTTTGGTTTTTGGTTCATCTCTTTGTTGTTTTGGTTTGTCTGTGGTTTGTTTTGTTTTTTTCCTAAAGAGTTTTAAATCAGAACTTTAAAACCACAGTAAAAATTGTTCAGGTTTGCAAATTAAGTGCACATCTTGGCATCTTCTGACCTTTGTGTGTTTCATCTTGAGCTTTGAATAGCTGATTGCTGGAGGAAGTTGTGTGTAATACTCTCCGGGCACTCATGCAGCTAAATTAGCTGCTTCTGCACTATTTATTATGCTGTTGTTAAATTTCCTTTAGTTTTGTTTTTAAAAGTAGATTTATAAGGGGAAGATGCCAGTAAAACCTGTAAATTCATGAACTACCAGGTTGTATTTCAGTGTGTGTGTGTGTACTTGTGAGCATCCTGAGTTTAGTAGTTAGGTAACCGAATGGCAAAGTTACCGCAAAGCTGGCAGAAGCAAGATGATGTAACAAAGGCTGCAGAAAGCAAGAAGTTGTTTTGCATAATGCCAGCTACTTTCAGTGCTGGGAATGTTCAGGGAAAGAAACTTGCAACAGAAGAAGCTTTAACTGGAGCTGCCCATGTGTGACAGACCACAAATTCAGTAAGATGGATATTGAGCAATGCATCAACTTGGAGAGGAGAAGCCTTGACACAACTAAACAAAGTGTTACAGTTAAGGTTAAAAAAATCTGGATTTTGAAAAGTGATTTATGATAATTTACCTAGCAAACAACCCAAGAATCTTATTTAAATGAGTGTAGTCCAGGTCACAGGATAATAAGATCACTTGGGTTATAAGGGACCTCAGGAGATCTCTAGTCCAAGGTCCTGCTCAGGACAGGGTCAGTTCAGGGGTAATGCAGGTCAGTTTATTGTTGAAAACATCCAGGGGTGAAGGCTGGGCAAAGCACACGTGGTTGCATTTCAGGAAAAGCTCATCATCACCAGCACCTACTCTGTGTCAATATTAAGGCCAGCAGATGGAACCCCTGGCCAGGAGCCTTCAACCCAACTCCACCCAGCAGCAGGCACAGACCAGCACTAATGCAAGCCTCCTGCCACATCACAGCTGCCTCTTCTTCACATCCAATTTTTTTTTTTTTTTTTTTTTTTTTGAGCACTGAGCTTTTCCCTGCCTCCTGATCAGGCAAAATGTTGGAGTGCTCCAACTTCATTAAAGATGTATGAGAGCAACAAAGGGTGACATGTTTTATTAAGTGGTGCTGCTTTATTAATGAATAAAATATTCTGAAGGAAAAAATTGATACTTCTCAGAGCTGCTGCATATGAGAGAATAAGGGATTTGTTTTCTTTCAAACTACTTCCATTTTCTTCTGACTGCCCATACACGTTACGTGACACCTCTGCTGTCACTACACCACTTGCAGACTCCTATGTGTTTACACTAGCAGCTCCTCTATGTTGTGTGAATAAAGGGTTTTAAACAGGAGACATCAAGGACAATGCTCATTTGTAATTTAATGTAGACACACCATTAAGGATGTAAATGTGTTTTATTGTAAACCTTATTATAGGTTGAACACAGTGGTGTCACAGGAAATCATTTAACTTTTATCATCACAGTATGCAGCACTGGCAGAGCAAACTTAAATGCATTAGTGAGACTATTAAGAGTTCCTGTGTCAGGGAGAATTGTTCAGCTGCCCTGAGTTAGGCATTCAAAACCCCTCAGCTGCAAAGGAAAGCAATGAGGAGTTTTGCTCATGTCATGTTTGTACAACTAGTCCTCAATTATGTGGTCACTCAGAGGCTTCGTGAGTTTTGATTACAGATTTTCTTCAAGTATTCTGCTGTGTAAATGTCTTATGATGTGGGTAAGAATTCATTGCTGAAATACAATGAAATGTTTTAAAGTCTGAATAATTAACTTAGGAACTTAGTTTACTTCAATTTCTGAAGAAGTTTCTATTCATTTAAAGTTAATATTCTGTAAAATTTTTTGGTTTAATTCTCTACAATTGAAAAACCGTATGATTTAGTTATTTAGCAAAAGGGATATAAGAACATACAAAGGTGGTCTTGATCACAATGCAAACTAATGAAGAATGGGATTCATCAAATAGCTTAGGAATTTAACATGTCTGTCCAGCATATGTAAGCATACATACAAGCACATACAAACTGCTTCCTAAAACTGCTCAGCCTTAAGGCAGTTCTGTTTCATATCAGTTAACAAGTTGTTTATCTAGTACCCAAAGAACAAACTGCCAGTTTGAAAGTAGAACATGGAAACTAGCTACAGACTTGTTAACTATGTTCTCTGATATAAACAAATACGATGAATTCATTTACTACTATTTATCCAGAGGTTTGTGCTTTATATATTAAAACAAAAGTAACCAGATCTTAATGATTAGACATGATCATTATAAAGGTATTTAAAATATTTAAAACACGGACATGCTTGCCAGGTAAGGGGGTTTGGTTTGGGTTTTTTTTTTTTGTGCAATGACTGTAAAAAAACAAATGTCATGATTTCCTCAGTAAAGGAGCAAGTCATTTGGAGAATCTGGTAAGCACTGAAAACTATGCAGGATTTTGTATGATCTGATATTTACACATTAAAAAAGCTCATACTGCTTTCTCTAAAAAAAGAGAAAAGGCAGGTGAAACTGCAACTTAGGTTTGACTTAATACTTTTAAATATAAATTAAAAATCCTGCAATAGCAAAACTAAGCTGCACAGAAGAAATTAATGATTTATACAATATCCTCAAATGAGTACAGAATAATTAAGATAGGTTTAAGCCACTGATGTTTCTTTCATGAATTCCTCAAGGACGGTCACTACGTTTCTGGCTTCTGGCATTTCTGCATGTTCTACTTTAACAATCTTCAAAAGTATGTCTCCACTGCCACAGTTCTTTAGAAACATGTAGCACTTGAACAAGGCGTAGTGGTTCATTTCAGCCTGGCGGATAAACCTCTTCAGGTTGTTTATGTCTTGTATAGCCTGGGAAAAAGGGTAACAGAGCATTTTCTTATCCTTCTACATGGAAAGAAAACATACCATCATGTGGAACAGCAAAGGAAGAATAGCAGGAGAAGCAAAAGCATTTCCAGTAGGAATTTTATATTACTACTCAAGAGTAATTTAAGAATTGAGTACTGTCTGTGACATGGATTACCCCTGTTATTGTGACAATGCAAAACATGGGGCGACCACAATTTGATCATGTCCAAACCTGTATCTATATGACAGATCACCTAAGGAACATTAACTACTGAATTCACATGACAATATTGCGTGTGCACGGCTCAAATTAACAGTAATACAAAGAGAAAAAAAGGGGGGGTTATTTTAACTATGAGCTCAAATTTTTGGAATAGTCACTGAAGAAACTTTCACACTACTTTACGTTCTGGTCTTGTCAACTACAGTAACCCAGTGCTCAACTTAAAAGCTTTAGGTTATTTATGTCTATATGTTATTAATTGAATAACTCTGAAGTTTTTTTGCTGCAAGAAGAAAAGTATTTGGTCCCTCAGTAACCCTGACGTCTTCTCCAAGTCTTTAACATATATGAACAAATACCTTCAATTTAAAGTTTTCCAAAATTTGCCGGAAGAGAAATGGATTTCCACCTTCAGCACCATTCACAAAAGCATGCATCCAGTCCTCACAAAATCTGTTGCTTCCTGTCACATGTTCAAGAACACAGGGAAGACATGGGAGAAAGTAAATGAGCTCAATGTAAATATACAGTTCCATTCACCTGGTTTAATCACTGTCACATAACAACTGATAATAATATATCTGGGCCAGGAAACAAGTTGTTAGAAAAACAATACATGTGGAAAAGAAAAGCAAACATAGCATAATGATTACATGAAATTCTGTTCTGATTGTTCAATCAACTTTTCACAGTATTTGTCAAAAGTGCAACAGGAAAAAAAAATGTTTTGCAGCTTCTCTGAAGCATACAAGTCATAGTTTCATGGTGTGCAAACTAAATGCACTGTGGATTTTATTATCAGCCATTTTCAAACCAGAGTTCCAGTGTATCTGCTCATAGGAAACCAGGTGGTGTAGTTTCCAGCCAGAATCCCAACTTTCTGGGTGTGAACCTACAACCTTCTGAATATTCTCAGCAGCTGACAGCTGATGGATACAAGTGAGTAACATGAAGAAGTATTCACAGCTGTAATCTTACCTGCATTATGCAACTGAGGCTGAGGTCCACTGCAGTCAATAATCATTGACTTGTGCTGCTCCTCAGTCATGGCAATGCACAAGGAGGTCATTGTGCCTTCCTGAACGAGTCCTTGGAGGCTGGCAGCTGCCAGAAACCTGACACAAAAAGCTCTCGTGAACTGCTGGCTTCTCTTTACCATTCCTAACAGCAAGAACAGGAGGCTGTCATACACAAAAACCAAGTTACTCACAGGTTCTCAGAGTATCTTTACCTGCTGATGTCTTTTTCTGTTCTTTCATCTGCATTTTTTACTTCCACAGGAGTATAACTCAAAGCCTTAAAACAAATGAAAAAATGAAAAAAACTGGATGCAACTTTGATACTATTTCTGTTGCTATATTGCAGTCACTAGCAATAAATATGTAATGTGGTACTTTAAAAATTGTTCTTTTCAGAGAAAGAATAGAGGCTAAGGGAATACTCCATACTATAGTCATTGTGCAGCCGGTTTTGCATTCAGAAGAAATACAGCAGTTTTACACTCTATTAGCTATTCCATCCAAAGCCACCTCAAACTCAGTGACTAGAGCTAGGATTAATTTCTCTTGTTTCCAGTGTACATGAGGCACATACACAATATAACATCTCTTTTGGTTCAGAGAAATTATAGCGGGGACAGTTTTCTCATGCTGTTTCTAATTTTCTCATTCTAATTTCAACTTGGACACTGCTACATAATTTAAAATGAGTTAACTATGACAATTGATAGAAGAAATTGCTATGTGCTTCCTTAGCAATAAAGCAGGGAAAATTAAAAAAGAAAAAAAAAAAAAAAAAGAAAGAAAAAATTGTTCCTTGTTTACCCTGGCTGGGAAAGCAAATGCAAGAAAGATTGAGAACATGTTGGAGTCCCTGAGATTCCTTCTGAACCTTTTTTAGTTATCCAGTTTGAATACACTTACAGCATGTAACAAAAAGGCGAGTTTCTCCTGGAAAAGCTGTACCACTCTCTGAATGGGGCATATGGCATTCTCAAACCAGCTTCTCAAGTAGGGGCTAACACAGGTCTCCAAGGTTTTTTGCTGTAACAGGTTGAAATGTTAAAACTGTAACTACAAATTAGATTTTTACACAAATAAAAGCCTATTAATAATCTATTCAACGTAAGAAATTTAAGGTCAGAGCCTTCTTAATTTCAAACCACAGTAACATAACGACTTTGAGGTTTAAAGCCACACTTTATCAGCAATGAAGGGCTTTGTATTTTAAGAAATAGACAGAACTGTAATATTATGGTATATACTGAGAAAGGACCATTGCAGACGGGATGAGAAAGAGACTTAAAATGCATAGTTTCCATTAGAAAAATTGTGACAAGAAATCCACTAAAAATCCTTCCTCGACATTCAGAAGTGATAAGAATCCAGGTGGCCATTGATAACTTTCCTGTAGACCATTACCTTCCATTAGTCATTCTCATCTCTGAATCTAACTGCAAGTAACCTTTAAGAGATTTATGGCTAGCACAAAAAAGTCCTCTTCCCCCCCCACCACCTTTTTCACTTGTGTGGCTGATAACAGTGAATGTCTGCAGTGTTACTACAGTGGATCAAGCATCTCTCTCAGTGTTTCCTACTGGTACTTAAAACACCTATTTTTTCCCCATAGACTAAATCTTCCAGATTGTATTAGTAATTTGTGTAAATAGTAATTTTCACCACTTAAAAAAAAGTTAGGCCTTACCTCCAAATCAAGGTTTATCTTCAGACTTTGAATGTATTTGTCCAGCTCAAGTCTGAAAGTATCTTCTTAAGGAAAACATTATGCATCAGTTAAGATCTGCATTTCTCCCTTTCAGTATATAGCAGTTATTAACATTTTCAGTTACTGGAAGTTGTGCACAAATGAGCCAATTTCAAGCAGGAAACAGACATAACGAGACCATAATTTTTACATCATCTCCCTCTCCACAGAGATACAGAAAGTTAAAGGTAAGGATATAGTTCCAGACCTTTCTCTGAACCACCTAAGAAACAAACCACATATTCTGCAGCATTGATGTCTGATTCCAGTGTTGACATTTCTAGAAGATTTTCTTGTTGGAAACGACAGTAATAACAACCAACTTTATATTCTGGTATGCTGTGCAGAAAGAAAAAAAAGAATTATTTCGTTACAGACACATCACAATAAATGAGTGCAAAAAGCAGACATGATGATTTCTGTAAAGAATTTTCACCCACTAGCAGTGGTGGCTCCTATGATCATATATAGAGCTCTTAGACCTTCTCTTTTTTTCTCTGTGATTGCCATTAAAGTAGTTTGAAAGGAAACAGCCACAAACACGTGTAGTATTTTTTAAGTATGCAAACAGTAAATTATTTACTACAATATTTTTCTCAAAGCAACCTAGAAAAAGAGGTGAGTGCCATTGCATAAAGCTGCTATTAACAGCAGCAAGAGACTGAGAACACAGAATTGGGATTAAACCTAAGTGCAGCACCAGATGGCAAGGTGTGCAATATTGCCAATGTTTCTTACAGTTTCTTATTCACAACTAATTTTTAAAATTTACCTCAGCCCCACTGATGCTACATTCCCCATTCCTTCAAACAGGGCTCCTTTAGTAAGTCGCTTAGCAATAAAACTGCGCAATTCAGTCTCCGCTTCAGCTGGTAAGTTAGTGTCCAGCAAGGAGAGGCTTTAAAAAACAAGAAGAAATTGTTAGCAAAAAGCAAGTGTTACAGTTTTCTTTCTCTGAACCAGTACAGAACCACCTGCTTCTAGGAGGGGGAGCACTGTGATCTGTCTGGCTTACAGCTAACGCCGTGACTTCTGGCCCCTCAGAAATGCATTCTGTGGTTTGCCCCCTAGAGCACAAGTCTTGAGTTCTGGTGTCAGCTGATGCTGAACAACTCAGCAGCTATGAAGAAGTCACTGCCCCTCTTTGTTCTATGTTTCCCCGGGTGTAATACAGAGCAACAACTCCACTACAAAGCTTGTGGAAAGATAACATGTCCATTTAAAATTGTTTAATAAATTTTAATTATCTATTATCTACTTGAAGACCTAAGTCAATACAGAAATGTCAAGTTTTAGTGCAAAGAAAACAGAGTTGAAACTCAAAGACGATAATTTATGTTTAATACATTATTTGAGCTTTGTGTCCATTCCGTAAGTATTCCAGAAAAAGCAACCAAGCGATGTCAGTATGCTTTCCCAGAGGTTTCTGCTTTGAAGGGACTTCAACGCACTTGCTTACTATTCACCCAACAGCAATACTGCAGATTTAAAAATGGGGTGTTACAGGCGATCGTGCAGTTCTTGCGGACTGGCTCTACCTGAAGTCTTCACTGGAGGGTGTCTCTGCTGCCACACTGCTGGGACTGCCATCCCCGCTGTCTGCTCCCTGCTGCGAGGATCTGAAAATCAAGCCATTCTTCCGATTTACTTTACAGCCTTAGCACACAGAACAGGGAAAGGGGACTGCAGCGGTGAAAGGTACGGCCTGAGGGTGGTTTAAAGCAGGAGCAGGGAATCGGGACATCACGGGAGGAAAAAAAAAATCTCTTGTGGAGGAGGGGAGAGGGGGAATAAAGCGAATCCGAGCAGCTGGGAAGTGGTAAGGCCTGGAAATAGCCCCTCTGCGGGGCGACCCAGCGCCCACCCGCCTCGCCGGGCCCCGGTGGGCCTCAGCGGCGGCCAGCGGCCCCCTCACCTGCAGCTCCGGTAGCCGTAGAGGCTGTGGTAGGTGCTGCTGTGCCGCTCCGGCCTCCGCTCCTCGCCCGCGCCGCCGCCCTCCTCGCTGCTCTCCAGCTCCCGCTCATCGCCGTCCGGCAGCGCCGGCAGCATACCGGCCCTAAGCCGCCCCCTGTGCCGCGGGGAACGCGGCCTCTGCCGCCGCCCGGGTCGCACCCCCTCAGCCCCGCCCCGCTGCCGGCACTGCGCTCGGCGCCCCGGAGGCAGGGCAGAGCGGCGGAAGGGCGGGCGCTGCGCTACAGCTTCTGCCCCCGCCCCGAGTGGGTGTACCCACGGCCGTGGGCAGGCCGCGACTGGCCCGCAGCAGCTGGGAGCGGGTGAATGGGATAAGGAGTAATCGCAGGCAGCTTGCAGGGGCTCGAACTCAAGGTGCAACGGGCCCAGAGCAGAGCTGTGCTGGACAGCACTGAAAGGGCTCTTGTTGCTGCAACTCCTCCCTTTGTGCAATTTACCGAAAAAAGCAGTAGATGCTATGCTGAGATAATCCTTCAAATGCAGGACCCACTCAAATCATATTTGACACGATTAGCTGTGCTGCCTGTTTTTAAAAGTCTACTCTGCTTCTGAAATACTTTTTGTTACTGTTGTCTTTCCCTGTTAAAACAGCACGTTAGCTTGGCCTTGTTAACTAGCGAGCAGCTCTTGCAGACGTGCTGCTTCAGCCCAGCCCCACAGGCTGGGAAACAGCTCCAGGCCCCGCCTGGGGCACCCAGACCCTCAGGGGGCTGACACAGGACCACCACCCGGCAGGGGGGCCCAGCCCCGGGACGGGCAGAGGGCGCTCGGGCAGGGAAGGGCCCAGCACGGGTCAGTCAGCTCTACAGCGTTCTTGCAGCGCCAGGCTCCCCAGCAAGAGCCAGCTACGCAGACGCAGGGAACCACCACCAAGCCACTGTGTAGAGCGGCTTGTTTAAGAGATACCGAGTTCTCGCTCGCCCGATTTCGTAGGGAAAAACGCGGTTTCTCCCCGACATTGAACGCGAAGCCCAGAAACACAACGAGGTGCCCCAGCCAAACGAAATGGCGGGCGACTGCGGCCGCGAGGCACCATGGGACGTCGCAGGAGGCGGCAGGGACAGCCGGGAGCCCGTCACGTGGCCAGCTCCCCCACCCCTCTGCCGCGCCGCGGTGCAGGCTGGGAGCTCGGAGGCGGTGGCGCCAGGAGGGAGCTTGGCGGCCATTTTGTGTCTGCTCGCTTGCCTCCGCGGAGAGGCTGGTGTGGGCGTTGCGGCTCGGGAGAGAAGAGCTTCGTCCTCCTTTTCGTGTAGGTCGGGGGCGCCGCCGCCATGGGCCGTAAGAAGAAGAAGCAGCTGAAGCCTTGGTGCTGGTATCCTTCTGTGTGGGACGAGGCAGGCGTGGGGAGTTGGGTGGGGGGATCGGAGCGGCCTGGCCCCGTCGTGTCTCTGTCCCGTTCTCCCCCCAGCTCCTCACTGTCCTGGGGGCGCTTTCCTTCTCTTCACCCCCGTTACGGTTTGGCTCTGTGCTCGGTCCTCTTCTAGTTCTGTGCTCCTTAGCGCGGGGATTGAGGCTGGTCCGTGCCCTTCCTTTGCTTCTACCCTCACCCCCGCCTTCCTCGCGCGGCCTAGCCCGCCCGCTGCCGCCTGCTTCGCTTGAGGCCTCGGCCTCGCGTCCGATCTGTAAAACCAGGGTAGGCCGGAGCTTGTCCGGCCGGCTGCCCCTGGCGCTCCTGGCGGGAGATTGCCGGGGTCGTGGGGAAAATGGAGAACGGTCCTTACCCCCCGAGGGGGAAGGATGTCAACGGCAGAAACTGCTGTCTCTGGTAAATACAGCTATTCAAGAAGTGGGGCAGATGTGGTTAAGAGGCCTTTTGAAAACTTGGGGGAGGGGAGGGAGGGGGCTTTCACATTCGTAATTGCTGCATCAAAGTCGTGTACAACTTCTCAGTATCCAGAAATACTGGTGGATTTTTCTTCAGTCGTTTTTTCACAATTTGCTTTTTGTTGGGGGTAATTGCAGATTTACCTTTTCTCTAAAATGTTTCTGCCCAGTCTAGAATTGTTCAATAAAAGAATTTATAAGCTGCTCTGAGATATTTTTTTTTTTTATGCCATTTTATGCTGGAAGGCATCTGTGCTTCTGGTTTAGTTATTAGCGTATTTCAAGTTTTGGTGGAAGTGAGGGGCACATTGTGTTAACAAGAGTCATGTAATAAATAACAAATGTGTATTTGTCTTGCTTATGAAGATGTGTTTGGAGTATTTGCTGGAACACTAACGCTGACCTGCAGAAAGGGAACTGTAGTTTGCCTCTTCTGTCACACAGATGTCCAGAAAGTTCTTTGCTTAAAATGTTTCTACTTAAAAACAGTTCTGTAATGACCGCAGCAAGTTATGTGGTGTCATACGAATTGATAGCTGGATGACTGAAAAAGGAAAGGCACTATTAACTAAAACTTTTGTTCTCTTTTATGAGTATTAGCTACTGATACTTGTTATTAAATAGACACTTCAAGTGTTTAGCATCACTTCCCTTTTGTGGATTTCAAGTCTATTTCTCCTTTAATGCTTTAGTGAGTTTATTTTAATCTACACATATGCGGAGAAGGAATGAGTCTACTTAGAAATAACTAGAACTTGAAAAGTATGTGTCAGAGAATATGGAATCAAATGATGGTTCTGATTGCATGCACACGTCTTGTCTTTTTTACTGATCTGAAGAGGGAAATGCTGGATGGTATGAGGAGGTTTGGTTTCAGACATCCATGAAATATTTATCATGCTTTGAATGCTCGGAGATGCTTCCTATGTTTTTTTTTTTTTGCTTTAGGAAAAATCACAATAATGCTAATTAGCTTAGTGTTAGGTCATTTTCAGGATTAAATGTTTCCTTAACAGTCTTCAATAGGTATTGTAACAGGGATTTTGATGATGAAAAAATCCTTATACAGCATCAAAAAGCAAAGCACTTTAAATGCCATATATGTCATAAGAAACTGTATACCGGACCTGGTTTAGCTATACATTGCATGCAGGTAAGAAGTTTTAGACTTACATAAACTTTTCTTACCAGTATCTAAAATTGGAATTAATAGTGAACTTAAGAAGGTGAGGGGTTGGGGTCTTCCAGAGTCTTAAAAACTGATGAGAAAAAGACAGCAATGATCTGTTTCCAGACTAGAACTCCTGCTGTGTCAGCAGTCATACGGAGAGTATGCAGTAGAAATGTCTGCTGTCATTTTTGAGGTGCAGGAGGAGTGAAGGAATTGTATTGCCTTGGTGTTCAGAAGAAAAGTTTATATAAACTATTGCTAGCAGCTAAAAGTAATTAGCAGTGATTAGGAAGCACATACCAAGAAAATGCCCGACCAGAGAGATCTTATGATTAAGGATGTTCCTTTTGTGTCTTGAAACTGTCTGAAGAACGCGTAGAATCTACCCTAAATTGCGATCAGGAGGATTTTAATTTTTTTTTTCTTTAGGTACATAAAGAAACAATAGATGCTGTTCCAAATGCTATTCCTGGAAGAACAGACATTGAACTGGAAATCTATGGCATGGAGGGCATTCCAGAAAAAGATATGGAGGAACGGAGGAGGTTACTTGAACAAAAAACTCAGGGTAAAGTGCAATCTAGCTAGTTATCTGTCCTTTCCGTAGTCTGTTTCTTACTGATAGTAAGCTGTGTGATACAGGTCTCGCCTCTCAGAAGAGTAAGGGTTGGGTGTAATGCATGCTCTAACTGCAGCTCTAGGCATTTGCCAGTCATTTAGAAGGATGAGAGATATTTTTCTTTTCCTGTTCAGAAACACCTGCATGTCAGTGCAGCTACAATTAGCTAATGAATGTGGGGATGGCGATTTTATTTTTGAGAGTAAAGAGAGGAAAGGCCAGGGGTGATGCAAGCTTGTTGATGTGTAAATACTTAGATTTCTGTGCTGTTTAAGTATACCTTTCTTTGAACTGGTTTGGCTTATTCTGGACAGCATGAGACTGACGTGAAGGAAGACCCCAATTTATGTTGAGGGTCGTTACAATGTGAATCATTTTCCTTCCATTTATTTATATTTTAGAGGTAGACTCACATAGTTTTTTCGTTGTAATTCTATGAATTTTTGAACATGCTGGTAAGATTTGAATTGTATTATTTTCATTCCATCTAGAATACTCCAGATAAAATGAATTTCATAGAATATAATTTGCCTTCAGTCTGATCATATTCATCTTACTCTTTAGCAGAGAGCCAAAAGAAGAAACAACAGGATGATTCTGATGAGTATGAAGATGATGAATCTGCAGCTTCAACTTCGTTTCAACCCCAGCAAGTTCAGCCACAACAGGGGTACATTCCCCCAATGGCACAACCAGGTTTGCCGCCTGTGCCAGGTGCACCAGGGATGCCTCCAGGTAAAGTGGTGTTTTAAGCTAGTTACTGAAAAGCTGAGTAGAAATACAAATTGCTGCTTGTATGCTGGAATAATAATCTGCCCTTTCTCACACTAGGTATTAGACGTCACAGGATAGTTTTGTGAGGTGCACATAAACAGTTTCTTCTTTTTTTTTCTTCCCCCATTCTGTGTGTGTGCACACATCTTCCTTTGTGATTAAGATACCTCATGCTGGTGCCTACACTGAAGGAATATTAATATGGTAGTAAGACAGATTAGTACATTAAACATAAGCCTACCAATAATATTTGTTTGTGGTCTTTTGTAACAAGAGTTTGGAAACAGGGCCGAAACACTGCTAAAATCAAACATGCAGTTAATACACAGGCCACAACTACATTGAGGAAAGATTTTTGATCAGTGACAGTGAGCGAAAACTGGTTTCTTCTAATTGTATTTTCTGTAATGATACAGCATGTTCTGTGGAGACTACCAAGAAAATTTGCAGTCTTAGAGGACCAAGAACAATGAATCGAAGTCAGATTTGCAGATAATATTTTATATTGTGTTGTTTGTAAGCAATATTATTTCCAAAACCAATCTTTTAGAGCTTCCTGTAAAACATTAATCCAGTCTAAATTTATTAGATGAAATTTGTTAGTGACTATATGTTGTCAGAGTTGTTTAAAATCTTTTTCTTTTAAGGTATACCACCATTAATGGCAGGTGTTCCACCTATGATGCCTGGAATGCCTCCAGTTATGCCTGGAATGCCACCTGGGTGAGTAGCAAGAAAGACTTAATATTACATGTTCTTACTGTGCATTGTAAACTGTCACAGAAAAAGTAAAGCTGCTTGGAAAAATGTATATAGGAATTTGTGAACTCTGAAACTTTAATATTAAGACTAACCAAAGAACTGGATGGCTGTAAACCAACATTAAAAATATGGCCAAACTGTTGAGTTCATGTATAAAGTATGTTGCCTTTCTCCTTATTTTATTGAGTAGTAATATAATTATTTAAAGTTCTGTTGTTGTGTTGGTTTAGAGCCTTCTGTGAACCACTGTTCCTTTGTGTATTGCACATATGTTGTGCAACTGGTTATCAGTCACCGACCTAACAGAAAAAAAATACTGGATAGTTTAAATTTTTCTTGTATTTTGGGCAAAAGTAAGATGTTGGTTTTTATGCTTGTTTGGGGTTGACACCGTACCCTATCACAATGTGTTTGGAAAAATCACAGTTAGATTTTTGATTTTGTCATAAATTTTCACAGATTACATCAACAGAGAAAATACATGCAGTCATTTTGTGGTGGAAACATGTAAGCATCTCATTAATGTAATTCTAGGTACATTCATTATGCCATTTTATGTCATGTTTTTAATAAGCTTGAAATTGTCATAGTGAAAACCTTTGAATATTGCCTAAGAATTTTGGGAAAATGTCTAGTTAGGTTTTGTTATTGTATAATAGCTGAAGCTTTTATGCTTTGTCTAAATGAATATTACACAGCTGTATGTTACGAGAAGTGTATTCTACAAAATATTAGTAAAATAGACTCTTAGGGACTTATAATCTCTCTTGAACCAGAGTACAGCTTCATGTGCTAGATTCTTTACAGTGTAGGACATACAGCAGGAACTTTGCTTCTAAGTTTTAAAGTTCACTGAGGTGAAAGGTTATTCTCTTCTGATACATAAGTGCTGTTTTAAGAGTCTTTCAATTTAAAAATCAAGTCATAGTTGAACATCTTGTGGATGCTCATCATGACTGTGGCTTTTTTGGGTGGAAACTGAGCAGAAGTTTGTTAGGCTTGCTGGTGCTTAGCCCTCTTTAAACTCTGTTAACTTCAGGTACCTTTAATGTCATCTAGTAAATCACAAATTAATTTTTAAAAAATTCACTACACTTTCATTTTGGTGAAATTTTAGGTGGGAGAGGGTGGTGTTACGTGATGCTTTTCCCTAATTTAATTTAAATTTTTGCTTACTTAACCTGATGGTCTTTTGTTTAAAAATGAGCAAAGAAGAATTAGGACCTGGGAAGCAACTTTGGTTTTAGTGTTACACTAGTTCTAACACTATCAACACTATCCTTACAGTTTCTCAGAAAGTCATCTTTCTGGTGGCAGCAGACAGTGAGCATCCAGCACTTTTTTGGGAGTCTAACAGATAGTTGCCAAAATGGGCTGCAAGACTGACTTTTCCTTCTCCAGCCGTTAACCCAAAAAAGGGGCGATGGTAGTATGTTCCCAGTCATAACTGCTTTTGCATTGGTTATTACTTTTGTGTCAGTGGTAGACAAATTGAAAAGAAAAATAAGACTGCGTAGCAATTTGCTTTGCAGAATGAATACTTGCCTGTTTATGATGATTTGTTCTGATTTTGAAACAGCAGTGGTGAGGGTTTCTTGACTTTGTCATGCAAATAGAAACTGCTTCTTAGTGGGGTTTCGATGTGCTTTTGGCTGCTATGTATCTGCTTATCTTGCTAACTAAAGTAATAAGTATTTCTTTATTTTGTTCCCCTAATCCTGCTTTAAATGTCTGGAAAAAAACAAGCAAACTTAAGCTACGCTTTGTTCGCTGTAAAGAAATCATGTCTTTAAACTGAGAGAGGGTGGATTTTGATGAGATATTAGGATGAAATTCTTCCCTCTGAGGGTGGTGAGGCACTGGCATAGGTTGCCCAGAGAAGCTGCAGATGCCCCATCCCTGGAAGTGCTGGCCAGATTGGATGGGGCTTTAGGCAACCTGATCTGGTGGAGGGTGTCCCTGCCCATGGCAGGGCATTGGAACTGGATGGATGATCTTTAAGGTCCCTTCCAACCCAAAGCATTCCGTGATTCTGTGATAGTGATCTATAGCTTCCCAATTTAAAAGCACTTAGTTTTGTAGACAGCTTATTTCTTATGGAGTTGCAGACCTGTGCAGAGGATTTGCTTACGTTAAGGGTTGTATGTATAATTTAGATGGGGAATGTGTATTAATTTGTAGTGTGGCTTAGTAGATAAGGATAAAAGGAGTCATTTAGATGCCACCCATCTGTTAGGAAATACAGACCAATCTTTATCTCCAGGTATCAGTAGCAAGGAAGAAAAACCCAAAACCTGTTTTTAATATCAAGGAAAAGTATGCCATAATAAGGACTTAGAAAAGTGGTGGGTTTTTGTTTTGTTTTGTTTTTTATCTTTAGCATAGGGAATATTTATTGTAACTTAAACTCCAGAAGCTTTCTTCTTCTTTCTGCTTTTATCACTATGTTGTGGATAGTTTTACAGATTTGGGTTGTCCACAAGTCACTAGATGGAGAGTATGTTAAAATAGCATGAGGGTGCTGTAACTACAAATAGACTTGTGGTGTCAGAAAGGAGTAATAGCAGATGTACAGTGATTTTAGTGTGACTTGAGTTAGCTGTTTTTCCTACTTTCAAATTTTCTGGGTGTACTAAGATCAGGTTCTTGGAACACTGCTGAAACTGGTAGCCTGAAATAGATTTCAAGAGAGATACCAGTTCTGGAAATCTGATAGTAGTGGAAGTGAAAGCATGAGGAATTTAAAGTTTGAAGAAAAAGTGTTTGGGGATATTCTTGGTTGGTGTTTTTTGTTTTTACTTGTGGAAAAACATTTCTAACTGTGGAGTCAGCTGGTTTTGAATTGCTTCTGTTGAGGGCTTCTTGAAATTATTTACCATAATTTTTTATCTGATACAGGTATGTGCCAATTGTCTTAAGAGTTTACCATGAGTGTTCATACCAAGTGCTCATTTTCTGTTTAATAGGATGATGCCGATGGGCGGAATGATGCCTCCTGGGCCAGGAATACCACCTCTTATGCCTGGTATGCCACCAGGTAGGTCAGGGTTGTCGAACTCGTACTATGGTGAGAGCTACATTATATTTCTTTATTTACACTGAGATTTAGGATTTTATATAAAAAACTATACAGAGTTATGCCACCACCTTGGTGTAGATTGATTGCCAAAGAAGCCATTCTTGTGCACAGTTGAAGGGGTTGACTTAAGGCTTTTCATTATAAATAATTTGTGTTTGGTATCATTGTGAAGGTAAAAAGTAGAATATAATTTTCTCTTTCTCTTGCATTTTCTCTGGCTTTTGTGTTCCCTAGTCTCTCTTCATCCCTTTTTTAATGTCTGTGGCTCCAGCTGGAAAATTGTAATGATTGAAAATGTTGTGGAAAGTAATGAGCCTGCTGTGTGAAGAAAGTACCTGGAATTTTGGTCACTTACCATAGCTAGGAGAGATGTTTCTTGAGCCTCTGCAACTTTCAAGCAGCCTTAAGTTCTGAGGGTGTTCCACCCAACCAGCAGCTATGCTGTGACGGCTTGAGATTTTCTGGTTTGCCCTCATTTCTCACTGGAGAAGGAGGCAAGCCACTAGGACAGTTACAGCCTAGTTCTGCTGCACAGTAGTATGATGGAACCCATGTGAGCTGTTAACTTCTCATCTCTGAACCTTTTCTAGAGCCCTGCACATACAAAGAGCATGGATTGTGATGAAAGGCTACAAAAAGTAGCCTTGTATCTCTGTTCCACTGTGTTCAAAGTTCGGATAGCATTCATAATGGCTCTATCTCTTGGATTTTGTAACAGTCTTATCCACGCACTTGGCAGCATAGATGCAGTGTGTTGGAAACAGTTACTGCTTTAATTGCATTGATTTATTGAGAGCATAAACAACTTCATTGAGGCTCTAGTAGAAAACACAACTTAATTCAGTATAGCTCTGAAGTGTTTGAGGTTACTGCCTATGCGTGAACGTTTATTGGTGACTGCTGGTGTTACCCTTTGTCATGTTTTATTTTACTGTTGTCTTAAAAATACATCTTCCTTTCGGGGAGACATTGTTCTGAGGAACACTGTGAACAGAATCCTCTGAAGGAGTATTCTTACTACCTTCAGCCTGATTTTTTTTACTGGTACTTTGTGGTTTATAGGTATGCCACCACCTGTTGGTCCTCGTCCTGGGATGCCTCCAATGACACAAGCACAGCCTGTTACAGCACCGGGCATTCTTAACAGGCCCCCAGCTCCTGCTGCATCGGCACCTACTCCCCAGCCTCCAGTTACTAAACCACTCTTCCCAAGTGCAGGGCAGGTAAGGTATCTCATAGCCTGGAATCTATAGTTATATTCTTCAAATTGCCACTGTATCAACATAGTCTATTCTGTATTATTGAGGAGGGCCAATAAATGACTGGTTGAGTTTCTTGCTTGTGTTGATCCTTAAGTTTAATTCAGTGTAGTGCTTGAAGGAACCTTAAAAGATTCTTTTGTTTGTCTTATAACAGCCACGAAACCAGACAGAAGTTCTGTAAGCACGTGGGAAAGAAAGGAGTAGGCAAACACTTATTTCTTTAATCAGTTTAGTTTGTCGTTCATAAAGGTGCTTTGGGTGGATGAAGGGATATGTTAATCAGCTACAGGAATCTGATTGCATAGCACTTTACCTAAAATTTCCAAAGCATAAATATTGACATGGTTTGTTCTCTCCTGTACTTTTCATTATGGGCTTTCTACTGATAGACAGACTAATTTATTCTGTAGTTTTGTTAAACTGGTTAAAAATTGTCTGAATTAGGAGGGTTTTTTTACTTATAAAAAGTTTAGGAGTAAGCTACAGTAGTAGAAATTTGTTAAAATGTTTTGGGGAGGGAAGTGGGGAATGATAGTGGCTTGTGACCTCTAGCCTTTGATTGCACTTACTGTGTATAAGTCCTGAAGCTTTTACTTGCTTTCAAGTATGTTGCAGAAACCTTCATAGTGTACTATTTGCATTTTGGACTTCTGCAGGGAAGATAATAGTTTACAAAAACACAGTCCTTTCCTAAGAAAGGACTTAGCGTAAGAAATCCTTTCATCTGGATACTTTCCACCCATTTGTTTGGAGACTTTTCACTGTTTCCTTTCTTTTATGCTACAGATGGGGACACCTGTCACAAGCTCAAGTACAGCTTCCTCCAATTCAGAAAGTCTGTCAGCATCTTCTAACGCTCTGTTTCCTAGCACAGCACAAGTACGCAGGAAGTCACAGTTAAAACCAAATTGCTTTGCAACTTAACCCTTTGGACCGTTCTGTAAAATCTAAAATTGACTAAACATCTTCAGATAACTTCTGTTACGTTCCTGTTTACATTTAGCTGGTAAAATTGTAGAGTCCTTTTTGTGCGTTGCATCTTACTAGAAATAAGCACATCAAAATGCCCAATTTTTATTAGTGTGAAAGAATGAAATGTTACATCCTGGTTCTAAAGGGTTAAAAAAGCATGAAAGCAGTTAACTGCATTTTAGTGGGCAGTGGTTAGCTTGATGCATGGTGAAGGCTTTTTAGTTTATGTTTTTTAATATGGTACATCATAATGTAGGGAATTTTGTAATTTGCATTATGTGCAGAATGAAATGTTTTGAGTGGAAAGTTCAGATAACTGTAAACATACAGTGACTAGAAACAAAAGCATTCTCTCATAACTAAAGCTTGCTTTGGAGATTACTGCATCTTCAGAGAAAGCCTGGTAAAGCAAACTTTTCTTCTGTCTTTAATAAAAAAGTAGGAAAGATCAGATCCTGGAATCTGTAGTGGACATCATATCTGCCTTCAGTTGACTCTTCATTCACAACCAAGATTAAAGATCTATAGAGAGATATAGTACTTTGTGAAAATAATGCAGTGTTTTTATAGAGAGAACGCTTAAAACAAAAACCTTGACACAGTAGAGCTTTCTTAAATATTTAATTAAAAACATTTCTTAAATACCTAATTTTAACGAATGCTAACACTTTGAGTTGTACTCTAAACTAATGGTTGCTAAAGTATGCTAATAATTCAGTAAGAGAATGATGAATTTATACTTACAGGCTCTTAATAAAACAGTGGTTCAGGAGAGATTTAGACATTTACCAAACTCGGTATTTAAGATAAAGATTTTGATGAGGGCGGGGGTTGGTGGTTGTTGTTCCTTTTTTCTAGTTGTGGCTTTTGACCTGCAAATTTTAGACTTTCCAGTGTGCGTGTGTGTATATATGTGTATATACTGGGGTTTATTTTGTCTTGGTTTTAGTTGCTCTAGTATGCAATAAGGCTTCCAATACTTTACTTTTGTCAAGCTTGTTTTAATTATGTATCTCACTGGAAGGTTTCAGAGGTCTAAGAGACATCATTTAAGTTTTCTTATGCTTTGAGAAATAAATATTGATCTATCTCTGTATTTCACAGGCTGCAGCAGCTGTTCCAGGTCCAGTTGGTACTGATTTCAAACCTTTGAATTCTACACCTGCAACAACGACAGAACCCCCAAAACCTACATTCCCTGCTTACACGCAGTCTACAGCCTCAACCACTAGCACGACAAACAGTACTGCAGCTAAACCAGCTACATCCATAACAAGTAAGCCTGCTACCCTCACAACAACCAGTGCAACTAGTAAGTTGATCCATCCAGATGAGGATATATCACTGGTAAGTTAAAATATTTTCATTGTCTTACTGAAAAAATGTGATTTATGCTGATATGCCTGATTAAATAAAATTTCTTCTTTGCTCTGCATTATGCATATTTTAATAACAGCGAGAGTGCAAACTGCAGAACTAATGTAACAGAAACATGTATCGAGAAAACTGTGGTTGCAGTGATGACTGGCATATTGCAGTGATCGTGCTGCAGATCTGAGCCTTATTTTTGTTGGTGATAGGAGATTACTCAACCCAAAATATAATTTAGACTTTTTCTGTGTATGACTTAAGCTTGAAGTTACATAGATGCAGCTAATGAGTGTAGGACAAAAGATGTAACAGTTTTAAGTGGCCTTGGTGCTATTACAGCAGTCAGAAATAATGGAATTTATGGATAAAACAAATGAACCTTAATTTCAGTTCAGATATCTTTAGATTTGTGTTTGACTTTTTTGTCTCAACTTGTTATGAGGAAGAGGCTTTCTTCAGGGAGGAGGAGAAATGTGTTGCATGCAAAATGCTAGATTGGCCAGTATTAATACAATAACTTGGAAGGGAGAAAAATCCACATGCTACTGTGTAATGCTACTAGTAGCAGTCTTTGAACTTGTAAGGTAGTTGAAATACTTTAGTACCTGTAATCTACTTTGTTACACTTCTATTTGCTTTCGGTGAGTCTTAGTCTTACAATGCGTTATGGTTATCTCTTCCTGGTTTTAGGAAGAGAGAAGGGCACAGTTGCCTAAGTATCAGCGTAATCTTCCTCGACCGGGGCAAGCTTCCTTGGGTAATCCACCAGTTGGACCAATTGGAGGTATGATGCCACCACAGCCAGGAATTCCTCCACAACAACAAGGAATGAGACCTCCCATGCCACCTCATGGTAATCATAAGTTTCCCAGCTTTCTTTTCTTGAAAAGATTTGTCATTGCTATAAACTTTTTTAGAACTTGAAGTGGCATATGCTGGCGGGGGGGGGATGTGGGGTAAAGCTTTTCACAAAATGCAACTTATGCCCATTATTTAAAAGAAAAAAAATTCTTCTTTGCATCTTAAATGTTCTGTTTATAGGTCAGTATGGTGCTCATCACCAGGGCATGCCAGGATATCTTCCTGGAGCGATGCCTCCATACGGTCAGGGACCTCCGATGGTGCCCCCTTACCAAAGTGGACCTCCTCGACCTCCAATGGGAATGAGACCTCCTGTAATGTCACAGGGTGGCCGCTACTGATGCTACTACACACGCTCTAATAGGTTTGGAGATTAAACCTTTTCTCATCTTGTGCTGTTAATATAGCCGAGCTTCCGTCAATTAAGGCTTCATTGTGACTTTAAAAAAATAAGTATCTTCCCACATGCAAGGAGCTATTGGACATTCTTATTTTACATGGGAAAAATTGTTTGGAATAATAACAGGAACTTTTCCTGATGTTGCAATTTATACTGTATGGCTTCTTTTTCATGTTTCATCTAGGTTTTTAGAAGTGAAGTATAGTAAATATGGTTCGTTAAATTGTGAAGGCGCTGGAATTACATGAACATACCACCTTAAAGGCAAGTTCTGTAACATTACGTTGCTATTTGTGAAATGATGCCTTCACAGCACTTCAAGTGCTGTTGGACTTCATGTCCCCAACATAGTTTGGTGAGGGCTGTAACTGTTCCCAACTACTTGTACATTTAAGTCTGAACCTGTAACAATATTTAATGTATTTAGAGTTCCTCCTGTTTCAGGGTTTAAGTAAACTGACCCACTAAGGTCGTGTGACTTTTCTGTACTGTTATAAACTTCATTGTAATAAAAGAAGAGAAAAATTTATATGCCTTTTTATTCATGACCAGCTGTGGACAACTGCCTGAAAGGTTTGTACAGATGCATGCCATGATAGCTGTTGGTGTAATGAACACAGTTATTGGTGCTGTTTTGATAAAATCTGGATTGTTTGTTCTCAAATTAAGTCTCTCCTTAGCTGCACGTCTGAGTAGACAAAGACCTGTACACTTATTAACTGACTCCTCAAAAATGAGGCTGCAGGAGGCACATCTTAACTCTTGGTTGTAACTTCTCTTAATGCATATGTTTCTTTATTTGTGCTTTCTTGTCCTCAATAAATTTTAAATGATTTCTAGTCCTGGCACTTACTTGTAGGATGTAAAGTGATTGCTTTAAGATGCATCCTAGTGCCAGATGCGTCCTGTTAGTTCATTTTTTGACTGACTCTTTTTAATGTACAAATGCATATGAATTTCAGGAGCCTTTTAGATTGAAGATTTCTAGAAGCTTAGGTGCATGTCACATGGGTGAGTGACTTCCAGTTGATGTTGTATTGAAGTTGACCTGCAAAAGAGAAAAAGTAGCTTGACCTTCTCAGTGTATAGAAGAGAGGGGGAAAGAGTACTATGTTATATGCTGTATTTTTACTTTAAATGTTCAGAATTTTAAATTGCAACAGAGTCTAAAAGAAGAACTGTCCATTGTGTGCTATGGTCAGATGTTCTTGAGTTTCTTGAGCCATTTAACGAATGTTTAGAGTAAGAGATCTTTTTATCAGTTCTCCTAATAACAGTTATCAGAGAGAGGTCTTCCCCATATGAAATTGTCATTTATCTCTTTATAAGAGTAGAGTGATAGAAATTACTGTCAAGGTTGTAATTCTCTGAATGTCTAACATCACTGTGTTAGTGTTCTGTATTTCTGATGAGAGTGAAAATGTAGAGAGACACTTTTTGGAGGGTAGGGAAGTGAGAGCTTCCCTCTTGACAATGGGGGGAAAAAAGGAGTGGTGAATTTTTCATTTGCAGGTCAACTTTAAATACATGTTCCAGCCTCAAGCCTTATTTGTGCAACTTAATTTATGGGGATATCTCCCCTTTTAGGGTAGGGTAGAAAGATTATCAGCATTTTTGTGTCAATTTATGTTCCACAAGTGTTTTTGTTGATGGTGGAGTTTTTTCACTTAATTGTAACACTGAGCATATTGGCTCTCTTTCTTGACAGTCTTGGGGTTTTTTAGCTGCACTTAAGTACTTCATGGGGCTTTATTCTGTACTGTGTCTTAATAGCCCAGAAATACAATACAGCTAAAATACTACATTGTTTCTCAGCTTCAAACTTTGGGCCGTGGAATGGCTTATAGAAGCACTAAAACATCCAGTGTGCTGTAATTACAGCTGAATGGCCTTAGTTTAACCATTAAGAATTATCAGGCACTTTTTCTAAAGTGTTTAGCCATTTTAAGACCATAATTCCAAGCCTCTGTTGAGAAGCAGTTCTCTCTGATCACTAGTATCTGCTGATCACCTGTCAGATGTGCAGTATTTGGCTTGCAAATGTGCTGAGTGGGCCTTGATGTCAGATCTTTTGTTAACTCTTCATCTTGCTTTATACGTAAGTCTAACAGGTAAAACTGTTTTGCCTAGGCAATACTTTTATACTCTGGTTTTCTTCTGTTTTGCTTTATCTAATAAGGATAATTACATAACACTGGAGAGGTTTTTACAGTGTCTTACATTCATCCTGTTTGTAATACCACACATAAAATTCATACATTATAAATTGATCTTAACTTCTGCTTTTAAAACTTCTTGCTTTTTCTGAAGATCATATTGCTGCTGTAAGGATGCTTTGCCCTCCTGCCCCTAGTAAAGTAAATTCCTTCTCCCTTCGGTGTCTTTTCATAACTCATTGGTATGTTGTTTTCAGACCCCTACTTTTCCTGGGATAAATACTTGAAAGCCTTACTGCATGTACTGTTAACTCAGCATATTCTGCAAGTTGTATTAATTAAGAGTTTTTCTTTTAAATAGTGAATGTCTCATTGTTCCTATAATAGTACCATTAAATAGTGAATGTCTCATTGTTCCTATAATAGTACCATTTTGTAGCTAATACTACATAGACTTACAGCCTGGATGCATTTTAAGATTGAATTTTCCTTAATAGTAATGTTACAGTAATCCCTCAACTAAGCACTGCCATGTATTGTTCATATGGTACTCTAATATTATCTTCAGCAAGCAGGTGAACAATTTTTCCATGGTATTTCACATGGATACTTACTTTCCTGCTCCTGTCATTTCTGTGTTGTAAGAGCTGTGATGTGGCTATCTTTAGTTACTCTTGTGTCTCTTGTGTGTACTCTTCTGTAAGCAGGCAGGTCTTTCAGTGCGTATGTTGTCTGTTGGTACCTGCCTTCATTTCTTTAGATACTGCTTCTTAATATTCAGAGAGTTGGATTTATGGTGCATTTTCCCAAAAACAGGAAAACTATTTTGAATGTAGTAATTGTTTGTACAAAGACTAAGGCTTGCTTTACAGTATAAAGTTTAAGCAGCATAGTTGTGCCAGCAAAATCCCTAATAAAATGTAGCCATGCAGTTTTTTGCTTTAGTTAATCTCTCCCTGGAAAGAGATTGCAGAAGCTTTTATTATTACAGAAAAGCATCTCTCTCTCTTATATTTGTTGCAGGACTCTAGGGTTGTAATTACATAGGCAGAAGCTTTGTTTTTCAGTTGTTGCCTAAATTTGCCATGGCAGATATTACAGTAAAACTAAAACTTGCAAGTGGAGTTTTGATCAGTCTTTAAATTGGAGTGTAATGCAAATGTTGAATACAACAAAACAGTCTGTAAGAAAATGTTCAGACACAGTTGGGAAAATATATTTAGCAAAATACTTAAAATTTATGGCATCTAGGACTTGTTTAAAAAGTTCTAAATTATTTTATGCATGATCTCTCAGTATCATTGTGAGAGACTGATCTCATTATCTGCTGATTTTTAGAGCAAAAGGGGTGAGACTGGCATGAAGAACCTTGGAAAAGCCTGGGGTAATTTTTCAGAAGTCTTGATATGACTGTTTTGTACTGCCTTTAGAATATCTTTCTGCCTTTGGCAAAGGTTGCTTTAAATAAAATCTTGAAAATTCACCTGGCTTATGTGGACAAAAATTTCTTCTGGAACTTTCTGTTTTTTGGTTTTGTTTTTTTTTTATTTCCACAGATAAGATATTTAGGTGCTGATTAATAAATTTGAGGCTGGGATATATAATAATTTCAGTGGATAACTATTCCTCGCTCTGTGCATGCATGGGAGAATATAAACAAGCTTCTAGAAACACATTCAGCTGCATCTGCCTTCTGTAGTTTCTGCAATTATTTTAGTGTATGGAGCTCTTGAACAGTACTTACATAGAACTATATAACTTAAAACTTGGATAAAATTGAATGGAATACATAACCTGCAGGTATTTTGTAGGAATCAAAGAATTCTGCATACAAGATAAAAAATAAAATGTCAAGAGTGCTTCAGTTTTATGAACAGCAAGAAGGGCATTATGACTCTTCAGTTAAATTGAGACCGATATACCAGTCCATGAGCTGGGGCTTCAATTTAAAATGGTAACTAATGACACTTAAAATAATAGTAAATGTCTTAATAATTGTACTGGTCTAGCTTCTACGTAAATACTAAGGTGAGGGTGAACATTTTCAGTGGCTGATGGAATCTTTAACTCTACTTTTTGTGAACTAGTACAGTAAATACTATCAGTTATGGGAAAAATGCCCCAAGACAACTGACTTATGTTCCATTGATCAAGATACAAAGCAAAACAAACTGTTCAATTCAGAAATAGCTACCAACTGTAAGAAGTTTTATTTGGGCCTAACAAAATAGGTGCTATAGCAGTCATTTTCTTTTGTTTGCTTGATCACTGGAATTTGTTAACTTTGAATGCATGTCTTTAAATTAATTGGGTCATGTTTTTTTCTAAAATTTAAATTTTTCTTCTTCCTATAGCCCTGCCATAGGACAGGCTGAGGCAGAGTCTCAGTGTTGCCCTGTTCAGTCTGAGGCAAGTGGGATTTATTTTATTCATTCTGGGGGCTTTCACAGCTTTATGGCTGTTGGATATTTATGTCCCCAAACTTGCAGCAAGTTTGGTGAAGGCCCCTAAATTTATTTTAATTTAGGTTTTTTATTCTCTTTTGGTAGATGGGCTCTATATTAATATTTATCTTTTTATTATCATGTTTTTAAGAGTCTTAGGGGGAGGGAACATGTTTTAAGATGTTTGGGTACCTTTTCTCTTAATGGAATGCTTTTCCTTCAAGGCTGCTCAGGTAGTCCTTCAGCCACACTGCCCCCTCCCCCTCTTCCCCTGCATTGCATTTGTGCTGTATTTGTTCTTGGTTTCAGCAATGTGACTTTGTGTAGTCTCTGAAATAGTGGCATGTAAATATCAATTACTAATGTTTCCTCTTCCGGGGAGATGTGTTTACTGAAGTGCTTAAAATACTTAGGTTTTAACTAGTAAGTGATACTTACGGTCACAAAATTGCGTAGCCTAAATTATAGAATACAGTTTCCTTGGAGGAGATTAAGATGTTAATACTGCTGCATATGTGAGCTGCACCACAACAAATATTAATGTAGAGCCCTATGAAGAAGTAGAGATTCAAGTTGGTGAAGTAGAATAGAGGAATGAGAAATTGAAGATGCAGATTTTTCAGTTTATCAGTTTCAGGGAAAACCTTTTTGTCAACCTCTCAAATACACCAAAATTGACAGTATTTTGTCTATTGCAATAATACTAAAAGTTGTAGCACTTTTTTGAAACCTCATGGAATGATGTTGCATATCCAAAATTTGCTTAGGTATATAGTTATCTAAAGTTCCTTCCTTCACGTAGTGACTAGCGAAAAAAAATTACCCTTTGAAGAAAAACAAGCTTTAGTGTTGCTGCTCACTGTGGTGCAGGTATATTGGCTTTGAATGCTTGAGGTTGCTTAAAGGCAGCTTCAGAAGAACAGATTTTATGTGAGGAGGTCTTGCAGCTTATCAGCAGTGAAATAGAAAATTAACAAATGCTGGAGTTAGATTTTATAACTTTTTTAAATTTTTGAGATATTTTTAAATTTTGTGGTGTTTTTTGATGAGCGTAGACTGTGTTTCATGTCTTCAAGATATTGCTAAATAATGACCGCCGATGAATTCCAGTTGATTAAAGGATAAGGTTGTAATTCTTAACTTAGTTACAAAAGTGGATTTCACATTCCTGTTGTACTCTGCCCTTTGCTTTTTTCCTGTAAAAGTCCCCCCAAATAGTCTAGTCTGACTGGAAAATAGACATGTCCTCTGTTAACTGTTTAAAAATTATTATGGAGCATGGTGTTGCTTTTCGAATTCTCATTGTGGTGCTACCCTTGATAACAGTGAAGATGAGAACAGCAGTTCAAGATAAACTACTGCAGCTAGTGTTTGTTTCACATATTCAGTCTATAGGAGCATTGGGCTTAGTTCTTATTTCCCTACAATATCTAAGGAAACAGTTTAACCAAAAATAATACGCAGTATGGCTTGTACTTCTTGCTTTAAGTATCTGAATGTCTTAGAGACTTGAAAAATAGGCAAATTTCAAATGCCCGATACTGAACTTTAGCAGTTTCCATTTAAGACAAATGCAGCACGAGGTAGTTTTTATCCAGCTATTCATATTCAGCTTGTCATCAAACACACAAAGCTAAAGTTCACATACCAATGCTGTCTAGTGTCCAGTGCAGTATCCTACTTAGATCCACACTTGGGTTATATCTTATAAATTGATAACCCTGGTGAGAGCTAAAAGTGTTTGAATTTGGAGAGATTGCTTTAATCTGTTTTTGTTGAAGATAACTGTGTTTGACTTGTTGATGGAAGAAATGTCTCCAAAATGCCATTTCCATTTGCCCTGTGTCATTGTTTTAGCTCTGTCTACTAATACTTACCTACTTCTGACAGATGCATTTGACACGAAGACAATTCGTGGGGTGTTACTATATGAATTTGAGGGTTTTGACTCTGGGTTTTCCTGCTGCACTGCAAATACCGTTTGTAATTTCTGGTGGGTTGTTCACACATCCTTTACTTCCATCCTTTACATTCTTGTCCTTCCTGTAAGTCTCTAAAGGATTGGACAGGACAGGTCTTTCTTGTTCCCTCTTTGGAGTCAGTAGCTTTAGCAGATGAGTTCATGTTACTCTGATTGTTACCATAGACTAATGTTTGTTCTTCAATTTGCAGCAAGTAACAATGTACATTTTTCATTTGCTTTATGGTTTGTCCTAAAAGATACATGTGCAAGTGCAAGGTAGCTCTGTGCTTTTTGCTGGGAGTATCTCCTCAGCTGTTAGACTAGCTGGCCTGTCATCTCTTTAAAACAATTTGCAAAATTCTCATCTAGTACAAATGGTTCATATTTTGTTCTTTTTGTGAAGTTCTGTTAGTGACATTTTCCTCCCTGCCTCCTTGTGTGGATCTAAGTGGGATAGTTAAAAAAAATGACACTGTAAATGAGATCAGTGGGTTTTTACTGACATTCCAGTATTGCAGCTGTCAGTATTGCAGCAGTCTGTGTATCACAAAGTTGTGCATTTCAATGTGGAATGTCTTTTCTAATGATAGTACATTAGTGACTTACTTTTATAGATACTAATGGAAGTAGGTCTTGGGGAGTTTGTTGGGGTTTTTTGAGTTTAAGTAGAGGTACATAACTTTTTTTAAAGGGCAAGAATTGCTGATATTCTTCTAAGTTGGGTGAATTTGCACCCACTGTTTTTAACAAGAGTAAATGGGAGATGTGGCAAATAAAGTACGTACCACACATGAAGTTTTGGCTTGCTTTAGGATTGTGTGACGAGATCATAATGTGTTCTGTGCCTTGCCTAATAAAGATTGTAGCCCTTAATTACTCTGAGGAATAGGCTACCTCCAGAAGATTTTTTTTTTTAAAAAAGAGTCTATACTTCCAATCAGAATAATCAGACCACTGAAATAATGGTAGTGACTGGGTTCTATAAAAATGCAGCTATCAGTGACTACCATATCTTCCTGTAATAGATGGGGTAGGTAGATACTAGTTTAGAGTAAAAAAAATTTGGAGGCAGCCCTTGAAGGAATCAAGATATAATTGAAGCGATTCTGAAGTGTAATAACATTCTGAATGTGTATAACATTCTTTTCGAATTTCTGAAAAAGCTTTCTGAAGAGTTTTCTTACACGCCATGAAGAGCAGTCTTGATTGTCAGAGTGCAGATTCTCATTGAGAGGCTCTACTAGAAGGAAATGCTGTTAGAGCACAATATTTGTAGATTCTGTTGCACAGTGAATAAACACTTAACTTTTGTCTTGTGAAGGGCTATTTGAGGGAGCCAGGCACTTTAGCTTGCTGCTTTGGCAGACAGCCCTATCCTGTCTCGAACCACAGGATCCAGGTTGTTATCTCCAGTCATTTGTTCTTAGCATCCTCATGAGTCAGTATGGCCTGTCCATGGTATGAACTGTCAGTGAGGATTGGTATTTATACACCCCATCACTATTGTGAATAACAAAGTGCTGTCACCTTCTGAGCAAGTTTACAATAACTTGTTTCATTCTTATGGGCTTTCTTGCAATGGGAGCAATCAGCAACACTGATGTATTAATGATGATGAATTTAAGTTCTCCATAAATATTGTCTTGAACTTTCCTTAAGGATTTCTTTCGTGGGGATTTAAAGAAGTCAAAAGTTTTGAGAAAATATTAGAATTTTAATGCCAGTAACATCTTAACTAAAAACAAGCAAGCACACAACTTTGAGAGCTTGAAAGCTTCCTTAAAAATTACCTTGTTAGGAGTTAAAGCATATCTTTCTGTTAGCTAACTGTCTTATACCAGATTCAAACTTCTGACATCTCAAACTTTATTTCTTAAATTTTGGCTAAATCTTAACCATGTTCCCAAGTGCTATTCAGAAAGGGCGTGTGTGTAGAATTTCAACTTCTACTGCCTTTAGTAGCCAATATGTATAAATGGTCTTCGCTAAGAGCAGCTTCGAATTACCAGAAATTAATGCCATACAAACCAAGCAAGCTATTTCACTGTCTCCCAACTTAGGAAATTACATAATGCTTTGAAATAAAGATGTCATGCAGAGCTTTTTTCTTTTTCTTTTTTTTTTTCATGGAGTTACTCGCATGTTACTTGCACTGAATTCTTTAGCTTCTTTCCCATAAATTTTAGTGGAAGAGAATACATTTTGCTCTTTCATTTATAAAGTCTAGAATAAGAAAACACACTTTATGAGACTGTTTAATGAAGGAACCTGGCAATGTAAGTATTGTAATTTTCTTTGTTTGTGGTAGGCAACAGGATTACCTTGTTAAACTTCTGGCTTATGTATGAAAAGTAACAGAAAAGTAAGGGCAAACTGAAAGTAGTTTATAGTTGCCTTTACTTCATATGCTTTTCTTAAGCAACAAATTGCAGTAATTGAAGTTTGGCAGCTTTTTAATGAAAAACTAAGTTATGGGTTAAACTCCTTGGTTTAATACAATTTGTGTTTCTGTTAACTAGCAGCAGAATTTCAGCATTTGCTACTTACTGGTAGAGAAGAAAAATTCCACAGCACTGCCAGTACAGGTTAGTTTAATCTGTAAGTACCTGATGTTCCTATTTGAAATAATTTGTTCAAATGATACCACTTAAGTACATGAGGGGAATTTTGGTCTCTGAAATGTGAATGTATCTGTTATCTACTACTGTTTTCAGTAGTGAGTGAAGGTCTAGATTTTTTTTTAAAAAACTAATGGTTTTAACTACACATGTGGGTAGGTAATACCTGCAAGCACTTTTAAGGAAAATTTAATATGGAACCTTAACAAAAAGCCATTAGTGTTACTGCAAAGCGTGAAGATCTAAGGTCAAAGTCACTTCTTCAGTGACATGCCTATTGTAACAGGCTGTGTTGTCAGTGAACCAATTATAGGACACCGTTGTGTTGGGAAATAAGGATTTCTGTTTGTAAAGATCTGTAGCAGTAATGTAATCTTTCTTTCAATTTTCCTCAGCTATTGCTAATTACTGTCTCCTACCAACAGATTTTTACTTTGTTAGGCAGGTAATTGAGGAGCGTGTTATTCTCTGATTATTTTTGTTGTTGTTGGTTTTTTGTTTGTGTGTGTGTGTTAGCCCATTTTATCACTTCAGAGGCTACCTACAAATATGGGTTTACCCAGCTGTTTTATCTTACCCCAGAGTTACTCCTCTGCCTCAGTTCTTTTTTCTTCTGCCCTATTATATATTCCCAGAAACTTTGGCATTTTGTTTTTATTTTCTAGAATATTTTACACCCTAAAAGTAAATAGGAGAGATTCTTTGTGATTGGATAAAAGATGCAACTGTCTCCAGAATAGCTGCATACACTTACTTTTATTTAAGCTTTGTGTACCTCATCTCTACATATCAGCATGGGAGATGAAAACTTTCTGTGCTGTAGCACATCACATAGTTTCACAGCTGGATGAGCTGTAAAACTCTGTGCTTTAATTAATTTCTCAAGGGCATGTTACCACACAGTGAATTTGAGGGGCTTTTGACATCATTGGTGGATAAGTACATAGAAACAAGGTATTGGGAAGATAATATACTAGTGTGGTAGCTGAACAGACACTTTAGATGGCTTGTATGAATTGTCTAGAGTAGTTTCATGAGTGACTCGATGCTTCCAGCAGTATTGCTTATTTTAGAATTTTGACATTTTACGCAACACTAGAATTCATCATACTAACATAGAAAGTTTCAAGGGGATTGTATCTTCCCAGGTTTTAGAATAGTGGCACTTGGAGCCTGTCTCCTGGCATCTTCTCTACATCAGTTCTCAGTCATTCATGCTAAATTGCTTTGTCTGCAAAACAAGCTACGTGCAAGTTTTTTGAATGTTGCATAGGTAAAAAAAAAAAAAAAAAGGAAATTGTATAATAAAATTTATAACTTTGCCTATATTTCCTAAATCTTAATGGCAGATGTGCATGAATAATAGGGATACCTTGCTGCAAGGCCATTATCCTATTAACAGAACGTATGCATTTTTCTTTTAACTTCTGTGGTTGGCCCTAGTTGATACTTAATGCAATGCTCAGTAATAACTTGGAACGAGTTACTGATTGCTTTTGGCTGCTGAATTACTTTGCGAAGTCTCGGTTTTGACTGGTTGGATGCTGACCTGCACTACTTGTACACCAGCTTAGTAATCAGTGGAGATAACTAAAGGCTAGTGGTTTTCTCTAGTGTCTATCAACAAAAAGTATATTTGTCCAGGGTAGATCCCAATATGAACTCTGGTAGAAGGTCATCTTTTTGTGCAACTTTTTATGGCAATTAATTACAGGCCTGTAAGTTTGCTTTCGAGACGAGACCAAAACAGTACTAGGACTCTGAGCTTTCATAACCAGGTGAGCAGTCCTAAGTTGTAGCTCAACTTCTGATACACCGTTACTGCAGCTGTGCCATCTAATGTGGTTCAGAAGTCTTCTTCCCAATACGGTATATACAGAAGAGTCAGTTCACACGGTTTACTTTAGAATTCTACTTAATGACTCCAAATGACCCCTTCAGAGATTCTGGTCACTGTGCAGCGAACCCAGACTCCAAACTAGTTTTAGTAGTTAAAGTACCTTAAAGCACATGATTGAATCATGTCCCCTCTTGGTAGCAGTACAGCCACAGAAGTCAGTGTGTCATGAAGGTTTTTTCTGTAACTTGGTACTGCTTTTGTGTAAGTATTATGAAAGGGATGGCATCATTGATCTTTTTCAAAAGACAGGTGGTAAAATATTGATGTTGAATTTAATTCAAGAAAGAGACTGGTAAGTATGTGCATCACTTTAATGCATGTGAATAATAATAACAGTAACTAGCTTAATTTTATAGCATTCAGTTTATAAAGAAGATTCAAAGAAAATACGGAGCTAAACATCATTTGCATCCATTGGGAAACTTCTGTGAACTGTACGCTTCAGGAATAGATCATTGCACATATACACGTCTGTAATGTGTGTCTACCACTTTGTAACAGACTCTGATTAAACAGAAGTGAACCACTGTTTCTGTGTAGTTTTTTCCTCCTTTCAGGTACCTATTTAAATTATTATTGCAATGAATGTTAGCTGTGCAAAGTGTGTATAAGTATAAAATCCACCTTTGCTCATGTTACGGTTTGAATAACTTCGTACTAGCTCTCTTGATTTTTCTATAAACTGCAAAACCTGCTTCATGTGAGTTTTATCTTAAAGTGTTTTGTACCTGGAGACAAGCAAATGAATCCAGATTGCTTAATCTGTGACTTCCTTTTGCTGCTGATCTGCTGTCCTTCTGAACTTACTCTACACAAAAAAATGTACTATTTCAAGTTGGAAGAGTCAGGGGGAATGTAGAGGAAAAAAATCTTAAGGAGACTTTTCATAAAACCTGGTAGAGATGGCTGTTAACAGTTTGTTCTAAATCCTTTCAGAGCAGGATGCTGGAGAGATGAGGTAGCTTTGAAGATGCGTGTCCTTGCAACTCCTGTCTACAGGGTGAGAATGGATTATTCTGCTGGGCCGGTTGGTCTCATTTAGCTCCTACTGTTTACTCATAAATTAATTTCTAAGAGATGGTAAAAAGATGATAAATCCCTTATTTTAATGCTACATGACCTGGAACAATTAATGGCATTTTGCTTAACACTAAGTAGAGGACTCTTTCAGGAAGACTACTACTTTGCAGGAGCCCTTTACTGGAGTTTATGCCCTCTGGACCCTTTGGCTCTAGGGAAATCTGAGGGGGCCTTTGGAAAACAGGAGAACTGCTTTGTCCTAAAAGCTGGCTAGAGCAAAGGGGTTTGTGTGTTGCATGGCCAGTTAAAGCACTCCCAAGTTTGATTTATCAGATACTTGGGGAATTTGAATCTGACTGGGGCAAGAGTAGAAAGGATGGGTCTGTACTTTCTGCCCTGTGAGCCTCAGCAGTTTGTTTTGCAATGTGAGACCCCAAGTGCTGGTCCACAGCTTTATGCTTTTTCTCTAAATCTTTTTTCTGTGGGACACGATGTGGGGGAGGATTGTGTTTATAATATCCTGATGAGGTGAAGAGTTTAGATCTAAGCCTCGACTTCCGAAGAGGTAGAAATGGGTATCTTTGAAAAGTAAGACCCCAACTTAGGCCTCAAAGGAAAGGGTGGAGAGTCTGCAGTGGTGTGGGCTGCAGGGAAAGGATAGCTGCTTACAGCATCGAGTAGGGTGTCTGCAGGCAGGAAGGAAACAAGTTACAGACAGACCCTCTTGGCCAAATTTTCTGGCTTTAATTTTTCATCTTTGTAAGTTTCTCTTTGAAAACAAAAGCTGTGCTTTTGCCACAGCATTTGAGCAGATCATATAAACTGTTAAGCAGCTAATGTTTTCTTTTAGCTCCCATGCTTGTCAGTAAGTTTTCATATCCTGTTTCTGCTCCAAGGTGAAGCCATCCTTATGCCCCATGCTAGACTTAAGAAAGCTGCCTTTGCCCAAGTAACTTTTCAAAGGGGGGTGGGTGGGTCTTTCTCTAGCACTCCAGCTCTCCTGCTTCTAGCAGTTCAGTTGTTGTAAGGGTTTGCTCCTCCAGTGCACCTTCCTAGCTCATCTTGGAAAGGTGCCTTTGATGTGCTTAACTCCTTATATTTTAAGCTTAACCCTTAAGCTTTCACCCTGGTGAAACCTGCCAGTCTGGATTTCCCAAGCAAAAAATGTACCCTTCAGAGTCTGCTTTGCTGGTGTGTCTCAGGTTGAAGGCAAGGGAAGGAGACAAGTACTGCCTGGCCAGCAGTCATGAGCTTTGTTTCTGCTTCCTGAGGCCAGTAGGTGAAGTCTTGGACTAGACAGAATAATCCATGGTTTCATCCTGTTTGTTCTGAATTCACAGCGGCTTGCAATTCCTTTTAGTTTTTGGCTGTGCCCAGATCTTGACTGAAGTTGGAAAAGCAAATCATACCTTGCTACTGTTAGAACTACATCTTCAGGTAGGGTAATTAGTCTTGTGTAGAAATGGTAATTCTTCCTAAAGGTTGTTTATTAGTTTAAAACTTGGGCTATATGACATGTTTTTTTGCAAATTCTAGTGACAATATAGTATCAAATTATGTGAAACTCCAAGAATAACAGATGGCTTTATTATTAGAAGCTTAATGTGACATGATGGTTGCAGACACATTGCTGACAATAACCTCCTTTGCATTTTTCAAGTTAGTAAATCGGGCTAGACAAAGAATGTTTTCAAGTGTGGATACATACAACAGACAAATTTGAGGCATGTACTGTGTGGACATTTGCGACGAGCGAGGGAA
>VXBL01006147.1:0-133469 GCA_013400195.1 Aramus guarauna | reverse complement strand
CTTTCTTTACTTGTACAATCATCACAGAAGGCAACTTTTACTTAGGTTTTGTCCACGGAACAAATGTATTGTTTTAAATTTGTCCTGTTTGAATAGTTCCCCCATTTCCCCAAAGGCACACTGATGGAAAGATGCCCTTTTGTTATTTATTGATAGCTATGGCCAGTATATAAGACATTTACAATGAGTTTTTCTGAGCTTTGTATTTCTTTGTCATAAAGCCATATCACTTTGCTGAATTTTCCAACCAACTAAAAGTACGTCTTACATGTGCATGTGTAATTCAAAATGAACACTTTATTCTATGCAGCTGTATGAAAAAGAATTCAGTTTTAGGTTTTTTTATTACTACTCTTTTTTACCTCAGTGCCCTGTTAGAACCTTAACATTAGAGTTTTCTTTTTAGTACCATACTGAGAATTTTCTAAGCAACTATTATTAGTAAGTTATTTCACGAATGGTAAATGGCTTCACTAAAGTTACAGACCATGTATTTTCCTGTCAATACTGTTTACAGCATGTTGTGCTCTGCTTCATCAGAAGAAAGGAGGACAGGTTATGTAATATTAATAAGCAACTCATTTATAGATAGGAAGTTGGTAATCTTTGAATATTAATTGGAATCATTCTAAAGGAACAGTTATAAAACAGGCACAGAAAAAGATTCCTTCCTCCAAGTGTTGAATAGAGCATTATTTTAGGACTATAAATTATTTACATGGAATTGCTGCTTAGAGCCAGGAGTCTTTTATCTTTCAGTCCTTGTTTTAAACCTGATCAACAAAATGACATCTAACTTCACATTTCCCCTGGAGCTTGACAGTCATGAAAGCACAGCCATTTTTAGGCAGATGTTTGCAGTTGATAAGATGCATTAAAGCATGGACCATTAGCTGAACTGTTGTGTAAGTCGTCAAAGATTCAGGTTGTTTAACAAATTGATAACTATGCAGAAAACAAAAGACAGAGAAGGTCTATGGAATGCTGCAGCAGTTCTTATTGACTCTCTTTGAGATCAACAAGTGCTACATTGGGCAAAGTACAAACAGAATGACAATGGGGCATGTTTCAAAACAAGCTTGAAACTGAATGAAATAGATCAATTATTAAAGTAATATATCTCCTCACTACAACTTCCAAATATGCTGAAGCAGATTTTTTTCCTAGTCTCATCTATTGCTGTCATATTTAAATGAATGAAAGTGTAACTTAAGCTTTGCACAAAACCCCATCCTAAAACTGTCATGTAATGCCTATATGTTTGTGCTGCATGCATTTTGCAACTACAGAGGAAGAACGGCGTGACCCCCTAAAAAAATATGACCTAAAGATAAATATTACGAATGGAAAGTGAAATAGTAATAACTAAATAACTGAATGGAAGAGAAACAAAAGGGAACACAGGGTCTGGAAAAGCATAAAAGATGAATAGAAATGAAAAAGACTCACTGAAAAGTAGATAAAAATTGTGGCAAGACTCAACAGAAGATCTAAGGGGAAAAGGGTAAATATGAGGTAAATGCTTGTAAATATTTAATGGGGCAAGACAGACAAGAAAAAACACTGGAAAAAAAAATTGGAAGACAATACATGCCCAAGAAAGACAGAAAGACAGGAAGGAAGGAAGAAAGGAAGGAAGGAAGGAAGGAAGGAAGGAAGGAAGGAAGGAAGGGAGGGATGGGGCTGAAAAGAAAGACTGTACAAGAGAGATAGGGAAAAACAGAAAGTAATAGTGAATGTTACTGTGTGTGCATGGGCCTACAGAGATGAGAAATTTCCTAGTTATATGCAGACTGTGCATATATAACTGTACATATCACTTCAGGACATCAACTATGACAGTATATAGTTTATGTTTTTAATGTCCTCATGCAATTACCTGATAGAGCTCAAAGATAAATTTGTTCTGCCAAATGTTTTGACAGATCAAGTTATTTTCTCAATCTGGCATTTTTATAGTAGTGACATTAAGTATAGTTCCATGTTAATATGTGTATATAAATAAATGTTTTCCATAAGAACCTACCTTTGTAAAGAATGGAAATGGTTAGGAGCTTTAAAAAGAAAAAAAAAAAAAAAAAAAGGAAATTATTTCTTTACAATTGTAGATTAGTGAGGTCATTATGGTTGTCATGCTAAGCTCAGCAATATCAAACCAAAGTTTCCTGTTTATTTCTCTAGGCTTTGGATTGGAGCCTGTGTCTGGTAAATAATATATGTTAGCTCTGGATTTATTCTTTTGTTATCTTTTAATACTGTATAGTTTTTCTTCCTTGTCTTTTTGCTACTAGAATCCATTATTGTAGATAAGAGGGTAGATGTATTACATTGGTTAAACACTCATTAATGCTGACAACATTCATTAAAAACACTTTGAATTTTACTGCTACTTTCATCAGGAGCAGAATGGGACCCCTTGTACTACTGCTGTGAAGACTTTGTTTACCATAATAGAAAAATATTTCTAAAAGGACATATACTTAGCAGGTTGCTTTGTTCTAACTTAGAGGCAAAAGAAATTCTACAGTGTAAACATTTGGAAAAAAAGTCCAGGCAGATATGGAGATCAAAATAAAGTTCAGTTCTGTGTTGTAGAACAGTGCTAATGTCCTTTCCTTTTTTCCCTCTTTCAAATCAGGACTATTCCTACTGATGCAAATATGTAAGCTTCACCCAAGCCTATGTTCCCCTCCTATCCACATTAATTTTTTTTTCCTACATGCTGTGCTAAAGCTTCTTTAGGCTGCCTCTAGCTGCCTGTCTGTCTCAATATCTTTCCTCAGTTAAAAATGATACTTAGATTTTATATCCTTCACGCTGCTCCAGTCCATAAAAGTTTATCGGTCAGACAATCTAGTTCAAGACATCTGGGTGTTAGCTGATTTTCTCCTAGCTCCTAGATTTCTTTAAAAAAGGTTTTCACTGATGTCAAAGGCAAAAGTCCTATTAACTTTAGTCATAGGACACTCCATTCTAAATAACTGTGTTAATGAGTAATTAAGTGGTTGGGAAAGTTTCCTCTAAATTTTTAAAGAATTTTAATGTAATTTGCTGGTTGAAAATAATTTGCCAACTCAAAGAGCTCTCAAAGATATGGTGGCACCAGCCAACTAATTTCTATAGCAAACATCTTAAGGAAGTGCACAGAGGAACTTTCTGTCTAAAACATCATTCTTCTGGAAATTTTCAAAATAAAATTAAATAACAGCAGGTTCAGATGCAGTGTAATGCAGTTGAGGATGCAATTCATATAAACTGCCTTGGAGTAGATAATATGCAAGCTTCTCTGTCAACATTCATTTTATTTGTATGTGTATATATATATATATATATAAATATATATATAAACCAAACCAAACCAAACCCCAAACCTTACATAAGTTTTAGTATATTTGCCTACAGACTTCAAGATCAGTGACTGAGCATTTCATTGTGTAACTGACAAGGGCTGTACACTAGAGGCTATATATCAGGAATTAATTGTCTCCTTGCAAGCAAAAGAGATAACAGTCAGGCTTGCACAAAAATTACACTGTCCTGAAAAAATAAATGATTCCTTGGAAAGCATAAATGAACTGATAATCAGGCAGTTAGACATTAGCGTGAAGAAATAAGCTCTCTGAAATATCTCTGTACACCCAAAGAGAATTTTAATAAGATATTACAAGCTTCAGTAACAGAAAATCAAGCACCAAAAGAATGGAATCTGCTAGAGTGATCATCTTAGTCCTAACCATGTCTAGAGAAAAGCTGTGGGATTCTTCACAACTTTTCTTGTCCCCTCCTTTAAATACGTAATTGAAAAGAGAGTAAGTTGCTTAGCTATACCAGAGCAAGACCATTTTCAAGTTTCCATTCATTAGAGTTCTTATTACTCTGGCATAAGTCATAAGCATTGCTAATAGTAGATGTGTCAGAAGAAAGGTAGAAATTTGATAGTAGATAAAAGAATACTTGCTTTGTTTAACATTTGCCATGTCATCATGTAAACTGGCTTAGAAATCAATATGGTTCCATGACTGCTGGAACTATTATGGGCCAGATTCAGCTTCACTGAGGTTGAATATAAACCTTTTCCCTGATTTGTCAGAAGCAGTAAGAAGACCTTCTATAAAACTAGCTGACTGAAAAAATAGCAGCCTTTCGCTCAAACCCAAGATGGTGTCACCTCCCAGAATAAAGGCATATGCTGATACTCATAGAAGAAAATGTATTTGACCATTTTTTCCCCAGAGCTCAATATTTCCCAGAAAAGAAAAGAAGGACTAAAGAAAAGGAAAGAAAGCACAATAAGATGGCAATATAGAGAGAGCTAGGGAAGAAAAGTTTTGGACCAAGTGTTTCCTGAAAGAGATTTGACACTAAATATCGAAAGTGTCTCCTTTGAATTCTGTTGTGTCCAGGGAAAGAGAGATATGTACATTCTGTGTAAATAAACAGGTTTGCATGGGGGCTGTTTGATCCCACACAGCCCCAATGTTTGGGTAAGCAAGTAGATCAAAAAGCGCAGTGGTGATAACAACCGTAGGATTCAGTTTCCACAGGGACAATGCATAGGCTTGTACATTGCTGAACCAAAACAAAAGAGAAAATGGAGGATGGAGAATTCAAGTATGTCCCAGCAAATTTAAAGTAAGACTTACAGTTAGCTGAAGGCCTCACAAAAGGAATTAAAACAAGGTCTGGATATTTTCCAAGAAGGTGGCAATAACTCCAGACAAACTTGGTTTTCACACAATTTAAAAGGTCATTTCCCCTGTCTCTTCTGCTGTATCTTTCTCTAGAAGTTGTCCAAATGAAACCAGAGTTGCCAGAAGCAAATACGTGGCAGCTACTCCCAGTTTGTGGTCTGCTATATTTATTTAAAGTCAGTGACACAGGAAATGGATGCGCCAGGCAGTGAATTTGAATGCCTCAGCAACCAGCACATGCTCTTGTAGCGTCAGTAAATTAGGAATGGTAATCTCTTGCACAAGAACAGATGAAGCCTGGGGGAGAAGTTATTCTAATCAGTCAAATCAAAGCTTGCCTGGGAGCATTCTAGTAGGTAACTTACAGTCAGAGATGAAATCTTTGTTGAGGCAGCAGTTATAAAATTGTAGTCACTTAAGGACACTCTAGCTGCAACAATGTCGATGAAGAAAGCAGGTGTCATGGTCTAACACAGCAGGCAGCTAAAACAACCACACAGCCCTTCACTCACTCCGCTCCCAATGGGATGGGGAAGAGAATCGAAAAGAAAAGAAAAAGGTAAAACTTGTGAGTTGAGATAAAGACCATTTAATAGGACAGAAAAGGAAGACAACAACAAGAACATCATCATCAACAACAACAATATTATTATTATTAATAATAATAATTATTATTATTTTTAAAAATAATATACAAAACAAGTGATGCACAGCACAATTGTTCACCACACAGAGTCAATGCTCAGCTAGTTCTTGAGCTGAACTGCCTCCTGGCCCACCCCCTAGTTATATACAGAGCATGGTGCTATATGGTATGGAATATCCCTTTGGCCAGTTTGGATCAGCTGCCCTGGCTGTGTCCCCTCCCACCTTCTTGGGCACCCCTCACGTTCTCATTAGCAGGCTAGTATGAGAAGCTGAAAAGTCTTTGACTGCTTGGCAACAACTAAAACATCAGTGTGTTATAAATATTATTCTCATCCTAGATCCAAACCACAGCACTATACTAGCTACTAGAAAGAAAATTAACTCTATCCCAGCCAGAACCAGGACACTAGGGTATCTGTAGCAGGGACTTACAGAACTGAGAAATCACTGTGAGAAGAAATCTTGGAGGCAAAGCTCAACATAGAAGTCAGTTTCAAGATGAGTAATTGAGTCAGATCAAATCCATGGGTAATATGTACTGTTTACAGCAATTTGTTATCCTTGTAGTCTCAAAAAGAAGAGCTTGGCCAAACCCCCTAACTTTTGAGAAGAAGAACATAAAGTATTTGAAGTAAGTTATATTGATGAATACCAAAATGAGGGTTTCGTGTTCCATGAACCATGGTACCTTACTCTGAGAAAACAGACCGAGCTATCTTGTCCATATACAGGTTCATGATATATGATCTGGAGCTAACCATCAGTCTAAGTTGCTTAATCCACTTATTACTGGTAGGAAAAAAAGTATTGAATTGGGAGACCTTAACTTTTCATATAACCTGATACTTATAGGGACTTACTAGCTATAGATAGCTAACTCATCCTGAATACTCAGCTTAAGATAAGCAAAAAAATATCAAGAGTGCTGTAAACTTTTTGTTGCACATTGAACCAGCGAGGAAGCAGTGATGAGCAAAGAAGACAGAAACTAATGCCCAAGAATGTTATAGATACAGCTGTAAGTCCAGAGGGGGATTCTGAAGCCACTTACACTGTGATAAGGAAAAGCAATACATTTAATTTGTGAAATAAAGGAAGTAGCCATTAATCCAAATATTAAGATAAGCAGTTCAGTGAACTGAAAATTCAGCAATTCAGTTGATATTTTAAAGAGAATTCCACAAGAAACAAGATCATTTAAAGTACAGGTTCCACTCAGCAGAGCTTAACAACAGTTTCTTTCTTACTGTATAAACTTCCCCGAAACAAAACCTCAAACAAACAAACAAATGAAAAAAAAAAAAAGAATGGAAGCCAAAGGGGCAACTCTGGTGCTGGTGCTTGCGGACTAAGTTTCAGAGCTCTTCTTTTGATCAAAAAGGTTAAGGAGCAATAAAGGCAATTTTACTTTTGAATATGTAAAATATTGCTGGCACTGGTTCAAATATATGTAATTTCAATAGTTATAATGCAAAAAGAAGGGATTAAGGCATCACAAACTGTATCATCCATATGTATTTGTGGTGGGTTGACCCTGGCTGGAGGCCAGGTGCCCACCAGAGCCGCTCTATCACTCCCCTCCTTCACCAGACAGGGGAGAAAAAGTGTAATGAGAAGCTTTGTGGATTGAGATAAGGACAGGGAGAGATCACTCACTTATTATCGTCACGAGCAAAACAGACTGAGAAAATTAATCTAATTTATTACCAAACAGAACAGACTAGAGGAATGAGAAATAAAATTAAATCTTAAAAAACCTCCCCACACCCCTCCCATCTTCCCAGGCTCAACTTCACTCCCGGCTTCAAACCTCCTCCCCCTTCAGCGGCACAGGGGGACGGGGAANCCCCTCATCCTTCCTCCATGGGCTGCAGGGGGACAGCCTGCTTCACCATGGTCTTCACCATGGGCTGCAGGGGCATCTCTGCTCCGACACCTGGAGCACCTCCTCCCCCTCCTTCTGCACTGACCTTGGTGTCTGCAGAGTTTCTTACATCTTCTCACTCCTCTCTCCGACTGAAAAAGCTCTCTCCAACTTGTTTTTTGCCTTCTTAAATATCTTATCACAGAAGCGCTGACTGGCTTGGCCTTGGCCAGCGGTGGGTCCGTCTGGAGCGAGCTGGCATTGGCTCCATCAGACACAGGGGAAGCTTCTAGCAGCTTCTCACAGAAGCCACCCCTGTAGCCCCCTTGCTACCCAAACCTTGATATGCAAACCCAACACAGTATTCAACATAAACAATGACCAAAGAAGTTTTGCTTTTCCAAAAATTGCAAACACTTTTCACATTGGGCCTTTAACTTTTCCATATGAAATCTGAATAGTTATAACAGCAGTAGACAAAGTAAAAATTGCCCCTGATTTTTGGCTAATGATGTGAATCAAAGAAGTGCTTAGCAAGAAGCAAGTACATTCTAATCAAAGGGGAAGGTGGTATTTTCAGAAGTCATTTAAATTGCCTGTAACCCACAACAGGATTCACCTCCAGATTCAGATATTATAAATGTGGATATCCATACCACAGGTTTCTACATGTATTCAGATATACTCAGTGAAATAGCTACAACAGACAGGATTCGGTTACCTAAAAACACATTTCTAGTGATGTTTCAAATGCCCTCTTTAAGTGCTATCTGCATGGAGCTCAGACACCTTGCAAATGCAGAACCGAGAGGAGATTCTTGTCTTTCTGTAGTGGCAGCCAGAGCCTGGATAACATATAGCACCTAAGAGGGCAGTAGACACTTAGGTTGAGGGTTGGACTTGAGGGTGGGTTGAGCTCTGCGTCCCTAGAATTCAATTCTTTTTACTGCATATAGGTGTCCTGTGCCATCTGAAATGCCTGGTCCCAAGGTACCACAACAGAAGTTCGTGGGTGGGTAACACATCCCACAGCATCTCTGCCAGGCCTGGCTAGATGTTTTGGATATCCTAGGGCACCCTTGGATATTCTGAGGTGTCTGAAAAACTCAGATGCTTTTTCAGTGATTTCCAATGTAACAGTGCACAGTGCACAAATTAATGGTAAATAAATAAATAATCACATAAATTATTACAGCTTGTCTTCTTTTCTCAGAAACTAAGGTAAACATGATCTTTATGTTAAAATTCTATTTCCTCCATCATATTACATGTATTCTTATTTCTATTATCTCAGTAATGCTGAACATCACTACCTAATCTAAACACACACCCAGCAACATTTTAGAATGAATAAAACAATATATAGGTCATTTCTTTGGTATCAGTAGAAAGATATCTCCTTAAATTTAAAAAAAAAAGGAGTTTCCAAGTCATTTGTAGACTCTGCTTCTACTTCTGTATCATCAAATACTGAATTAGAAAAAAATATTAAACTCAAATTGTTAGTGCAATTTATAGATAAATCTAGCTCTTGCATAGAAAAGTACAGTTTTGGATTCAAAGCCAAAATACTTCAATTATCTATTATAATTTCATTTTGCAGCTGAAAGTGAGGCACAGAGCTAGCAATTAAAAGGTTCAAATGTACATAACAAAAAAGCAAATTGACTAGTTAGTTTGTTTTCATTGGCATAAATAAGTGAATCCCAAATTGAATTAATACTGAAAAATATGAATAAGGCTTCTGAAATTAAGTTTTAATAATCTAAAGTGCTTATTATACTGCTTTTTTTAATGTTAGATTTAGTAAAATCTAATAATGAGGGGGTTTTAAATGGATGTTTGGGGAAACAGATTAACTTAATCCTGTTTTGCTGTTTTAAAATAAATAGTGAAAGCACACTTAAGGCTTAGATGTTTAAAGTTATAAAATTTACAGTTGAAAGCTGCCTTTTTAAAGTTCTCCAAATAAGAATTTGATGTCATGTTAATTTATACCTGTCACATAGAAGAATTTTGTTCTTAACTTACGCAAGCTTCCCAGCTGTAAAAGATTAATGGCTGCCTCAGGTAGTGTGTACAATATAATTCCCAAATATAAATAGCTAAAACCTCACTTCTGTATGGTCCAAATCATACTGCAAATAATTAGAATAAAACTACTAGAAATAACTGAATTACTTAATGGATTAAAAATACTTGCTTTTTGTAGTGACTTTAAGTCACTCTTGTCTATGGTTATGACTACTTAATTACCTATAGTGAATATTTCTGCATTCCAAATACATTATTATTGAGCTAAAAGAAAACTCAGACTAAGTGTGAATACTATCACTGACCTTGCTTTCTAAAGCTATGTGTTGATAGTGGCAATTAGACAGTTTCTCAGTTTCATACAGTAGAGTATCTGCTGGGACTGTAACCTGAATATAAGTTTTTCTCCTTGCCTTCTAAACCCTGATTAGATGACAGTACTTGATAATGAAAGAGCTTCATTGTGTCCCCAAATCTTTTGGTCTAGATGATGAGGAGGGGAGGGAGAAGCATGAGGGGAAATCAAGGTATGCCGTGGAATTCACCTATGTTGTAATCCAAATACTCAGACAGTGAAGCGCCAGTTCTGCTGTTCACACAGAGACTTCTGAAAGGACTTAGCATATCTGAGACACCTGCCTGTGGCTGGCAGATATGACATGAGACCTACAGGTGTCACACAGGAGCAGCAGCTGGAGGCCATGCAGGATAGAGTTTGCCATCTCAGATGACACTAAATCAATACCTGCGGTCAAGCGAATTGAGCCCCTTGTCAGCACACCAACAGTGTCTAGGGAACCAGCTGATCAAATGCCGATGTCTGGTTTTATAGTGACACGAATACCTCTGTAGCTTCTATTGATTGTATTTACTGGATCTTCATTGACTCTAATCATAGTTTCGATTCCTAGCTTACAGATAAATACATTCCTGTGACACACGCATTTTTAGCTACATCTCAATTCTTGCATAAGTGGATTTCTTCATGTGGATGATGGAATGAAGAATAATACTGATCTAGGCAGGGAAGGTATTATCTTCTCATGTCAGTTTCCATTGTTTGCTCTATACTGTAGCACAAGCAGGGCTTCTTTTTAAAATAGAATTTTAGAAATTCTCAGTGGCACCCAAAATCTTTTAGATTAAGTGGAGCATCTTGAAAAAATCTCATTTCTGACCTGGGAATGTGAATGGTTCTGTGGTAAGGAACTGGGAGATACAGGTTAAATATGATCTCCCCCTTCCTCTCACTTTGCCTAGGAAACAAACAGAAAATTGTTGTGTATTTGTTTGCAGCTAAGGTTTTGGTTTTTTTGGGGGGGGGTTTATTGGTTTTGTTTTTTGGTTTTGTTTGTTGTTGGGATTTTATTTTCATTTTTAGTTGGTTGGTTTTGTAAACCTAAGCAATGTAGTAACCTAACCAACCTAATGTTGGTTTTGTAAACCTAAGATGTAGTAACCTAAGCAATAATATATCCAACCACCACCCGAAAACCGAACTGAAGCACTAAACTCATCTTAAGAAGGTGCAAAAAGATGAGTTATTAGGCCATTGGCCGTAAAACACGTGCCCTTGTGTGTTACTGCTACAAGTAATCTGTGAGTGAAAATGAATTGCAGTGTTTTCTCTAGCTAAGGTTGTTTTATTCATTCCTAATAGGAAAAAAAACCCTGATGTGTCTTGGTTTCAGTAATATTAAATAAACAATTAATTTAAGCTAGTGTCTCACTTTTATGCTGCCTAATTATTGAAAAAAACAAAACAAAACAACCAAAAAAACCCCAGAAATGGGTATATTCTCGGGAAGCAGCCATATCCACAGAACAGGTGAGTATGCCTTTGCAAGTGATACCCCTGGAAAATGTTTACTGGTCTTAGATTACCGTAAGTGCAGGCAGGTTTAATGCCATCCTTGAAAATATAAACAGAAGTGTGTACAGCAGAAAGCCTTTTTCGTTTAAATGTGTTATTAAGGAGATCAATACTATGATGCAGATCTGAAGTCAACATTTGAAAAGGGTGTGGAAAAGTAAAGAAGAATATAGAGAAGTTATTATTTTCAGAAAAGATAATCCTCAGTTAAAATCTGTTATTTAATCATATTAAGCCTATTATTATAAAGCAAGCCAATATGAAGATGATTTGGGAATTCTTTTCCTGGTTTATAATAGTTTTCAGAAGGAAAATCTGGAAATTCAGCTTTGGTGTGGAATTTATGAAAAATAATGATGAGAGAAAGGAGCCAGACATGTTTGACAGGAAAATAATGTTTACTAGTAAAGGTGTTAGACCAATGCAATAAAGTGAAGATTAATTCTTTATCCTATGAGATCAGGAAGTCATGAGTGAATGCCTTTCTGCATCGTAGTCTTCAGTCACATCAAAGTTAATGGATTTATTCCAAGCTCAAGTAGTTGAATCTTAAAAGCCTGGTGAAATCAAGTTTTTAACTACAAACCTATGCATTATGATGCTGTAACTATTGTTGCCAAAACTGCAAAAATGACAGTGTGAAAAAACCTCTCCAAAGAGATATGCTGTCTCTTGGTTTTACTGGAGTTTCTTTTCCTTGTACTTTAGTTCTCTTAGCGCTGTTGGCTTATTATCCAAGAACCTTCATTGTCCTATTTATAAATCATTTTCAGATTTCTTAAATTTTAAGTGATATAGTTAATTTTGAGATCAGTGGTCCTTGAGTTGGAGCTCACCCATATAACTTTCTACATTTAGTGCAGGAACCAGAAATGTAGGATGTGAAATGTTAATCTAAAAGCCCAGACAGAAGGGATCAGTAAGAGAGCTATCTGAGCTCTAGGTCAGTGTTCATTTTTTTCCAAAATCTTTTTACAATAATTTTTGTGTTTTGAAAAGTGTTTATCACATATATATAAACTACTTTCCCCGCCCCCCCCCACCCCCCCCAAGAAAACAGGTTACAACATTTTACAAAATGAAGTTAGCATCGGTAATACCTCTGAAATTTTTTAAGCCATTGTCTTTCTGGCAATTTTAAAGTTCCATGATTGTTTTGCCTATAATTACCACAATATGTACATTTTTCAAGATTTATCTTTTCCACTTTCTCTTTCAAGTAATCTTTTTAAAACTAATTAGGATTTGTGTCATCCCATGTGCCTCCCTATACCTCATGGCTACTTTATTTTGTAATTGTTTACCTGTTTTCTTTACATATTACCATAAAGGAAAAGTACTTTCAAACACCACTACTGACAAATCCCATCCTTCTAACATTCACTTCTCTCTGGCATTACAATGTTGTCACATATTCAGTTTCTCTTCAATGTAATAATACATGAACTTGCACTTAATACTCAGGCTGGCCAGAATAAGTGTCTTTCAAAACTACTGGCCTCTCCACTTTTCCTTGCAAGTCAGCAAAATGCACAAAAATTCCAACTTAAAAATTGTTGAGAAAATAGAAGCTGAAGAAAATAACAAGAGTACACTGATAAAAATACTTAAACTTGTAAAAATAATTTAAAGTAGGTTAAACTATGTTTGCCTCAGGAGGCACTGAAGACTTGAAACCATAAATCTTAGAAACAGCTATGGAAAATCCAAGGAGCAGGCAACTTTACAAGACACCACCTGTGTATTCAGTAAGCATGAAAGATTCAATTTGATCAGATCAAAAAACACGATGAGGATGACACACTAGGCATGCCCTTGGGAGTTCACGCTATTTGGCTACAAGGGAACAGGGTTTTCATTAAAGTTAACATTTCCACAGCTAACTGCACACTACAACAAAAACAGTAACTGAGCTCTGATACATAACTAGAAGTTTCATTTTACTAAACTTGTCACATTGAACCATTTCATTTTTCTAAAGGTCCTCCTGCTTTTTGAAAACAAAACAAAACAAAACAAAAACCAAACAAAAAACAAACAAAAAACCAAACCCCCCCCCCCACCACAACAACAACAACAAAAACACAAACAAAAACAACGCAAAACAAAACTAAGAAAATAGGTAAATAAGAGAGGGAAAATCCAGGTTTGTGGTGTCTGTCATATTTTGAAAGACCTTGTAAAGTCTTTTTGGTAACTACTCATTTATCCATTATATCAACTGATGGGTTTTAATGTAACTGAAGTGCAAAGACCTTTGCAATTATAAACTATTTTTCTTTTTTCCTTGAACATTCTACTTTGTTTTTTCAAAAGGCAAAATTTTCTGGGAAAAAAAAGAAAATAATTCTTGAGGATATCTTCCTTTTTCTGTAACAGCTAAAGTTATTTTCCACATACAAAGATGAAGAACAGTTTCATGTCCCTTTTTCTGTCATGCATAGAAGGGAAAGTCTTCCAAATTTTCATAGTTTAATCAAATTTATTTTACAGTTAACTACCTAAAAGAGAACACCAGAAGAATAGAATCTATAGGACTGATAGGTTAAATTCTCTAGGCAATTAAAATCATAGAATCATAGAATCCTTTAGATTGGAAAAGGGGTTTAAGATCGTCAAGTCCAACTGTTAACCTAGCACTGCCAAGTCCACCACTAAACCATGTCCCTAAGCACCACATCTACACATCTTTTAAATATCTCCAGGGATGGTGACTCCACCACTTCCCTGGGCAGCCTGTTCCAATGACTGACAATCTTTTTGCTGAAGAATTTGTTCCTAACATCCAATCTGAACCTCCACTGGCACAACTTGAGGCCATTTCCTGTTGTCCTATCACTTGTTACTTGGGAGAAGAGACCAGCACCCACATTGCTACAACCTTCTTTCAGGCAGTTGTAGAGAGGCATAAGGTCTCCCCTCAGCCTCCTTTTCTTTCTCCAGGTTAAACAACCCCAGTTCCCTCAGCCGCTTCTCATGAGACTTTTGCTGTAGACCCTTCACCAGTTTTATTGCTCTTTTTTGGATGTGCTCCAGCACCTAAATGATATTCATAGTGCTAGGACATTTATCAGTAACTAAAATGCTATCCATTTTCCCCTCTTCTTTATCATTTGAGTTATGATTGACTTTACCTATTATTTTTTTTTTTATGTTTCTTTATTGATCCGTAATTTTGAGTGTCCTCTGGGCAACATAGGGTGAATGCATGCCCAGAGAGTCAAACTGAAAGGAACACACAACTTCTCTTTGCTATTTCTACCTATATTTTATGCATTCTTGCTGTCCTAGCTATGTATATTGTTAGCTTAATCAGGTGGTTTCAGCCTGCACTACATAAACACAATGAGAGGGATGATAAATTATTAAAATCAATGCATCTCAATACTCAATAGAAGCAATAAATTGTGGTTAATTTTTAAATAAAAGTATGAAATTACTGGGGAAAAAGTTAAATTTCTTGTGCTATACACTAGATTTAATGGAAATAGTCTTGTTGATTTCACTAGAGATCTAGACCAGGGCCATTGGGAATATAAGAACATGAGTACTATGTTTGTGTAATATGTATTCTAAGCCTAATACAAAGTTTTATTATGTATTATACCATCTGTCAGCTCTTATTTATCCATGCAAGTATTACAGGGAAATTATTCCCTTCCATGTTATAACCATGGGGAATTTCTGGTTGTAAAATAAGTAGGATTTTTTAAAGTAAATTGAAACAGAATATCATAGTGCTTTATTTTAAATTACAGTGATTTAATAAACATCCCTTGGTGATCCAGCACAAAATACATATTTGAAATTTTCCTTCTCATTCACTGTGATGGAATATAAAAAACAAAAGTAAACATAGTAATTGCTTATGACTGATTTACTTTCATTTTTTGTACCTTATCTGATAGGGTGACTTGTGACATACAGATCAAGCACCCCTTGGAGAGGTATTCAGCTTTATTATGGCATAGAGATGAACCATATCATAAAACTCAATATGGCTATCCCGGATCAGACCAAAACATCTGTGAAGTCCAATATCTCATCTCCAATATTAGCTAAAACAAATGCCTAAAGAAGAGAAAGAAAAAGAAAGATACTTTTCCTTAACATACATTCAACTACAGTGCCATTTTTACATATTCAATAACCATTAGATTCTATTAACCGGTCAAGTTTTCCCTCTAAATCCACGTAACTTTTAGCATTCGCAGCACTATATATTATATCAAGTAGCTCTACAACTCTGTGCTTCATTCCACAAAGTGCCCCTTTTGCTTGTTATGAACTGGCTCCAGCTAACTTAATTTGATGTTCCTGATTCTTGCTTTGGAAAAGGCAATGAATAGTCAGTTTCAAGCCACCATGTCTATGCAAGTAATTTTTTAAAGCTCTATTGTATCACCTCCCCTGACAGTATCTCTTTACCGTATTGAAAACGCCTGATTAAGTAATTGCTCATAGTACAAAAGCCTTTGTATACTTTTCATCATACTACTACCACCTCCAAATCTCTTCTGTTTCTTTTTTTTTTTTTTGAGTAGGCATGACCAGAACTGCACAACAGACTAAATGTATGTGTGACTCATGAATTTTGAAGTAGTGAACAGTGTTCTCTAAGGCTCTCTGTGTCCATTTTTGATTCTTTCCTAATAATTTATAGCATTTGGTATGTATTTTTTATTTATACTACTTATTGATCTGATATTTTGATGGAACTGTCATAAGCCTAATATCCTAAATTAGTAGCAATCATATCAAAACCTACGGTCCTAGTTAGGATTAAGTTAGAATTCTTTTTTTCCACAATATGAACCAATTTACATTTGTCTACATTAAATTCCACTAGTTATTTTATTGGCAAACCACTCATAAAATACTTCTGCAGATCATCACAGTTGAGCCTTGACCTTATTATTCTGAGTAACTTTATAACATGAACAAACCTTCATCCTTCACTGCCCATACCCCTTTCAAGGTACATATTCATGAAGACATTGAAAAATGTAACTGTGACTTAGTTTGGCAGGGTCCTCCAGAGGTCACCTCCTTCAACTGCCTGCTCAAAGCAGCTTTAATTAGTCTGGGTTGCTCAGGGTAATATCCAATGGAGTCTTGAATACCTACAAGGATGGAGATACTACAACTCCTCTAGGCAATCTGTGCCAGCATTAATCATCCTCACAGCAATTGTTTTTTCTTTGTATCTAATCAAAACTTCCTATGCTACAACTTCTGTCCATAGCCTCTTGATCTATCACCATGCACCCCTGAGAAGAGTCCAGTTTCATTACCTCTCTATCCTCTGATCAGGTAGCTGTAAACAACAGTAAGGCCTTCCCTCAGCCTTCCTTTCTCTAAGCTGAAGTCTCCCCTGGTATGTCATGTGATCCAGCTCCCTGACCATGTTGGTGGCCTTCTGCTGAGCCAGTATATCCATGTCCTTCACGTTCTGGAGAGTCCAAAACTGGGTACAACACTCTAGACATACTCTTACAAATGCCTAATAAATGAAGTATTATTTTCCTGGAACTGTGGATGTTCTCACTAATACAGTCCACGATGCATTTGCAAGGGTGTACCATTGACTCATGTTCAGCTTGTCCAGCAGGACCCCCAGATCCTTTTCTGGAAAGCTACCTCCTAGAGTTTACCACCAGCCTGCAGCGTTACATGAGATTATTCCATTCCATTTGCAATTACTTGCACTTGCTCTTGTTGAACTCTACAAGGCTCCCATCAACCCCTTTCTCCAGCCTATTGAGGTCTTTCTGAACAGCATCTCTGCCCTCCAACATATTAATTGCTGTCTGCAGTTTGATGTCAACAATCTTTCTGTCATCCAGGTCATTAATAAAGACATTAAGCAGTAATGGCCCCAGTATTAAGCCCTGAAGGACTGCACTGGTTACCGGCCACCAGCTGGACTTTGCACCACAGGTCACAATTCTTTGACTCTGGCAGTCCAGCCAATTTTCTTTCCACTTATTTTCCACTTATCCCGCCTGTATCTCATCCATTTGATTATAAGAAGGCTATGGGAGACTGTGTTGAAGATCTTGCTAACCTCATGGTATAAAATATCTACTGTACTCGCCTTGTCTATACTGGCAGTCAACTTGTCATAGAAAGCATTGAGGTTGATCAGGCACGATTTGCTCTTGGTAAACCTATGCTGTCTGCTCCCAATCACAATGTCTTTAATGTGTTTCAAAATGATTTCTTAGAGGATTTGGTCTGTAAGCTTCTCAGGGACTGGGGGGAAGCTCATGCAGTTCCCTAGATCCTCCTTCTTGTCCTTCTTGAAGATGGCTGTGACATTTTTTCTTCAGTTTTCAGGGACTTCCATCAATTGCCATGACCCCTCAAACATGACAGAGAACAGCCTTGCAAGGGCATCAGCCCGTTCAACACCCCCAGGTGCACCCTGTCTGATCCCATGGACTTCTATACATTCAAGCAGGTTAAGTGATCCCTTACTTTTCTTCCTGTACTGTGGGTACTGCTTCATTCCCACAGGTTCAGGGACCTGGGATATCCAAGACGAAAGCTTTACCAGTGAAAACTGAGGCAAAAAAGGCATTCGATATCTCAGCCTTTACTTGTAACTTGTCACTAGGTCCCATGCTGCACTGAATGATAGGAGGCTAAAGAAGAATGAACCCTTTTGCTACCAATGTATTTATAGAGATCTTTTTTACTGCCCTCCACCTCCCTTGCTAGTTTGAACTACAGGTGAGCTTTGGGTTTGGTGACTCCATTCCTACATTGAAGGAAATGTATCTGCAGTCTTCCCAAGCAGCCTGTTCCAACTTCCACCTTCTTTTTGTGTTTGAGCTCAGTCAGGAATTCCATGTTTATTCATTCTGGTCCTCTGTCATGCTTGATCAGCTTTCAACACATTAAAATGAACTCTTCTTGTGCTCTGAAGAGGTTGTCCTTGAAGATTAACCAGCTCTCCTGGGCTCTTTTGCCTTCTGGGACAGTTTCCCATGAGGAAAACAGGCCCCTGATGGGGCTAAAATCTGCTCTTCTGATGTCCAGGTTGTAATTCTGCTGTTTTGGTTTGCTCACTCCTCTCAGGATTTTAAACTCCAGTCTCATGGTTCCTGCAGCCTAGGTTGCCCTTTCACCTTCACATCTTCCATCAATTTTTCCTTGTTTCTGGTTAGCAGGTCCAACAAAGCATCTCCCCTGCTGAGTTCATTGATTTCCTGCATCAATAAATTGTCTTCAATACATTCTGAAAGCTTCTTGGATGGCTTGCACCCACTCATGTTGCCTTTCCAGCAGATGTCATGGTAGACACCCATAAGGCCTGTGACTGTGAGGCTTTCTCCAGCTATTCAAAGTAGGCTTCAACTGCCTTCTCTTCTTGATCAGGATGCCTCTTGCAGATAGATACTTAGTACAACATCAGCTGTGCCAATCTGTTCTCAAAGTCTCACCCACTCCTCATCAACTGCTTCATCTCAAAGTAAAACTACATGCATTCAAGTCATTCCTTTGTATAAAGTACAAACCCTTCTCCATACCTTCCCATCCTATCTTTCATAAGGAGTCGGTATTCCACCATTGCAGTATTACAGTCATGAGTTCTCCTGTCATATCTGTGTAGTCCCAGTGAACTGATAACTCTGCAGTTGTACATGAACTTCTGATTTCTCATGTGTATTTCCAATGTTACCTGCACTGTTGTGCAGGCATTTGAGATGGGCCAAATTGTACTGCTTTTACAAGAAAACTGTCACGTTGTGTGTGTGTCCCCCCCATATGTGCTGCACCTCATATTCTTGCTTATGTTCAGGTTACAGTAATCATTTCCTCAGTGCACCTAGTTTAAAGCCTTCCTCACTAGGTTGCCAAGACTAGTTTGTTTAGAACAGAACAGAACAGAACAGAATAGAATAGAATAGAATAGAATAGAATAGAATAGAATAGAATAGACTATTTCAGTTGGAAGGGATCTACAAGAAACATCTAGTCCAACTGCCACACCAATTCAGGGATGACCAAAAAGTTAAAGCCTGTTGTTAAGGGCATTGTCCAAATGCCTCTTAAACAGAGAGGCTTGGGGCATTAACCACCTCTCTAGGAAGCCTGTTCCACGGTTTGACCACCCTAATGCTTTCTACTGTCCAGTCTGAACCTCTCCTGGCACAGCTTTGAACCATTCCCATGTGTCCTGGCACTGGATACCAGGGAGAAGAGCTCAGCAGATTGGTGCCTCCATCCACTCTGTAGGAATTTGCAGGTGGAACAGAAACCTTTCTCCCATTGACAGAAATCACAAACTTTGGCTTTCCCATCTTGACAGCTACCTTCCACTACCTGTGTGGCCAAAGTCTCCAGCTGCCTTTCCTTCCCTCCTTCCTTCTTTGCTTGCTTTAATTTGTGTGGCTCAGGGTCTTGCCTTTGCAGAGTTTCTGTAAGGATCCTATAAATCTTCTCTTCAGTTTTCTTCACGGTGCATGGCCTGCTCATCTCCTCTTCAGCGCATTCATTGGGCAGCTTAGCATCTCAACTGCAGTGCAGCTCTCATCAGAGAGGCCACTGCTGCCCCTCAGCCCCAGGAAGAAGCCTCAGGCCCTCTGTGCCATCCCAGACCATGGCAGTGGCCATCTTCCCCTGGAGCTCCATATGGGCTGAGGGCCACGCCATGCCCTGGGCACTATCCCCAGAGGGTGCTGGAGCTGCCTGGGGAAGACACGCACAGTGAGGGTGAGCAGCGGTTGCTCAAACTCTGCCAACAGCCAAACCCACCAGACACAGCCACCATTATTATTCCTTTACTGCTCATTTCCTTAAAAACCTTTGGTGAGGGACTTGGCCAACAGCTTTTGAGAAACCATCTTTATCTACTTGTTCTTTGAAGAGACCTCTATCAAGTTGGTATGATGAGACTTCCGTTTAAAAAAAACAGATTGACTCATCTCATGTAGATGGATTTTTATCAAGCTATCCACTTATCCTATTCTGTTTTATGGTTTTCATGGGCTGGAGAGAAATCAGGATTACAGGCTTTATGCTCTTGGATCACCACAGAGGGTTTTTTTAAGCACTGTCATCACATTTGCCATTCCCAGTCCTTAGGTACCATTGTATGTAACAGATTACATGTAATTGCTGTTATTTCAACCATATTATCTTTTAATTTGTTTAGATCTCTTAGGTAAATACTATCTGGTGCTCGCACTTTATAACTATGCCCTGAAAGTATCTCTTTTTCTCCAAAGCCAAATTTGATTTCTAGCTGAGATATGAACAGATAATCCATCCTGGTATTTTAAACACATTTTCCTATATCTAATGTAAATATAAAATATTGCTACATGCAGACTACAGTTTCAGCTGTGTAATTACATTTGCATTTTCAAAGCTCTCTAGAAATGCTCCCGGTCATTAACATAGTTGCAGAATTTAACGAATGTAACTTACAGAGCAATGAGATATTTCAACAGTAATATGCGCACAATCTCTAGGACTTTGTAGAGATCACCCTTTACCATTTGCAATAGTATAAATATTGCAATTCAGAAATAGACCTCAAAATGAACATAAAAATTGTGTGTATTTGATTAGGTGAAATAAAGAGGCTTTTGATTTTTTTTTTTTTTTGGGGGGGGGGTTTGGTGTTGGTTTTTTTTTTTTTTTTTTTTTTTTTTTAAGATGGTGTCTGACATGTGCCTAAAGCTTGTGATTATTTATTTATTGATTTTTACAGCAATATTTTTCAGTAACAACAATGGTCTATAATATATCAGCAGTAACAATCTGTATTAAATGAACACAGCATAAACACATCAAATAAGGAGAAGAACAGTTGATACTCTATTGTAAAGAAGCAGGTTTAAAATGAATTCTGGAGAAACATGCTCTAGCTCTATTTGTGCTGTCCAGGTAATACTTTCTACCTAATATAGAGCAGTTGATTCTGGCATATACAGAAAAAGTGTCTGTTGTTGACATTTTAAGGACTGTAAGAATGCAGGGAAAAAAAAAAGTCAAAAAAAGTGGCAGAAACCCCACTGATGAACAGTACAGGTAGAGCATTGTATTCTGTAATTTGATTGTCTTCCTAATACTCAGGTGTTTGCTGTCATGGAAACATTTATAATAACCCCATTTTAAATAACTAAATAAGAACTACTAAAGAAGCATGTCAAAACAATATTTGGATGCTCCTTGGAGAATTATGATCATATGACTCTATAAAGCTTGAATCAGATCAATTTGGGATAATTTGTAGTTGTCCAGTGCCCTAATAATAGTCATGTTATATTAAGTAAGCTTTATTACTGGCTATATATAAGGGAGGAGAACTCAAAATGAGTCTTAATTTCCTCTCCTTTGTACTTGTATGGGAATCAAGATGCATGATATAAACCTTCTACTTATGATGTGTAAGTATCTTGCATTATGCATGCTACCTAATGCCTCTACCTATGAGTAAGATCAAAAGGGAAGGGGAATGGAAAAGAAATGAGGATGACTAGGAGGAAATTGGTTGGTATTTTATGTGCATATAACAAGAAATAATATAGTCTTTACCATTAAATAAATTAGCATTTGAAACAAGAAAATCGTGGTTAGTATTAACTCATTTAAACAGCAGATTCAGAAATGACTGCTGTACAACTCCTCCCTTGAGTATGTTAATCAGTAAGAAACAAGAGTCATACTTGTTCTAGCATAATAAATATTTGTGTGTGTATGTTAATGTGTGGAGGATGAGCTTCAGCTGCAGAAGTACAAAGTATCTTCCTTGCCACCCCAAATACTTACAGCTGATCACTACAGCATTGTTAGGAGAAGTGTATATTTAAAGACATAAGATGAAAAAAAGTGTGACTTAACATTTTCCAAAGGTTGGAAAAGTTCTTCAGTCACTCAACTTCTGGATTTAGGATAAAAATGGGCAATGGAGTTTCATACAAGCAATCATCCTGTGCTACCAATTTGCTCTGAATGAAAGTAATGGGGGTGTGTGTTTGTGGTTATTTTTTGTTTTGTTTGTTTGTTTGTTTGTTTGTTTGTTTTCCTGTGAAATAAAAGGCTTAACCAAAATCCAGCTAAGAGATTTGGGTTGAAATTTTCAAGTAGGAAAAGGATGCCTTCTGGGAACCTTGGGGTATATGCCTTTGTTCAAAGACAGGACTGAAGATGAGCAAGAGGTCAGGGTGAAGGAGCCAGAGGGTTTCAAGATAAGAAAGTATGTTCTTTGGTAGTGAAAGCGTAGAACAGGAATCTTGTATTACGGAGGTGTCTTCTTGGCCATGTCATGGACTCTCATTTTAATTTTTGTAAGATGAGTATAACACATATGCAGTAAGAAACTGAATTAAATCAATGTGGCAGCCTTAATTCTGTTTGACTTTGCAACTGTAACATTTAAATAAAGTTTCTAATGTATAATGTTATATACAATACTAGCTATAAGAGCAGGCGAAGCACCTGACTGCTAACTCCGCAGAAGAGCTAGGTAGTAAAAATGCTGATTTGTAAATGTGAAATATTTATTAAACTCTGCAATGGAGCCAATCTTGAAAGACCTGATGAATTGTCAAGAGTGATGCATTGAAATATTTTAGTATTTTCTTAAGGAGTCTGGAAATTTGCCAGGAAAAATTCATTAATTTGTATCTAAAAAATAGCCTAAAAATGTCTTTGCTTATGTATATTGCAACAGCAGGTTCACTGTGCTCTGCAAAAGTATTAGAAAAAACAAGCTTCACTTGAAAGTGTTGACATAAATTATATGGAGGCCCAGGCTGTCGTTTTTCACTGGAACTTTTTGAAATTAAAAATAACTGTTTCCAAAATGAACTTTTCCAGTTTGAGATTTTGGGTTTTGTCTTCTGTTTTTTTATGTTAAAATATCACTTGATGTAGAACAGTTCTTATTCTATAGAAAGCAAAGCCAGTGGTTGGAGGCCATAGTAATGGAATAAAAAGACTCTCCAATTCAGTATATTTTGCACTGTAGAATGATATGGTGCATACTGATGAAGGTGCCCTTGGCAAGTGTGTATTGTGTCTGAGATATTAGACTATTGGAATTCAATCCTTGTTCCACCCACAGATTAATTTTATTTTAAATTGGCCTCATCTCACTCATAAAAGTTATTGTTTTAATGGGCTGAGCCTATCCATTACAAGTATAACATTTATTACAGAGTCTTAAGTGGATTTAAAGTACAATTAACTTTAAGTGAATTTGATAATTAAGATAACTTTAAGTTCAAATTATATTTTACAAACAGCATGATTTGCCACCATTGATTTCAGCAGTAGAAAACATCTCATTTTCAAGGTTTTTTTACTTAGTTTTGGACTAATATCACACTAAACTGCGGGACACTATGTTTCATCTCCTTGCTTACCATATCGTAATAGCCATGTCAGAGACACAATCATTGTCTATCAAGGAATGTTCAGCATTGCATGTTCATAAACTAAAGTACATTAAGCTGTAATAAAGCATTCTTGGTTAAAATACTCTCAGTAGAGACTTAAATCAATCTGCTCTTATCTCTCCTGAGAGTAACTTATTTTCCAAACAGCATGGCTGTCTGTGTATACAAAATTTTTTCTGAAGTGGTGATTGTGAAATGAGGGATGGTTGCTGTAATTGCCTCATTGTTCATCCTATGTCACAAAATTATGCTAATCATGCACCATAGGTGCATGACTGTGCGTATCGTGTGCACAACACATTGGTGCTTCATTCTTTCTTTTGACATATGACATTGAATATATTTCTGTGCTGTCACTATTAGAACTGTTCAGGTAGAGGACTAGCAATGTATTGCATAAAGGCAGACTGATGAAGCTTTTTATTTTATGCAAAAGTCATTTGAAATAATACAGTGGCTGGAAGATAGTGCTGGAATGATAATACGTTTGTTTGGGTTTAGGGCTGGGATAGTGATTTGGTGATGCTGTTTCATATCAGTCTCTCAGAAAAGGAAGGTATATAGGTAATAGCTGGATGTGCTTCAGGAATTCTTAGTTGCCACAACAATGTCTATGGAAACATTATTGGGTGCTGTAAATCTGAAGACTTCTAGTTGCTCAAGTTGGTGCTGGGCTAAGCTGCCTTCAGGTAGCCTTAGAATTTATGTGAACATAAACCTACCTTATACCCATTTATTCCTGCAGCCATGCCAAGTGGAATAAGTCACTCTTGCCTTTCTGGTTCCCCCCATATCATTCTCTACATCATGGCACAATAGAATCCAGGCTATATGGGCTACAAACAGACAAAATGTAGTAAAGAAGTGAAGTACTACTGTCTGTTGTCTCTCTCAGTTATTGAGGAGAATAGTCCAGGACATTTGACAGTGCCCTGGATTATTCATAGTATCTTCCTGTGCATGTAGTTTGGAAATTCTGGTCTTTTGTACATAAGATTTTGCTATGTGTCTTATTTGGAGCACAGGGAAAGACTAGATACTCCTGTGTCACCTTCTGGATTTAATCTCTCCTGCATTTTCACAGTTTCAGAGAACCAGTGACATTTGCTTCGGGTAGACTCAGCTGAAGACCAGAACAGCAAGTGCTTATGAACTATAGGGCCTTCACCCCCAACTTTTGCCAGTAAGGTTGTATGTGACCCCATCCTGTCTTACATTTCTAAGAAAAAGCAGAGCAGAATTCTTGTCCACTAAGTTTAGCAGCTCATTTTGTGACACAGAATCCTACTATTTAAGTTGAGGACTTCAGGTTAGGTATACACACTCTACTCTGGAACAATATGTCTCTTGAACCTTTTATTTCTGATGGTCCAGACAGATCAAAATAGGTATAGAGAAGTTGGCTATATTACTTAACATTTAGACTGATGAAATTACTGAAACCCAATAATATTATTAGTAATTCTTCATGCAGAACAAACGTACTTTAGGCAATACTGATAAAATATATCTTCTTGTGACTTATTTCACTAGTTTACTCATACTCATCTCTCAACTGCATCTGAGAGTTTTACCAATATTTTGCCTCACTTTAATCTCTGATCTGTCAGCCACCACATTTTGACTACCACCTAAAAATTCCTCACCAGAAAAAGGGTTTGTTTTTTTTCTGTTCCCTCCCACCCCATGAAAATCTCGCCTTTGGGATTCCAAATCCTGTTTCTGGGTATCTACTCTGGGTCTAATTCATTAATTTATAGTCCGCTATGATATTTTAACTTCTGAAATAAAAATAAATAAAAGTGCACATGGATCATTTAATGTGCTAATTTACTAAGCTTTTAGTAAACTTTGGATTGGGTAACTCTTTGTATCATATAAACTATAACTAAAGTATAAATTTGTGTGGATTAAGTTACAATGATTTCATTTTATAAAGAGGAGTTGAATAGTACAGTTTAATGAAGTATTAACAATCCAGCTTATCTTATTAACTTTCTTCTGAAGGATATAAATGCATTAAACTGTATTTATACTTAAAAAGCTGGACTACTTTAAGCAAATGTGCATATACAGAATACCTGTTTAAGTCTTTCTATCACTCAGTAAATATAATTTCTGCAGGACTGTTTCATTTCTGTAACTGTCTCACTTTCGTGTGCACTCTGTTTTTCTGTCCAACACAAGGAGAAAAACAAGGCCCCTTCTCCTATAATCAAGTTGTTAATGGGTTTGCAGTTATAGTCAACAGTAATCAATAAAACAAATGTGTTTAAGTCTCTTTTTGCCCTTTTATGCCTTGAACTCCCTGCTATCCCTCACTTCTACCTGAAATCAATGATACATTTTCCATTGATTTACTATAACAGAGAAAAGATCTAGCTGCCTGTTAACAGTGTGGCATATTGAAACCAGGTGGGGTGAATGAACTGTTTAGAGACACTATCCAAAACAACTCGTTATTTTTCTGTAAGACTTTTAACAGAAAAACAATTCTGTTGTCATAGTTCTATGTCTGTATTATATTTTTAATTAAAATTGTAATTTTTTTTTCATATTGCTGAATTAAGAACTAACACATTCAGGGAAAAAATTGATCTTGCTGTTCTTACCCGGAGTCTGATTTGAGCTCAATGAAGTTAGTTAAGTTTTTCCTGTTGACTTGAATGGTTTCAGATCCATCAGATTCATGGAGTTTCTGGAGGTTGTTCAGAACCTTGTAAATACCAGAAGGACTATACAAAGGGCGAGAATGATACTTCCAAATTTCAGTCTTGATTTGCCTAAATTAAGACAGTCCCATCTTAACACTCACTGCAGGCCCCAGTATATCTAATTGTCCCAATCAGGTGAACCTAAAACCAGAAGACAATGACATGATTAAGTAGCATCTGCATTAAAAGGTGTCATTATTTGGCTTACAGAGAAACAATTGAGCTTAGGTTTGCAAGCATATTTCTTATCTTCATAGTTTTAAGGTGAACTAAGAAATACTATATTCATTTAAAATTAAAAGGGAATAATTAGTGGATAAAGTGGTTGAATGCAATGTTCAAGTGAATAAAATATTACAATACTTAACATAAATATTGCAATGCTTAATTGGGCTGCTTTTTCACTTTTATAAATAAAAATAACTGGCAAATTCATAGTCTACAATACCACAATTAATTTTCAATCATTTGCTTACATTCTTAACAGCAACAACAAAAAAGTTAAAAACAGCCCTGAAAAAATGCAGTGATTTTACAAATTCTTTTACATTCTGTATATTAAAAGTTCACATTGCCTTTTCCAGTAAACATATTTTATCACTTACTGTGCTGGCAATGAAGATTTGTTTGTCCTTGTAGCATAATGATCTTGACTGTTTACTTAATAGTAAGGAGACTTCCTTTGAGAATATATATTTATTATTGCATGACTACTTTTTAGTGTCTGTCCACAGTCAATGCAATACAGAAATTGTGTCCGAGTATGGTTCATTTACTACATTTTCAATTTTTATGGATTTGTGATGTTTTTTCTCCCTGTCATTAGTCTACCAAACTTTCCCCATGACTCTGCAAAAGAATTAACAAAAAAAAAAGGGAGGGAGAAAAGAAAGGTTTTGGGGTTTTTATATGTGAAAAATACAAAATTGTAGATTCATTTTGAATGCCTTTCATTGCGCTTTGTATACAAAGTCAGAAGTTTGAGTTCTTTCAATTAAGTCCTAATAATATTTTGAGCAAAACTTAAAAGTTCAAGTTCTTGTCTGCTATCTTAATGATGACAGAGTACCTTATATGAATATTTTGTTTATGTGTATTATTTTCACTGCCCTTTTTATAGCTGATATAGTTTTGGAGAAACTACTGTGACGGTTTCTTATAATAATAACAACAATATTTTTGAAACAGAAATTTTGCATTAAACTGTATAAGTTTATTTTAAATATTTGATAATCTTCACAAAATGCAAAGGCTGAACTGACGTTGCCAAAATAGGTTGTAAATCACTTTTTTACAATAATGTCTACCAAATCAAATTGCCCAAGTAGCCTTGCATATAAAAATATGTGCAGAAAATTCAGAATACACTGATACAGTCACTCTTTTTTTTATTATCCCCTTTATAGATCTGATATAAAAGAACATTTTAATGAGCCATCTAACTGTTTCTTAATGTGATATTCCTAAGAACAGACTTGGGTTCACTACCTTCTGACTTGGATTCCTGATGAACACAATACTGAAAAGATCAGTGCTTCAAATATTATTTCAGCCCTCACGTTAGTAAAGATGCTAATTAATAAAAAACACACTGTCAATCCCACCATATAAAGTGGTAACCAGGGGTATAGGTTTCACATGGAAGTTATCTCCTTTCCTTTTTGCTATTAATTATTGAGATAATTATTTTTTTTTAACTTGTAAAATAAATATCTTGTCAGTGGGAGTGCCTCTTTAAATTGCAAACATGGACAGAATGATTGAACTCTGTTTAAAGTAATTCTATAACAATTTTTAAATCACAAAATTAACTATATTATTAAATCTCCTTACACACAGCACCTCACAGTATATGTTATGAATTACACAGAATACAAACTAATGAAAAATACACGTTAGAGGGATTTATATCCTATAACTTCAAATGTCTAAAAATCAAATACTTGAGCTAGTGCCTCTCAGCTTCTTCCATAACAAATGGAAGAAATGGGAAACAGAAGAGTGTGTTCTGATAGTGGTGGAACATCTGTCTTAAAGAACTGAATTACCACCTGCAGATTCATATTTCTTTCTATTGTCTACAAACAATGGGAATGAAAGTAGAAAGAGAAAGTTAGGTAAGTTAGGATGAATGACATATATTGCTATCCACTTGTGATGATTTATTTTTTTAGCAAAGTTTGGTAATTTCAGGAGCAAATAAGACAACATAGGCATGAAACATTAAAGTGATTAACTGGTTGGGGTTGAAAGGATTTGTTGCCATGAGATAGTCTTTAGTTACATCTTGTGTCAAGTCTTTGTCTGTTTATTTATTTTTTTCTTTTAAAGCCACTTGCTTGCTGAATGAAAGCAAGCTGCCTTAGCAAGAGCTTCTTACTACCGCTGAAAAGATAGTCTTTGAGGTGATTGAATCTAGCTCCTGTCTGCCAAAAGTAGGAATTTCTGTTTCTCTGATAAAAGCAGTGAAAGGAGAGAGAAAGAAGGGGAAGAAAAGAAAAAAAAAAAAAAAAAAGCCCCTTGGAAAAAGAGAGGAAGTTAACAGATTCTTGAAGAAACTGAATGAAAACCGAAGAGATACAGGATTAACAATGGGCTATGTTTAATATGCATCTCTGTTGCCCTGGTGACTCTTGCCGTTGATTTTAAGGAAGTGGGTAACATAGCATATGAGAAGAATTCCATCTTCTTTAATCTGTATTTATGCTTAAGAAATATAGACATAGCAGAGAGATAAAAAAGAGATGAGGGTCTTGGCAGAATAATCTGCAGATGACACAAATGGCAAGTATCAGTAAACACATACAGTACCTTATGTGGTATTGAAGTGAAACGGAGGCCAGAAACTCATATCTTTTTCCTTTTTATTTCCTGAGGGTCTGTTCTATGCTAAAAAGACACCTAACAGACTAAAGGGGGAAAAAAAAGCAACCCAAAACCAAAACCCAACAGATTTTTCCAACACTTAATTTTAAAGATAAATGGAATTTCCCATGTTATCATAACTATAACAGAGCTTCACAGACCAGTGAAGAGGAAGGTGATCAGTTCAGGTTTTCCTCTGCTTGAGAAGTTCAAAACCACCTGTCTCATCAATTAACAGATTTTTAGAAAGTCTTGTGGTTAGGACTGAGAGAGGTCTCTGACTATTCTGTTTGAAGTGTCTTACTGTCCACAAGTAAAAGTAATATAAAATGACTAAGTGAACAAAAGAAGCCATCTTTCTTTATCCTAATATATAGGATAGGGCTTGGTTCCTGTCCCAATTTCATCATCATTTGTTTTAGATGAAAGACCCTTTTGATAATATAATGACTCCCCCATTAACATGATCTGGTATTTTGAAATCTATTCAAAACATCTAACTCTTAGTTAGATGGTGACATCTATATCTAGCTCCAAATTATATATGCAGTGTAACGAATATGAAGGGGAAATAATGAATTTTGAAAAGGAAAGTAAAGCATTCTTCAAATTTTATAGTTAGCTCAATATCTTTAGTGATCCAAATAGCATACTCAGTCATGCCTAAGATATAGCTTAAGAAATTAAGCAAAGTAAGATCATCTGTCCAACCCTAAACTCAAGCATTATCCCAATGCTTAGTATTATAATATCCCATGCAAGTCATTCTTCTTGATGCATTGCCTAATAAGTTATTAAAACAGTTTAAAAACAACTTAAAATGCTTCAGGCCTAGAAAGCGCATCACAGATTCACATACCAAATCACCAACTCACAATTGTGAGAATTTCCTTTTACATCTACAGAAGTTGGTGCTGACTTGTGTGAGCAGAGCCCCAGACTGTGCTCATGGAAATAATAAATAAGAACATAAGAAATGGCACATTTTGTTGCATTTGTGGACAGAAAAGTATTGTGCATGGCACGTAGAAGGCACTGCAGAGCTAGTAGATGAGAGGGTCTATAGGGTAGCTAAGGTATCAAGCCAAGGATAACACCTGGTCCTGGAGTGAATCGTAGCCACTGTGCTCTAGAGAAGTCCAGTAATGGTTAGTATGGAAACAGTCTTTGCCAAGTGACCTGCAAAAAAGAGATCCTTCTATAGAGGGTGCAAGGAAAATACAGATACATCCAAAGAAGCTAAAAATCAGTGCAAATGAAAATAAAAATTAGTATTTATTTAAGCAAAGGGGGTTTAATAAAGAAGTTCTACTAAAACTAATACTTCAGGGATTTCAGATTACCTTTAATGATACTGAAGGATCCTTAAAGCAGAGGGATTTGTTTCTCACACATTAGGTAGTGGAGAAACCTAAATAGAGTTTGCAAGACTACACAGGTCTATCCTGTAAATAAAAATACTGTTCTTTATTATTGAATGAGCTGAAGAACTGGACTTGTTTTTCATTTAATAGTAATATGAAGTTGTGAAAGATGTGCCCTGTGAAATTAATCTTCTGTATGTTTTACAGAAAAGATGATTGGAACTCTGTCATTTCATGACGTCTTGGTTTTTTCTTCCAAAAATTTCTTAAGCAGAATACTGAGGTGTGGACTGTAGGGGGGGCAATTACACTGTCACAACTTTATATAGTGTTCAGTAAACGTGTTTTGCCAGTCATTTCATGAAAGGTTGTAAAAGTAATATCTACATTTTATCTGGAAAAAAAAACCACAAAAAAGTAACAAAAAACCAGCCAAAACCCAACAAACCAACCAAAACTGCATGTACACAATATAAACAAGCTTTTCTGCTTTTTATAAATATCTGTTGGCTTTAAAGGGAAAATTGGAAAAGATTATCTGTCCTCCTGCTATTATGAATGAGTGTATTCTCATTAAGGGCCTTCACAGATCAGTTTCTCAACTCTATTAAAAAAAAAAAAAAAAGTTTAAATTACCTTTGGAGGCAGACTGATTCATTATGCAAGACATTTCACTACTTGTTCAAAGGGGAACAAACTACTGCATGCTACATGGGATTTTCAGGCATAAAAAGAACCTTCCAATGTACATGACTGAAGATTTTTGCAGGTTTATGCCATATTAGTACATTTTTACTCATATAATTAACGGATTTTAAATATTAACTAATGCTTTGTTATTTCTAAATATTTACTTTTAAAAAAAATAAAAAATTAACAGAAACCAAAACTTATTAAGAGGGAATGTATATAAATAGCAAGCATCACTTAGTCGATTTCTACATAATTTTCTTACTCAGGCCCCATTTCTTGGCCCAAAGCTTTATAGGTCAAAAATTGTTCAAAATGAAACAGAAATTTGGCATGTACTTTAATGAGACTGCAGTTTGGATTTATGTGAAGCATTTAGAGAGGGCGAGAAACAAGGAAGTTCAACATTCTTCTAAACAAGGATTTACATCTAATTTAGGATTTGGAGGAATCTTAGAAGAAAATTAGAACCTTCCTTCCTCCAGCACTGACTTTGCTGTAGAGAACAACTGCTTGATGAGTCAGCAGATATTTATTACTCTTGAGTGGATAATCTTTCTCCTCAACTTGTGATAAGTTCTACACACCTTGCTGTCTACATTCCCCTTTTTTCTAGCCAAACTAAGTTAGCTAGATGCTTCATTATAATCAGGAAGGTTTTCACCTGTGCAAACAACCTTTATTCCCTGTTTCTGCTTCACGTGGTCCTGGGTGGAAAATTCCAAAAACAACTGCAATATTAACTCTTTAGGAAGTAAATGATGTCTGTCTCTAGAAAGCTGTCTTAAAGTTTTGAAAGCAAATAGGAAAAAGCAGGAAACAGAAGTCCATGACACCCTTGCCTCCTAAGAAAGGAAAAAAAAAAAAGCTCCACATAACTATCACACAAGATTTCTTTTTCCTGAGTCTCAATACACAATGAAAACACTTTCCTCCCTGAGATACCAGCATAAGAACTTTTAATGGTATATGGCTTTGTTTGCATAGATGATTCAAGGATTTTAAAATGACAAAAGAATGATTTAGTATAAGCTTATTATTATGTCATGCAAGGCTGAAATGAATGGCAGGTTGGTTAATAAATACTTTTAAAAATTGAGTGGTTTATTCTATGGAAATCTTCTTTCATCAGTAGTTTTCTTTGTCTCGATTCTTAATTATGCATGTGAATATATGCACCCATATAAAAGATCATACATGCACATAAATGTGAGTGTATATCAGAATACACATATGTATAAGTCTTGTCTGAGAAGATACATATATATAAGCTGTGTTAAACTGGTAGTGGTTTCACTGCCATCTGTTAAGTATTTATAGACTATATCACATGTCAACTTTTTCTTGGGTTTTTTTATGAGATTGATGTGAAGTTAACAGACCCATAGTTGCCTTGGTCAACCAATTTCCCTTTTAAAATGTTGGGGAGAACATTAGCTTGTCCAAATTCCCTAGACCCTACATTGTAGTCTGAAATTTATTAAATAATCAACATCAGTCATCCTGACTGATCCATAATTTTAATGTTCTTCCCTGCAAGTTACTCTGATTAGCTAGCATATATATTCTGACTTATCTACTACAGCCTTTCAGTTTGCACTATGGTGAAATTCAATGCCCACATTTTATCATTTAAGCATAGTATCTCAACTGGATTTAAAATATTTAGCAGCTGTCATTTAACATAATTTTATTTAGTGATGGGATATAAAGTATTTTCTTATCAATTCTGGTGAAATATTTCACCTGGCTTTGTTCCAAACACAGAAATATTCTTATACTGTTTTGACATGCTGTATTATGACTGATTGATGAATTGGCCATCTGTGTCAACTTTAGGTCATATATCAGTGCTAGAATACTTTTTGTACCCAATGTTGTGTAGCACTTATTAGCTTTAATATTTGCCTTAGAAGTTTCATGAATACATTTAGTTTCTTTTAGCAATTTCTTATATTTCCCAGTTGTCAATGTATATACCTGGTAGTCAGCTTCTCCATTTTTCCATTGGCGATATATGTTGTTGGTAATTCCGTGTCATTAAGTCAAAACTGAATGCAGCTTCTAGAAAAGTGTTTTTTGCATATTTCTCTGGTCATGTTTTCCCTACAGAAATCCTGGAGATCAAATATTTGTTCCTATAAATATTTTGATAACTGAGATGATATTTAACAAGTCCAAATGCCCGACTCTACACCTGGGATGGAGTATCACTGGGCACAAGCATAAGTTGGGAGAGGAGTGGCTGGAGAGCAGCCCTGCAGAAAGGGATCTGGGGGTGCTGGTTGGCAGCAGCTCAACATGAACCAGCAGCGTGCCCTGGCAGCCAAGAGGGCAAACCCCATCCTGGGGGGCATCAAACACAGCGTAACCAGCTGCTCAAGAGAGGCGATTGTCCCGCTGTACTCAGCCTTGGTGTGGCCTCACCTGGAGTGCTGCGTGCAGTTCTGGGACCCACAGTTTAAGAAGGATGTGAAGGTCCTTGAGTGTGTCCAGAGGAGAGCAACAAAGCTGGTGACAGGGCTGGAAGGCATGTGCTATGAGGAGCCGCTGAGGACTTTGGCCTTGTCTAGTTTGGAGAAAAGGAGGCTGAGGGGTGACCCCATTGCTCTTTGCAGCTTTCTGAGGAGAGGACATGGAGAGGAGATGCTGAGCTCTTCTCCCTGGTGTCCAGTGCCAGGACACATGGGAATGGTTCAAAGCTGCACCGGGGGAGGTTCAGACAGGACATGAGGAAGGATTTCTTTACCGAGAGGGTTGTCAAACACTGGAACAGTCTTCCCAGAGAAGTGGTTGATGCCCCAAGCCTGTCAGTGTTTAAGAGGCATTTGGAGAATGCCCGTAATGACATGCTTTAACTTTTTGGTCAGCCCTGACTCGGTGCAGCAGTCAGACTAGATAATCATTGTAGATCCCTTCCAACTGAAATATTCTATTCTATTCTATTCTATTCTATTCTATTCTATTCTATTCTATTCTATTCTATTCTATTCTATTCTATCTATTCTATTCTTACCAGGCTTCCACAAAAGTAGAGTAACTTGCATGCCAAAGGAGCCTGCAGAATTGTTGGACATATGATCAGTGCTAAAAATTTTGTGTTTAAAGAGCACTGTAGCAATTAATCTTCCCTGGTCTACTAAGCTATCACTATTCCATATTTCCATAGCTTCTTTTCAATGTGATGCCCTGTTTATTTCTGTAGAACAGCTAAGATAAAATCAAACATTGTTATTATTATTTACTACATTTAAAACTGTTGTGGTTGTGGAAAGTGTATAAAATCAATAGCAAACTATAAACAAAAATTAATCATAATTTCATAACCAATGATAAATTCTGTTTCCAATACAGACAAATGTGTATATTTCCAAGTAACAGTCTGCACACAGTTTTAATGAGAGATTATAAGATTATATACTTATTCCAGATAGGACTTGACTCTGGAAGAAGTTCCACTGAAACAGAGGGACAAAAATATACAGAAGGTTGCTACTTAGTTGTGATTATACATATTACAATCTTGCTTTCTATTTTGATTTGCTCATTTCTATGAAAGAAATAACTTTAACATACTATTTAGTGAAACTTGGGAATTATTTTTATTTAAATGTCATGTAATGTCATGAGGTTATTCTGTATACATACATATGCACATATTTGTATATATAAGGAAATTTAACATGCATGTGATAAGTAGACATGAATCACAGCTATTAAAGATAAGATTTAATTTAATTGAATGTCTAATATTTTTGATTGAGAAAAAGAAGCATCAAAAAATTTCTAGGTCCAGTCATGTTAGCTTTTTGTGCATTGAATTTGTATTGACATAACAGGAAGCCTAACATGAGAGTTTGAAAAAACACTAGAAACTCTAGTTGTTAAGAATAGCAGACACTGTTACTACTTCTTTATTTGAATATTCATCCCTTTGATTAGTGATGGATTCCTGCAATTTGGCTAACTGAATTATTTTTAACAAGGGAAAGACTAGTCATATGCGTTATATTATTAGTTCAATAGTCAGAGAACATTATATTGTGCAAGAATTAGGTTATTATTGTTCTTTTTGTTTGAAATCTTAGTTGTCCCATAGACGATGAAAAACAAAGCAGTTTAAAGTAGGTTAGCAAACAGTGGGAAATGGACAGGATAAGTAAAGGATTTGAAATATTTCTGGAATATTACAAAATGCACTTTAGACAATGTGAAGCACGTTAGCAGAAGGAAGGAAAAAAAAAGGGGGGGGGCAACAACAGAAATAGCAGTGGGTATAAAAGAGGCAACAGATTTTAATGTATTTTCTTGCAAATGAAGTCTTATGTTCTGCACAGTGATGTCTTCCATTGGGACTGATCTGGTTGCCTTAGTATAAACCATCCAGTGTCAACTGGGATTTTCTTCTGGCTTCCAGCTGTTTCTACAATAGGTTTCAAGTCTGATTTTCCTCCTGTGTCATAGCTTCCAGCTCAAAGTGCATGTCTTGGATACACTGGGGCTTCTCAAATAGTACTGGACAAATTAGTTTGGATAGCTGAACCCAAAATACTGTACTCAACAACAGTACTGGTTTATATCTTTTTAGATATGTTTTATGAAAGATTTTGTTCAAATGAGATTAAAAAAATAATCAAGGACATGAACCATTACATTATGAAGAAACAATACTGATGGGGCAGTTCAGAAGGCAGTAGTGACCCATAAAAAATGAATTGTATAAATCATGAAACAATTTTAGCTGCAAAGGTCAGTCTAGACCAGAATAAATATAGCAGTGAAGGGCTAGACAAGGAGTGCAAGGCAGAGAAGTATGCTATATACTGTCTTTACAAATATCAGGAAATTAATTAATTTCATTCCAAAGGAATGAGCTTTTAAAGGTGAATTGGAAGGATTTGATTTTATTTGTTAGCTTATTTTCTTAGCATTACAAAAAGAATATACAGGAAGTCAATAGCAACAAAAAATTAAAAGAAAATTTTTACTGTAGTTAGTGAAAACTAAGATAGATTTGAGGTCTATATATACACTTGAGATCAAAACTTCCTGCAATGAGTGATATCAGAGTTACTCAAGTCAGATATCAATATGGAAAATTTCCCATTGCTTAGTCTTTTCTCTCTTTGTGTCTATTTATATCACAGTTTGTCGTTATTGTTGAGGTCAGAAAATTTGAGAGCTGAATGCTAACAAATTAAGTCTTCAACAACGTGTTTTAACAAAAGTTGTAATAACTTTCTCTCCCTCTTTTATATAGGTGTGTGAAATAATTTAAAAGGTTTTATTGTAAAAGATTTAATTCCATGATAACAAATATCTGACCCTCAGTGTTGTCATTTGTTCTTTTGAGGTAAAGCTGATGAAGTATATGGGCTAGAAGAGCAAAACAGTCAGTCCCAGAACATGGGGATCAGTGGCATGAAGCCTTCTTGGAGGCCAATAACTAGTGGTGTACCCCAGGGGTCAATACTGGATCCAGTCCTACTCAGCAGCTTCATTAATGATCTGGATGATGGGGCAGAGTGTACTTTCAGCAAGTTTGCTGATGACACAAAGCTGGGAAGAATGGGTGATACAGCTGAGGGTTTAGCTGCCATCCAGAGGAACCTTGATAGGCTTGTGAAATGGGCTGGGAGGAGCCTCATTAAGTTCAACAAGGGGAAGTTCAAAGTCCTGCACCTGGGGAGGAACAACCCCAGGCACCAGTACATGCTGGAAAGCAGCTTGACAGAAAAGGACCTGGGGGTCCTGCTGGACATGTGAGCCAGTGATGTGCCCTTATGGCAAAGAAGGACAATGGTATCCTGGGATGCATTAGGAGGAGTGTTGTCAGCAGGTTGAGGGAGGTGATCCTTCCCCTTTACTCAGCACTGGTGATGCCACATCTGCAGTCCTGCATCCAGTTCTGGGCTCCCTAGTACAAGAGGGATATGGACATACTGGAGGCAGTCCAGCAAAGGGCCACAAAGATGATGATGATAAAGGGACTGGATCACCTCTTCTGTGAGGAAAAGCTGAGACATCTGAGCCTGGAGAAGAGAAGGCCCAGGGAATCTCTCATCAATGTGTACAAATAACTGAAGGGAGGGTGCAAAGAAGAGGGAGCCAGGCTCTTTTCAGTGATGTCCACTGACAGGACAATGGGCACATACTGAAACACAGGAGGTTCCCTCTGAACATCGGGAAACACTTCATCACTGTGAGGGTGACCAAGAACTGGAATAGGTTGCCCAGGGAGGTTATGGAGATATAACCTTGGAGATATTAAAAATCTGTCTGGACTTGGTCCTGGGCAACTCGCTTTAGGTGGCCCTGCTTGAGCAGGGCCATTGGACCAGCTGACCTCCAGAGCTCCCTTCCAAACACAAACATTCTGTGATTCTATGAAAATTATGACTTTCAGCACTATAACTTGAATTCTGAAACTCTGATATTCTAATTATAACTTGCTTTCACTTTATCCAATAGCAACAGGATGCTCCATAGCAGTATTTGGTTGTCACTGAAACCTGAGACCTTTCCTTCCTAAAAGTTGAGTGTTCTACAATTTCAGAAAGTGTGCTTTCTTTATTTCAACATTGCTTGTATCTTAATAATTGTCTGTGAACTTTTTTCATTATACTTTCTAGTACAAACTTCACCAACATCTTTCACAACTTGCATGTTCTTTATCCAGTCCCATAATCTGAGAAAGAATTACATGTTTAGTAGAGTATGATTGCCAGATGCTTCAAAGTCTACAGGTGTTATGCTTCTAAACCAATTAGGTGCTTCAGGAAACAACACATTCTTCCTTATAATAGTGGAAGGCTAGTTTGGCCAAGATACTAAAAAAGTACTTTTTCCTTGAAGTATATAACTTATTCTTTATAGTCTTTCTAGTGATATTGCCAACAGTTTAGATAAATGGAAAAAAATACTTTAAGTCAAAGCATTTAAAGTATGTTTTTTATATACAAACCTAGCATGGGGTTTTTGCCTTGTCATTATATTTTGATGAATCCACAGTTACTGCAACCATATCCATAAAGTCCAATTGTTAACTCCAGTCACAACAGCACAACTACTGCACAGGGCCGCTCCAGAGGTAAAGCCTCTTCTGTGGCACTTATGCCCAGTCAGTGCCACAGGTAGATGCTACTCAGTGGTTTTTTCCCCTTATGCCTGGAGCTCCCAACCTCAGTCCCATCCCTTCTTTAGCTGTAGCTCATCTCCTTGTGTCAGGGCCAGTTCTGCTTGCATCCCAAATACATGCATTGCATCAGAGAGGGAGAAAAAGGTTCTACCACCCAGAAGTTAGATCATTTACCTAGCCAACACGGAAATCAACTACATCTCCCTTTTCCAACTGAGGAAGAGAACATCAAACAGAAAGGAAAGAGCTTAATGACTTTAGGACTGTGATATTTTTCTGGAGATGGAAAATGCTCATTCTTGAATGAAAACATTAATTTTCTTGTGGTTTATGAGGGGAAATCTGAGCTGATGCTGCAACTCCTAAATTTTACATCACTGGATCTTAAGCAAAATGTATATCCTGTGGATACTTAGGTGCCTCAGAATAAGCCCTATTATTGCAGCACAGTTCAAGTGCCTTGAACTACCAAAAGCAGAATATGGGGGCTGACAGTCCTGTGGTTTCTGTCTAGTCTTTCTCACAGCCTGGGGAAACATATTTATGGGTTGAAAGTCTGCCTTGGAGAAAATCCTTATTCTGTCTTTCAAGTCAAGAAACAGAAATGGTCCTTTCTTCCTTCTGAAAGACAACTCAGCCTCTGTGGAAGTCTCCCGTGGGTTTCTGTAGGCAAAGTTATTATTTAATCCCCTGGATCACAGAATGCATTGTGACCTGCAAAGATAAAAAGTTACATTTAGCTTATCTGCATTTTAATCATATGCATTTCAATAGCATTACTTGTCTTTGCACACTCTGGCACACAAACTCTAGTATGTGACTATGCATCTACAGTCATGAATATTAATTCTTTTGTCCAGAGAAATGTGAATTCTCTTCAGTGCTTGCAGTTAATAAATAATTCTCAAAGCTTCTTTATATCTTGAGTCCTAGACTTTTCCCAGAATTTCATGAAAGAAAAACTCCTGAAATGGATAGGTCTTCTTGAGAAGTATTCTTTGTACACTGCATGACTAGGTTTGCAACAAGTTGGTATCATAAGTTCCTGAAAAGTAATTAAACTGTACATGAACTACCAAAAATTCATTATACTTTCTCAGCAATTTTGTATACTTTTTTATGGTAACTGCCAAGTACTATGGGAAATAAGATCCCTAAACAAAAGTAAAGTCAATTCATATATGCCTGACCTCAAAATGAATTATGATGGATGTCAGTATATGGCTGCAACTAAATCTGAAATATGCTATGACTTGCAATATGAATTTCACTTTTCTGATATAAACCAGTTAACTCACTGACATTTCACAAGAATGAACATTGTACTATGAGTAATAGTTTTTTTATAAATCTTGGCTAGGTTCTGCTAAGTAGCCATTGGATAGCTTCCAGCCATCTGGCTAGCATCTCAGCTTCAATGAAGGCACAAATCAGCATGACTGCAGGAGAATAACTACTCAAGAATTAAAGTGTTAAATATTTCGAATATTGGGGGAGGTAGAGATTTTGGAAACTTTTAGTAAAGCAAATATCTTTCTGTGAACAAGAAGATATTTTGATATCAAAGAAACATATCAAGCCTTTCTGTTTTCCTGTTTGGAATCCCACTGAGTTCTTCAAGTCAAGACTTTGTTTCAAGTTCCTAATTGCAGAAGAGCTAATTACATATAGGCTATTAATGATGCTCTACAATACTCTCATTACTTACTCGGGTTAAATGTTAAAGTAATAGTACTCCTCTAATTTTATTAAAGTGGTCTGGTATTTTAAAACATAACTCATGGGAGTGGGCTACAACTTAGCATATTTTGGTGGGAGATTTAATTTGCAGGGAAATTTTAAGAAGAAAGAAATTTTAAGAAAAAATTTTAAGAGAAGTTTTAAGAGAAACTTTTTAAGAGCATTCTGAAAAAGCATTACAATACATTCAGTCTTGCTGCTAACTTTGATGAAACCATTCTCAGAATTATTAACCTGAAAGAGAGTGAATGAGCAGTGCCAGTCAGTATCCTGGTTGCTGAGGAGAAAGATCCTTGATGTTGATACAAGATAAAGTGCACTCTGCAGTTTGCTTTCTTAGTTGGTGTGCTTTTGTTTTAAAAATGAAATTTTCGTTTGTCCTGAAATGAATTGTTTTTCATCTTTCACAGAATCATAGAAAGGTTTGGGTTGGAAAGGACCTCAAAGATCATCTAGTTCCAACCCCCCTGCCATGGGCAGGGACACCCTCCANGAGCCTTTCATCCACCAATACCCCCAAGTCCTTCTCCTCAGGGCTGCTCTCGCTCCATTCCCCGCCCAGCCTATAGCGGTGCTTGGGATTGCGCCAACCCACGTGCAGGACCTTGCACTTGGCCTTGTTGAACCTCATGAGGCTTGCACATGCCCACCTCTCAAGCCTGTCAAAGTCCCTCTGGATGGCGTCCCTTCCCTCCAGCGTGTCGACCACACCACACAGCTTGGTGTTGTCAGCAAACTTGCTGAGGATGCACTCCATCCCACTGTCCATGTCTCCGACGAAGATGTTGAACAGTGCCAGTCCCAGTACCGACCCCTGAGGAACACCACTCATCACCGTTCTCCACTCTGACGCTGAGCTGTTGACCACTACTCTTTGAGTGCGACCATCCAGCCAGTTCTTTATCCACCGAGTGGTCCATCCATTAAATCCAATTTGATCCGTCTGTCCAATTTAGAGACAAGGATGTCGTGCGAGACAGTGTTGAATGCCTTGCACAAGTCCAAGTAGATGATGTCCGCTGCTCTTCCCTTGTCAACCAGCACTACAACTCCATGATAGAACGTCACCAAATTTGTCAGGCATGATTTGCCCTTGGTGAAGCCATGTTGGCTGTCTCCTACCACTTCCTTATTTTCCATGTGCCTGAGCATAGTTTCCAGGAGGATCTGCTCCATGATCTTGCCAGGCACAGAGGTGAGACTGACCAGCCTGTAGTTCCCCGGGTCCTCCTTTTTCCCCTTCTTGAAAATGGGAGTTATGTTTCCCCTTTTCCAGTCAGAGGGAACTTCACCAAACTGCCAGGACTTCTCCAAAACGATGGAGATTGGCTTGGCCACTTCATCGACCAGTTCCCTCAGGACCTGTAGATGAATCTCTTCAGGTCCCACGGACTTGTGCACCTTCAGGTTCCTTTACAGTCTTCAGAATTCTCAGCATAGAAAGATTCAATTATTATGTTCTCTCCACTCCATACCAGCCAAAAAAAAATAAAATTACCAAAAGTATAAAAACCTTAATCCTTATTTTCTTTCTTAAAAGCAAATCATACAGTGACCCTCAGATTCCTGGAAATCAGAAGAAAAAGAGAAAGTTGACCAAAGTTTAGGCTGTATTATACCAGTAAGGAAATGCATTGCAAATGTAAGAGATTTTTTATCATTATTATTTTACAGAAAATGCTCTTTTACAGTTCCAGTAAAAGTATCACAACCACGCTCAATGGATGTAAAAAGAGTGACAGACTGAAGTGTATTACAGACATTTGAGGCTAGAGGAGAGAGACTCCATGCAAAGACCAGTGATCAGAAGACTCATATCACACAGTGACGCAGGGGGAGGACCAAGCTGAGGCAGAAATCCAACAAAGTTGTGCAGAATCACTAATATGTACCTATCCTGGATGTTTCTCTATCTAGATATATTGGCTGTACTTCTTTGCACTACTTGTTAATTTTGCCCATGGCATTTTCAATAGACTTCCCCCCCCCGCTGCCCCTAAATATTACTTTTTAAGATTGTTTTAATATTCTGGTCAGGCCTCTACCATAAGTTTCTATTTTAATTCTCTGTGCTTACGAAAGATTAGATTCAGAAAAAAAACACCTAACCTTTACCTATCATGCTGCTAGAAATTTCAGGTCAGTGACTGCAAGCTTACAAGCATGGGAAATATAAGTAGGAAATATAAATGAGAAAGATATGTGCCTGAGAATGGGAGATGCTGAATCAGGTCTGTAGGTGAAATCATGTAGCTGTGTACACCAATTTAAAGATAACTTTCTGACAATCTGTTCAAGATTAGATAATTAAAATTGCAATAAATTTATTGTAGCATATATATGTATGGTACCAAACAAATTCCATCTCTGTCCATCTTTTCTACAAGGCTCAAACTTATAGCCTGTCTGTATCCTATATTGCAGCCATGTGGAAGAGAGACATGTTTTTAAGAAACATGCTGTGGTTTTGTTGTGGTTTCTGAGTGGATTCAGATACATGAACACTTTCATCACAGATATACACAATTTTACAAATTATGTGTCTTTCCTCTTTGAGAGAACATGAAGTCCAGGAGAAGCTAGTGGGTCAGCACAGGGATTCCAGATGTGTCATGCTTCCTCCTTTAGCTTCAAGCACTTTTCACCTCTCAGGCATCTCTGGAAGTCAAAGAGATGGTCCTGACCCTGTTGCAGGGCTGTAGGGTACCTGAGGTCTTCTCCCTGAGTAACTCTGGACACTCTCTATGCTAGGGTGGGGTAGAGAATACTCAAATCTTGACTGGCCCCTTCAGATTCACTGGATGTCCAATAAATGACTGGTCCTGGCATTCAGTCTTCCTATCTCAAAGGATCTCAACAGTCACAACTTTCACACTGTTTCACAGGTTTATGTTTAAGTTACTTCTCTGCTTAGCTACTCCCTTATGTTTTAGGGTCAGTTAAAGCTTATTCACATATACTAAGACTTCTTTCAATGAGGGGTTAACTTACGCTAACTGCTACAAGTTTCCATATCAAGCAATTAAATAATGTCAAGCATTAGTGTTGACAAGAACTCAGGATGGAATTAATCTCAGCATAAAAAAACAAAAATTAGTAATCTAAGTTGTCTTTTCAATAGCTATTTCTCTTCACTGACTACAAAATGAGATTTGTTCATATATAGACAACATTTAGGTCACACAAATCCCACTTTTGGACATTAAGCTTTAGGGAGAACTCAGTGAGGTTTTCAATTATTATAAAGTTGGATTTTATTTTATTTTTTTTTTCAGAAAACCAAAACAACTGAATTAACTTTTTTCCTTTTAAATGCCACTGTTTTCCCTCCTGTTTTAAAGCATGTGTTTTTATATAGTTCATCCCCTCTTTATTTCTTCAGTTGTTGATTGCTTCATGTCGTCATCCAATGCTTTCCCAAACCCTTTTGCCATACAACTAGTTTCTAAGTCGACTGTTTACATGCTGTTCTCTCCTAAAGATACTAGTCTTCTGGCAGTTTATGACAAAACATATATAACAATACCATAATTTGTCAATTTATACACATGCACACATTTGTCATAACCTACAAAAAAGAAGCCTATGACAAAGCACGCGAGCTTTCTAAGCACTGACCAGCACTCACCCTGTGCCAGTACTGGTAGATATAGTTTCTCCTGAGTTGCTGAAGTCTTTTTCAAAGCTCTTAAGTGGGAAATATTGAAAACGTTTTTCTTCTCTGGATGGAGCTATTGAAAACTTATGCATAAGAGCTTTCATGCCATCCCAGAACCTCATTTACTGTATTCTCCTGGGCATAATTCACATGGTAGTATTCAACAAGGACCTTCTCTAATTCTGCAGTAGTGCCATATTTTTGCACATAAAAAACTGTTAGTCATTTATTTAAACAGTTTAAGACTGAAAATGTCTGGGCTCATGTTATATTGCAAGTGCATGATGTGATAGTGAATTCTTACCTTGCTTCATAAGATTTAACCTTATACCTTGTGCATATATTATGAATTTGCTGTAACAGAAGAGAAGTTAATGTCTTTATATATTTGATGTCTGTGGGTGTAAAAAGTACAACTGCACACATTAGCATTTAATTTCCTCCAAATGTCTGCCAGTTAAAGATCCCAGAGGATTTTGTTTAATTTGTAAGTGAAAGCTGGAAGCCATTCTACTTTCCCTGTGTCTGTCCTCCACACCAGAGTTCAATTAAACATCTCCCCTACGGTTTCCTTCACCTGCAAAAACAAAGCAAATGTACTAACAGAAAAAGGACCTGCATCAGAATTAGACAGGTGCATGTCGGTTAGGTGGATATATATGCAAGTGGGTAGCCTAGCTGTCATTCCTCACCCTTGCCTCTGGTGAAAATAAATCTCCTCTATTTACTTTCACTCATTGAATCATCCAAACCAGCATTTTTCTGTTGATTAAAACAGCTAAATCTTTCGTCTTTGAGTGTTGGAAGGTCATGGCCTTTTTTTTTTTTTTTTTATTTATCATCTGCTTTCTTAATCAACAGAAAAACACAAATATTTTTAGCATCAAGTACAGCAGTTTCACAGATTAGCTTTTTGTATCCTCAGATGTTGAGATACAAGTGAAAGTTGTGACAAGCAATGAAAAAGGAAGACAAAAAATACATTCCACAAAAACAGAGATCTTTAAACAGTGTCAAAAATGAAGATCAAAATTGAGCAATAAAAGATATATGTACTTTTAAATTGAGTGTTTTATTATAGAATAGCAAATTACAACTTTGCAGGTTAGGTTCAGCTAAAAAATAATCTGATTCAACCAATAAGAAATAAAAATAAAACTTGTAAGATGATCAGAAATATATCTATATGAACTGGTATGCCATGTAGCACTGGCAGTCACCCAAGCCACAAAATTACTCTTTTGTCCACTGATGGTACTACTGTCATACCCAGCATTTTGAAGCTTGAGTTCAAAAGCTCTGTATGTATGTACAAGAGCAGAAGTGTGTGTGTAAATATATAAAAAGAACAAAAGGGAGAAATTGTAAATCATGAGTCGAAAAATGTCATTAATGGAGTTAAAAATAAACTTCAGAAATATGTGGTCAGCATGATGAGGGGTAGGGACACTGAAATAGTGAGTTGAAAAAAGGACAATTGTATTAAAAGCTTATTTTGTGCTGAAATAAGAAGGGAAACTGATAATGCTGCAACAGCATTTTTCAAAACCCATCAATTAGGTGCTGTAGGCAACTGTCCTGATACTGAGTCTGGACAAAAACTTGAAAGACTGAAAACAGGTATAGAAATAAATAAATAAAAATATTGTGATTTCAATTATTTATAAGTATGACTAGGTTTTGAGTAAAAATAGGTCTTCAAAAGGATCTTGGCACATTTTAGGAGATTAATACCACCCATGGAGAAGGTTATTATGTTACATACGCCAAACACTGGATTTTGGTCCTAGGCTAGAGTGGTGATATTTCCTTTCAGAAAAGTTGTTAGAGATGTGGCTTGAACAAAGACTGTTAACCAGGTTCTCAGAGATGACATGGTATCCAAAGTATATTGAGGCAAAATAGCAGGAATCCAAGGCTAGGGACAAATTTTCTTTCTGCTGAGAGAAGTGGGTTGGTTTAGTCTGGAGAAGAGAAGACTGAGAGCGGATCTTATCAATGCTTATAAATATCTAAAGGGTGGATGCCTAGAAGATGGGGCCAGACTCTTCTCACTGGTGCCCAGTGACAGGACAAGGGGCAATGGGCACAAACTGGAACACAGGAAGTTCCATCTCAGTATAAGGAAAAACTTCTTCACTGTGAGGGTGAAGCACTGGAACAGGCTGCCCAGAGAGGCTGTGGAGTCTCCTTCTCTGGAGATATTCAAAACCCACCTGGACGCGATCCTGTGCAACCTGCTCTGGGTGATCCTGCTCTAGCAGAGGGGTTGGACTAGATGATCTCCAGAGGTGCCTTCCAACCCTTATCAATCTGAATCTGTGAATCTGTCAATCACTTCTTGTAGTTCAATAGAGGCTTTACAGTGCACAGTCTTATTGTCCCCAAACCTTTCTTAGACACAGCTGCTTTTCTTTTGGGTATCATAATCCAAATCAAATTCTTATTTGGTTTAAAAGAAGAAGAAAAGATGCCATCTCTCTCAGCTTTTTTATTTGCCAGCAAATGAGTGTTCCAAAACAATCTTAGCATCACCATTTTTTTGTTTGCTATATCCCTGCAGACTCAGATAACCCAGTGCCAAGTAATTTGGTCTCCCTACCAGTTTTGCTTGACATTTGTACATCTGATGGAGAATTACTATCATGTTTTCGAACCACCTTTGACTAAGGGGCACTTGATCTCTTTTTTCACTTCAGGTCCAAAGGATGAAAGGATCTCATGCAGAGCCCTTTGCAACTTCTTTTGTGATCTTTCCTACAGGAATCCATTAAGACAGTTCAGACCGTGGTGTGATCAGCTCTAGTATTAACTCTATCTCTGACCTCTGGGTGAGCTCCTGTCAGTGTTGCATTCTTTCCTCATTAACAATGTCCCTGACAACTTCCTGATTTTTATACATTATAATCATCCTTGCTGAGTTGAATGTTAGCAACCAGCATTGGATACGTCTGCAAAGCAGGATCCGTTTCTATCTGAGGAATGGAATGAGCCTCTTTCATACAAATGACATATGTGCTCAATAGTCATATAAACTAAGTGGCACCACAAATTCCCTTGCTTATATTCCATACTTGTGAAAAAAAGACAAAAACCCCACAAACAACAAATAATCAATTTTGAATGCTACTGTGGACAATATGAAATACTAACAGAAAAAAAGTCATTATAAAAAATTAAATCTTATACCCTGTAATATATAATCAATATACTCTGGAAAGTAGGGCAAGATTCAATGAGAATGTAGATGGAGGTCTGCAGAGGCACAGAATAAGGATTACAGGATGTTATCTAGAGCATGCACAACTCACTATTAACAGGGAAGATAGGAAGAGGACATGATTTCAAATAGCTTGCCTGCTACATAGGTTCTTGAGGAGAAATTAAGTGTAACTTTTACCTCGCAAAATCCCTGTATTGTTTTTTATCCATGTCTGCATCCAAACAAATTGGTATATTAAATCCCATATTTACAGACACCAGTCATTACTACAGCACTTGGGCAGGCTGTATTATTGGCAATTAAGGTGTCAATCTTATGTTTGATTTCTCTTGCCTTTTCAGTTCTTTACAAAGTTGCTCTGTAGCATAGTTATTTTTGAAAAAGAAAACAGAAACATCTCTATTTGCCATCCACTTAGAAATCACCTCCAATTAACAATGTTGGATTCTCTAAGTCTACATACAGCCTCTCATGCAGTGAACTAAAGCAGCAACAGCAATAGACAGACTATCCTCTTCTCTGCATACTTTTAATACTTAAGCTTTGCTAAATGATTTCACAGCTAATAAGTGAGCTGGCAAGGAGAGGAACAGTTACAGCCAGGAGTCCTGGTTTGAGTAGAGACTTCTGGAGGAGAAGCAGGGTCTCTGAAACGGTGGTGTGGCAAGAGGAAGCTGTGCACCTGAACGGCTGCAAGCACACTGCAGGACTAAGAGCAAAAGCGCGGTGTCAGGTGATGCCTGCAACAAAGGCTACAGATGCTCTAGCCCCCTTTTCACTCAGAGCTGCCTGCACCTGGAAGTGATCACGGCCTCAGTTGACTCTTGTCATCGAATTACAGCAGGACTTAGACATTTGAACACGATCTGTAGACTGTCAAGAGGTAAACACTCTGTGAACCACTTTTTTTTTTTTTTTTTCCTTTTTTACCTCACAGAAAAGACTAGACATCCTGTAGAGTGAAACTCTTCTTTTAGGAATCATGCAGTTTTCTGACAAAGAAATATGCAGGCAAAGTGGCTGAAAAACTTTACTAAAACTTTGTGGGGGTTTTTTGGGTGGTTTTTTTTTTTGTTTGTTTTTTGTTTTTTTTTAAAGAGAAGCAGTAGTAAGGTTCAAAATGAAGAGATATGATTCTTTTTTCTTTTTCTTTTCCAGCTTTTGAAAAATGATTAAGATACTTGCTGTTCTTCCCTTGCCAGCTTCCTTTTTTTCGATCCTTACACACCAAGCTGTCATTTATACTATGGGAGAATGAGGACATCCTCTGAAGTGTGGAAAGAGGGGAAGTATGAAGAAAGGCCAGGAGAAAGTGTGATGCTGTACAAAACTTAGCATCTTATATATCAATGGAGAAGTTGCAAAATGAATTGGTAGGGAAGTAAAGAAGAAAATACTATATTATTCATTCTGATGTGGTACAAGTACAGTCAATTGAAAATTAGAAGGTAGTTAAGTATTTATGACGTAAACTTTAAAACACCTCATGATTTGTAAGGCATTGTGATAGTCTGAGATTGAACTTGGGCAATTTTTATGATTTACATTGACAACATTGATTCTAGTGTAGGGATTTTTAGTCTGAAGGATTAACATTTGCCAAAGTTATGAACACTAGAAAAACATCATATAAAATCAAACAGAATGTGTAAGAGATGTAAGGCCAAATTTCGCTTTGATTATATTTGAGTAGGTGTAATCCAGATACCTAAACAAAAAAAACTTGTTTGCTTGTGGGTACATGTAAACTGTAACGAATACTGTCTATGCCCACCACATATACATTTTCCTCATGTCTTGAAGATCATTCACTCTGTTGAGCTAAATGACAAACATAGGTTTTATACTATGGACACATCTGCTTATTTTCCTTTGGACATCCTTGAAGAAGCAAAATTTCAGTAAATAAGTATTTGTCTGCCAGCAGGCTAATGAGATTTAAAAGGAGCTAAATTGAATTATTTAATTGATACACAAATGCCACACACGGTAAATAAGAATAGGAGGATTTTTTTTCTTTATTTTTTTTTTTTTTACTGTATGAAACATAAAACTTATATATATATGTTATATGTGACAAATGTTATGCTAGAACTGAATCCAAACTTCCACTACTGAAGAAAGAAAGTTTGAGAAGAAAAGTGTAGCACTTTTCTGATGAGCTAATTAGACACTTTTGTATTTCCCATAATTCTTTATTCTGACACATAATGTGAGCATTCACCTGCACATATTCACCTGGCCTAAGTTTGCCAGTTGGAAATTTCTGTGTATAGTACAACTTAGTCATCTAAGCACAGCAGTAATTAGTGGTGAGACACAGGCATCCTCAGAAGATAATTTGTTTTGTTCTAGTACAGATATGGTGAACTGCCTTTTGGAGGAGCCTTCTTTTTTCAGCTGAGATGGTGATAAAATGTTAGGTGGCATGGCTGATATGCTGGATGTTTGTGCTGCCATTCAGGAGGATCTCAACAGGCTGGAGAAATGGACTGACAGGGCCCTAATGAAGTTCAGCAAGGGGAAAGATAAATTCCTCCACCTGGTGAAGAACAACCCAATGCACCAGTGCATGCTGGGGGAAGGCCATTTGGAAAGCAGATAGGCAGCCAAAGACCTCAGGGTATTGGTGGACACAAGTTGAACATTGTGCCCTTGCAGCAAAGGCCAAAAAGCCTCATGGGCCGCATTAGGAAGAGCATTGCCAGCAGGTCAAGGGAAGTGATCCTTCCCATCTAAGCAGCACAGGTGAGGCCACATCTGGAGTGCTGTGTCCTGTGTCCAGTTCTGGAGTCTCCAGTACAAGAGAAATATGGACATATCATAGCAAGTACAGAACAAAGGGCCATGAAGGAGATAAAAGGATCGGAAAATCTGCCATATGAATAGAAGATGAGAGAGGTGGGATTGTTCAGCTTGCAGAAGACAAAGCCTGGAGGTATCTTCTCAGTATGTATGGACACCTGATGTGGGGGTACTAAAAAGTCAGATTCTTAGTGATACTTAGTGACTGAACAAGAGGAAATATGCACAAAGTCAAAGACAGGAAGTATTATTTAAACATAAGAAAAGAAATTTTTGCTATGAGAATTGTTGAACACTGTAACAGATTGTCCAGAGAGGCTGTGGATTGGTATCCTTGGTATTTTTCCCAAGGTGGGTTGGTATCCTTGGAGGTATTCAAAACCTAACTGGATAAGGTACTGAGCAACCTGCTCTAGTTAACCATGCTCTTAGCAGGGGAGGCATTCCCAGGGGCCCCTTCCTGAATGATTCTGTGAGACCGCTGCAAGCTGCCAAAATTAAATACTTAGTATCTAACAAGCAATGAGATAAATTTCTCCCTTAAAGGCTAAGTTTTTGAATTTACTTAACGAAAGTTGATTAATAAGTAAAACAAGTTATAATATTCATATATTATTTATGTAATTCATACATACTTTACATAAAGCTATATTAAATCTGCATAAAAACTTTTCTGTGTTTACAGATTTGTATACATTTTATTTATTAAATAAATTAAATACTCTTCCCAATTTTTTCCCATTTCTTTGGAGAACCATGTAATGTTTCATGACAGCTTGTCCTTGAGCAAAAGCTTGTGTCTGGGCCAAGAGTTTTGCAGCAACTGAAACATGACCAAAATTGGCAGGATTTCTCACTGCTTCTCCAAAGTTGTTATGAGTGGAGAATTCCCTGAACTTTCTTGGCTCTTATTTGAATTGGAGTCAGATTTGTGTGAGAGTTTTTATGCCTACCCTATTCAGCTTTCAGAAAGCCATGTAAGCTGGGCTTTTGTGGCATTGGTATGTGTACAACTTGTCAAGGCATATTTCATCTTGTCTTTACTTCTGACTTAACAGAATACATGATAAGATCTCAACAGCATGAGTCACAGCATAATGAAAGGTTTTCTACCTTCCTCAGCTTGGGTAAAATACAAAAATGGAAAATCTTTACACTCTTAATGTACCCTTTTAGAAAAATGACTCTGTAAGGTATTTAGAAAATTGTTTTTCATGGATAACTTCTACATAACATGTAGTATTCTTTGTTTGTGAAGATTCAAATCAGTAATTATAGGTGTCAAGAAATGTTTATACCTATTTGGAAACAGTTTACTGCCATCAACAAGAGACAACAGACTTCATCGTTCAAGTTCCAATTCAATATTTTTCATATGACTATATGTAGATAGCTATAGTGATAAATTCATGCCTATGTTTATCTCCATGGGGAAAAAAAAAAAAGAGATTTTTCATGGCTCACTGGTTTGTTAAGATCACAGTTAATCATAAACCAGCAATAGAGATGCAGATGTATTTAGAAAGTAGAGGGGCCAGCTTTGTAGACAATATGCAGTGTATAGAGTTTGGTTATTCAACTTAATGTTATCTACTCAGAGAAGTAATTTGTACTGATAGTGTAGAATTTCTGTTCGTCTAAAATCCCATACAAACTTACCAAACACTAAAAATCAGTCTAGGACATCCTTCAGAGATAACTTTAATTTTACTATGGTAGTTCTAAGTGAATAGTCTCATGAACATTAATATATTCATTGTCTTTTGCTTGTAGTATACTTGCAGTATATATGAAGTTCCATCTTGATGTACACTGCCTTTACAAAGACTTCTTAGCTATACAACAACATATAGGACATATGTTACAGAAATAAGAAGGGGAAAATCAGAAATTCCTATTTACATAGATCCTGCAGCCTCTCAGCATTCTGAATTTATGCAAAGGATTTTCTAGTTCAAACTCTCACATAAATAATGGTAAGTCCTCCAGTGGAGCGTTGCAACAATATTGTGACTATAAAGCTCAAAAACAGTCCTCAGGGTTTATTAACATACAATCTAAGAATGAAGTTGTCTGCTCTACAAATGAAAAGGTAGTGAAGGAGAAATATAAGAGTTTACAGGCCTATAAAAACATTATTGTGAAGAGGAAGGCAAATATTTGTTCTTGATTGCCATGACAGATAAGACAAGAAATAATACGCTGTAAAACCTATGAGGAAGGTTCATATTACACATTGGGAGGAAAAACTTAATGGTGAAGATAATGAAGTTCTCAAAAAAGACCAACTACAAGAGTTGCAGCTGTTCATGACTAGTGTCATTATTCCCAACATGTAGATCTTCATAGAAGTCTGTGGGTTGTTATAAATTAGAACAATATTAGAAATCCTCCTCCCACATATATAGACATTTTATATTAAAAAATGCATGCATTTTAGAAGAGGATTATGTTTTTCAGAAGAGAATGCCTAAAAATAAGGCTATCTGGAATTTATGTAGAATTTATATTAGAATAATTTAATAATGACATACTACTTTAGAACATACACTCTCTAACTATAATCTGCAAAAGATAGTTAGCTGTAAACCATGTAAAAAATCATGACTTCTATTATGCAACAAATACATTTACTGGCTTGTTGCCATCATAGTGATCACCTTGCACCGGTCACCACATTTTCAAGTTCTTCCTTGCATACCTTCCTTTTTCTACATTAATATGTTCTCTTTTCTTTTACAGTAATTCCTTACAGGGAGAGGAAGGAAGGGCAGAAATAACCTGCTGACTGGGTACCACACATATCTCACTGAGGATAGTTACTTATTTAATTTAGAGGACATGATGTCTGACATAAATACAGAACTACAGCTCCCATAATGCAGACAAACTGGTATATATGCTGTAATTTGCTACTGATTCTCACCTCTGTGCATGAGACAAGAGGAAATGAGAACTGGATAGGGACTTGAAAGGTATGTTGTATGTGTAGACAAATAAATTAAGCTTAATATTTTTTATAAACTTAATGTGAATTTGTACGTTGTTTATTTTAATAGGAATTTAGCTGGAGTTGAGGAAGCATCATATATTTATGACATTATATTTTGGTTTCCATTCTACCTGATGAATTTTTAAATTTGGAATTCTTTATCATGTTGAAGATAGTGAAATATAATTTCACAAGCAAAATGTTCACATTTCTAACTTATTACATATTTAAATAGATAAAAAGAACTCATCAAAACCTGAGTTTTGCTTACTATCTTATATATTAGATATAATTCTCCAGTAAAATTTTCTTTCTTGAAACTCTAATTTCAACTAGAGAGATTAAACAAGCTGTGATCTAGTGCCTACTGAATTCACTACTCACTAAAGTGATCGGCCATTTAATAACTATTTGACAGAGTTGAAAAATTTTCTATGTACTCTTGGTGAAAAAAACCCAACACAAATCCTGGGTGGGGCTAATATGAAATATTTATCATAGAACTAAGTTACTAAATATATAAATCCTTAACTAGATAACAAAAGTGTTAAAATACCAGAATTATGGAATATCTACAGAATTTATTTTCAAAAAAATTTTTCAATCAATGATAGTATTCCTTGTGTTTTTCAAACAAAATTTGAAATATTTCCAAACTACAAAGGAGATACATGCAGCTACTCCTATACTAAATTTTAGAGAAAAAGCTTGCTTTTCTGCCTATTTGGTAACAATTATTTTTATAACATATTATGCATTCTTAAAAAAACCCAAAAGTACCTGCATATCGAAAAAAAATTTTACTATAAATAATAATACTAAATAATGTTCAATTCCCTTCTGTCTCTACACATGTTTAGCCAAAGAACGGCTGCATATTTTAACCATAATTCAAAAAAATAATTTTCATTAAGAAAGATTTTTTTTTCCTTTTCTCTATGAGTGCACACTGCATTTTAAAACGCACAGACATCCCTATATCTCAAAGAAGGAAAAGTCAGTTTTTCTTCCAGGCACAAAATCAAAATCAGCTGAATCTTGAATGCCTAGGCAACACACACTTGCTCTACCTTTGAATATTAAAAAATAATCACTGCAAATTATACAGCTTTTAAGGAATCATGAACATCAAAGACTGACATCAAGTGCATTCATTATCTGCAGAGTTAAGGCTTTATACAAAAAGGTGAGGGTTTAATGGTTGAATTACTCGCTTGGAATCCAGGGAACATGAGTTTCCAAAGTTAAAACTCACATTGACAAAGGTCCGAAGACACTAAATATAATTTATCTACAGTTTAGACACCTAAATCCAGATGTTTTCTTCTCAAATCCATACCTAACTGTAGTTCTTTTTCTATGTATTGTAAAACCACAGATTTTGAATGGGCTGGATCCTCACAGTAAATGCTCCTATATGCTATTCTGATAGCAATTATTAAAATATGCATGTCTAAGTATCTAGACCCCACAAAAGATTGTCACTTTAGATAGACCTTTCTTCAACATTTCTCTGTGGCTGATTTCTGTGGCACAGAATATCTCTGGGGTTTTTTTGTCTTTGGATTTCCAACCTCTACTGAGAGTCTAAAACATGACTAGGTAGAAGTCATGGAATTCAGTACGCCAACGCTTAAGACTCTTTATGCATCTGGCGTCTAGGCCAGGATGACTGATTTTTCATTTGTACTTATTGACATTAATACTCCACTGTTATTGTCCTATTCTAGCAAATGTTTAGCTGGTTACAGAATCTCATTGGGTCTAAATTTAGGATTTTTGAAATGTGGATAGTCGTTCTTTTTTCTATTCTTTTCCTTTGTTATGTACACATATTTTATGCTCTTTGAGGCAGGAACTTTGCAGTGTATGTATTTTATTTTTATGTCTGTAAGATAATAGAGTTCTAATTTTGATAATTGAATTCCAGCTTTGGAAAAAAAATTAATTTAAAATCTGACTTTCTTTGTTTCATCTCTTTGTACCTTTGGCACTTATTGCAATGACTATGGGTCTTTGCAATAGTGGTTGGTTGAAGTTTCTGCATTATACTTTTATCTGAGTTTGTGATTAAAGGAAGCTGGAAATATCATCAAACTTATCACACAGACTATAAGTTAGCATTGTTAAGAACACCTGTTATACACTGCGGGATACAGTAGAATAAGTCTTTTTAACGCCACCACTTGAAAGAGGCACAGATGCAATTAAAGCATCACTGAGTGCTGAACATTCTGCATGCCAAAGGTGAAAATAAAAGTCTGCTTTTCGCAGTGCTTCGTACAAGGCTGGTCTCTGCCGCTTCTTGTAACGCGTCACAGGTAGCTAGGCCACTTTCTGCACTGGGGTATGTTTTTCTTCACAGTGAACTTTTATCAATTTTAATAGCATTAACAGGAGTTCAGAGTATGCTTTAGAAAGAGTCTGCTTATTGTGTGTGTGTTTTATTAAGAACAGTTTTATTTACTATTCTGAGCGTGAAAACAAACAGAAGCAGGTTATTATATAATTGCAAGGAGGTACTTCGGAGTGTGTTTTATGTTGCTGTTAATGAATAACTGAAAGTTGAAAGTCATTGACCCGGCATCTCATCTGGCAATCAAGAATTGTAATGATGACTTTTTAAACTATGCTCTGTTATGCTTCTTGTATAAGTCTTGAGTCCCAAGTCTAATTTTTCTTCTTTGTAATCTAATAGAAACTGATTTCATTTTAAAGTGTTTGTGGGTTTGGGGTTTTCTTCTATGTTTGTTTGCTTGTTTGATGTTAGACTGGACTTTAAAGGCAAGGAAATGTAGCACTCAGTTATACACAAATCTGCAATGTATTTTACTTACATTTTTTTCTTTCACAGTATCACAGTGTTTAAGAGAAAAAATAATAGGCTTCTGCTATAAATTCTACTTATATGCTGAGGTCTCTAAAAGAAACACGCTGTGTAGAAGAGATCTCTGCAGAAAACTGAAACATCTTGAGGTCAAAACATGCATCGTTAGAAGTTATGGTATGATTCATTGACATTTCTATGAGATAGATTTATAGGCATATCATTCTGTCTTTGAGTTTACAGGGACTACGACAATTCATAGAGAAAAAACACACCAAAAAGCATGAAGTTGCCGATTTTGAGAACAAAAGTGGGACCTTGCACATTGTATAAATGTCATTTTAAGAAAAATAGACTCTTTGCTCTCTCTGGTCATGAAGGAGGGAGTTATACTTCCTTCCCAGCCTTGTTTACCTTCAGGAATTGATGATGGTTTGTTTGTAGCAACACGCCTTGAGATCATTTGCAGAAACTACCACTGAAATTCTTAAAATCTATATTTTATATTTATTAAGCTTGTGGATTTCTCTCCCCCAGTTTCCTTTCAGGTTATTTCAATAAATTTAAAATATGAAAACCTAAAAAAACCCTAGAATTCTGCCTTTTACTGATAAACTCAAGGTTTAATTTTACTTTCAGACAATACGTAGACAAGAGCAATTTTGCTGATGATCTACAACTGCAGCACGTTGAATAGTGGGAATGATGGTAAAAACTCCTTTAAATGTTCAATTTCACAAGCCGTTGGTAACAGCAAGTGATATATGTATTGCACAGGAATAAGAGCCCAAATTTTTTGTTACAGAGCAAGTCAATGAAAAAAAAAAAAAAAAAGAAATAGCTGTTGTTAAAGGCCACCTATAGATGTAGCTGGAACTAGGGAAGCAACACACATTTTGTGAAAATTACTTATCCACTTATGAAACTGCATACCTTCATTACTGAGCACAAAATCAAAAGATATGTGGAATAAACCTTTTTCTAACTCTCTGAAGACATAAACTGCATTTCTGTTCTTTTGCTACCATAAACGCAGTCTCTGATGGAAAGTGCTGGAGAATGTCTGGAAATATTTTTCATCCCCGAATTTCCAAGCCAATAATTTTAAAACCTCTAATTTGATAAATGAAGATATTTTACCTAATTTTGCTGTTTCTTGTAGATGTAATTTAAAATTATAAAGGACTACCATTTTTTTATATACAGAACTTCTCTAAGAGGAAAGTTGAAATAGATTGAGTTGGATCTCTTTGGAGTGATTATATTGAATATAATTTGAATATCATCTGTAATTGCAGAAAAGTATAGATATACCAGGAGACATATACCTGTACTGAGGGAAAATTTTCACTAAAATCTAAGTAGCTGAAAGCACAGGTCCCATTGACTTTCAGTGGAACTTAAAGTTCCACAGTCTGATTTTGAAAACTCCATTTAATATCTATTTTTTGCCAGTTGTCCTGGCTCTGGCTAGGCTAGAGTTAACGTCACCAGGAGCCAGGCCAGGTGAGCCAGGCTGGCCGGGGGCTATTCCATACCCTGTGACGCCATGCTCACCATAACAGGGGGCTGGGCGGGGAGGGGCGGGGTCGGGTGGCTCCGGGGCGGGCTGAGCGTCAGGTCGGTCATTCAGATCGGTAAATTGTTTTCCGTGTATCTCTGTTATCAGTACTGTTGTTGTTTGTTCCCCTCTCCCTTGCTGTCCCAGTAAACTGTCCTTACCGCAACCCTCGAGGCTTTTGCCTTTGTTTGTCCGGTCTNAATTCCTGTGGTGCTGTTTATCACCTCTGGGAGAGGGGTTTGTCTTCTCATGTTGTTGTGTTGTGTGACATCGGTTTATGATAAGATATCATCTATGGTTATGAGTCTGAGCTGGTACTTGCATGTAGCATTTCTGTCATGCTTGCACCTCGGTCATCATCTTTCAGAATTGATTAATAATTGCACCCAATCTATGGGGAAGATGGGGGGGATACCTTCTCCCACTCAATACTTGTCTCACCTGTCCTGGTTCCTTGTGAAATTAACTCTATCCTAGCCAGAACCAGGGCACTAGTTTGTCACATTATCACTTTTAGAGTAAATTGGCAAAACCAGTTAGTGGCTTTCAACATCTTCATGTAAGATGAATAGAGGTAAATGTTCTTTATTCCCCAAAGAAGCTATGACGTGGTCTTTTGTTGAGTACCTCAGGACTTTTTTCTTTTCTTTCTCTAATCAAAAGGATCACATTGTTTTTGAAGACTAGTTATTTCTTCCATATACAGAGAATTAAATATCATTAAGTACTATTTTTTCCAGAGAGACTGTTATACTTGAAAATTTGCTAGGAGTACTTGCAGATCTCCTCTTGTAATCATTTTAAGAGCACCTATACGTTATGTTCATTTCTTCCCTATAAACAGACCTCATGTATGCAAAAAGCTCCTGCAAGCGAATGGGATGCATTATTTTTCATGCTGTCTAAAATTCTTAGTGTTTTTGACAGCCTCTTTGGTGTACTAACTTGGAAAAATCCCTCTAACAGCTAAGGATAAATATGTAGCTCTTGCTTTCAAATAAATGCAATTATTTTTAATTGGGAGATATCTTTTTGAATATATTTTACATGACATTTGCTAATTTATTAATTAAAACTGCGGAGTCTGAGTCCCAGCTGTCTTTAGCTATGGGGTTGTTGTAGTTAACTGCTTCACTGCACAAACTGTTTTTAAGGGAAATGTTTTGTTATGATTTAGTCATTGTTAACTATCATTTTAAGAGAGAGAAAAATGTTTTGTGACCCAACAAGCAAACTGAGATTTCTAAGATTTTTTTTTTATTTTTTTCCAAATAGAGACTTTAATCAAGACACCAGACAGGAGAATTCTGTAACAGAAATAAGTGCCAGTTTACCCACCGACATGCCTCTGAAATGTAAAGCCTATTTGGCCTATGAAGTATCCTGCAGGCTAGCTTTTACCTCCACTGCCTTCTACATGACAGCCTCTGGCTGTTTTCCCTCAACACAGATACGAAGCCCTTGGTGATTACAAGTACCAGCGTGTGGTAATCTAGACTGAACTTTAAACCACTAGGAAGCCTGCAAGAATAAAGCACAGAACTATAGTGAAGTTAGAAAATAATTAGCAACCAGACAAGAGTAAGAATTCAGAAGCTTAACAGTGACATTTCTCTCTGGCCCTCAGCAAACCATTTGCTGCTCTGTAATGTCATCCTGCTTTTAGCTTCTTTGTGATTAAGGAATTTTACAATTTCATATGTATAGGCTGATATTGTAGAACAGGTTTGAAGGCTATGGGTCACAGAAGGTTAGTTCAAATTATGCTATAAGTAACTAGCTTTCATCCTGAAAAGTCACATCCTCAATTGCCAGGTACTTCCCTAGATTTTCCTTTTTTCCAACTTGTTGAAAAGAGAGTTGTAATATTGGTCTGAAGTTTGGCACTACAAAAATAAAACTTACTTAAAATAGAAAAAAAAAATTATTAATGGCTAGTAGTCAAGTAATATATACCATTTAGCAATTTAGCCTAATTTTCCTATTGTTAAATATGGACGTGTGACCACACCTGTAAATGCCATTTTCATCACTTTAGCTCCCCTTGAGTAGACTCAATGAAGTCAGGAAAAGCTGCCTATTAAATTGGCAGGGTTTAAATAACACTGTTACAAGTAAATGTATCAGCTATGTTCTGTAACCTACTTTTATATGTCACAATCAAATTACAGTGTTTGCCAAATAAAGCTTAGCTGCTATAAATACCTCCAATTACTTCATCAGAAGGACTGTGATTCCCCAACTACACTGTTACAACATTTTAATTGCTGTGTCCATTCACAATGAACTATGTGTACTATTTTGTTCATGTATTGGGTGTGCATGGCAAAGTTTTGGTAGTGGAGGGCTACAGGGGTGGCTTCTGTGAGAAGCTGCTAGAAGCTTCCCCCATGTCTGACAGAGCCAATGCCAGCCAGCTCCAAGATGGACCCACCACTGGCTAAGGCTGAGCCCATCAGCCACAGTGCTAGCACCTCTGGGGTAANACATTGGAGCAGTTCATGGAGGACCGTCTCCCGTGGGAGGGACCCTATGCTAGAGCAGGGGCAGAGTGTGAGGAGTCCTCCTCCTGAGGATGAAGGAGCGGCAGAGACAACGTGTCATGAACTGACCACAACCCCCATTCCCCATCCCCTTGTGCTTGGGGGAAGGAGGGAGAGAAATCGGGAGTGAAGTTAAGCCCAGGAAGAAGAAAGGGTTGGAGGGAAGGGGTTTTAAGATTTAGTTGATATTTTCTCATTATCCTACTCTGTTTTTATTGGTAATAAATTAAAATAATTTTCCCAAGTTGAGTCTGTTTTGCCTGTGGTGGTAATTGGTGAGTGATCTCTCCCTCTCCTTATCTCGACCCACGAGGCTTTTGTTATTTTTTCTCTCCCTCTCCAGCTGAGGAGGGGAGTGATAGAGCGGCTTTGATGGGCATATGGCATGTAACCAGGATTGACCCATTATGTTCATTATGAATACATCTCTGGTAGAAATCATTTTTCTACTCTAATGTAGATTGAAACTGGGTTTCAATTTCAATAATTCAGCATCCTTCTCTTCAAGTCACATTTTCAGTCTTCTAGAAGCCATAATGCAAAATATGTGGTTCAGTGTTTTTATAAACTTTTACAGTAAGACTTTGTGGTGGAAAAAGGTCAATTAAAAAATGGGAAGTTGATGGAAATAATCTGTTGTGAGATACTTGATTTTATTTCTTTTGACAAATTTCTGAATTTTCTCTTTCCCTCATATATTACACAAAGAAAAGATGTATTACTTCTGTATTTGCAAGTAAATCTCTCCTGTATGTACTCTATTCCATTCCCTGTTGATAGCCAAATGTACAAAAAATTGCATCTTTTTGGCAGTAACAGAAACTTCAGTACTATTTCTTACCTGATATTTGCTCAATCTTTGATTATGCAAGTCTAATTATTGTTTCTGTATGAAAATACAGGCTAGGAAGGTGTCATGTGGATCACTGAGTCCTGATGCCCACAGTCCACACCCATACAGCAGATGCATGGGTTAGAAGCATCTTGCAGAGCATCCGTTCCATTCTCCATAGAACGCAAATAACATATTAGAAGTGAATGTTTTCTTCCCTAAAACTCTGAGGAGAGTAGCGCTATTAATTCATTAAACCAAAAATGTATTCCCCAATAGCTGTAAGTTTCTTATGATTGACCAAAAGTTTCTGTCATTTCAGGAAACATACTTCTTAGATCTTCTGATGCTTGTCTTCCTTATCCTCAACCAAATAATACAAATCATACAGCTTTACATTATACTGAAAGTATTAATGCAAACTTATACTCCAACAGTATCTATAGGTGGCTTTAACAGGAAGGAGTCTCCACACAGTCTAGGGAAAATCTTTAACTGGGACATCCTAATTTGAGAAAGCTTTGATCATTTTGTTTTAGTTTTTATCCACACATGGTCAAATGTAAAAAAGCAATGTGCGTGTAAATATATGGATGAACACAGGGACTGCATTATTTCTCTTTAAAGTGTTGGGTTTTTTCTTCATTATTGGTAAGGAATTTAATAAAAACTTAGTAGAAATTTCTAGTTGCCAGTGTTTCTAAGCATGTGAGTGCATGTATTTATTGCAAAATTTTTTATGATCTGAAATACACATTATGTTTAGTACTCTGCTTTGAAGTTTAGGCAACAGCTGGAAACTTCTGTCATTTATTCTGTTTTTCTTCACTTGACATCATCAAAGTTTTTTGTTGTTTTTTTTTTTATTATTTAGCAGGTTTTAAAGTATTTTAATTTTATTTCCAAATCACTAAAAAAACCCCCGCATTAAAAATGTTACTCAGCTTCCATATAAAACTGCTAAATAAAAAAAAAAAGTAAACTTATTCGAAGAAGTTACTATCTAAGGTTCTAATTCATTGGACTTGTCTGCGCAGCAGAACATGCATTGACTTCACATGAGGGCTATCTTTGAAGGCAAGACCTGGTGACAGACATTTAACCATACAAGAAAGTATACTTAGAAGGATGTAAAATCATATTTGGTGTTGGAATGTTGCATGAAAATATCTTTGAGAGAACTTCTGGAAGAAATAAGTTTAAGAAGAGATTTGAGACCTTTTTGGTTACATTTTACAACAAAATCTTGCCAAGGTCATCTGTGGAAAACCAAATTTTGTCATAAAAGAGCAAGAAGGAAGGTAGTATTCTAAACATCTTGTTATTGATATTATTATCAAAGTTCAGTCTTCCAACAACCTGAGAAAGAGCAGCCAACTGAGGATAAAAGGTTGCCTGCCTTCCACCATCACTACAAATATTATTTTGTCAGTAGAGCTTAGAGGTTTTCTAATGCCCATAGCATTCTCTGTTACATACTCAGTCAATAAAATAAGCCACACGCACTTGAGCTTATTGGTATCACTATGATATCAAAACAATTGAATATCATCATTTTCAGTAGACAGCACAGATTTTCACACTTGAAATTTATATTTGTCTTTTCCTGTCTTTGGCATTTAATGAGATGCCGATGTCTAACAACCTTTTCCTACACGTCTTGGATAAGTATCCTTCCTAATAGCTATTTAAAAATATGTAACTACTACTCTTCTTACCCCACCTTTCATTGGGCTGTCACATTTTAAGTTGGTATCAACTGAGAAGGCTTCTGAAAGAGACAGTTTTTCCTCTCCCCTGCCTGGCACAGCTGCACCTTTTGCACCTGCATGCACATCTACCCAGTCATGCGGTGAACTGGATCAGGCAACTGATGCAAGCTGAAGCTGACATATTTGGAGGGTTTCTTTTACCAGTAGTTAATTTTCAGTTTCAGCTCCCTGCCCAGCTGCACAAGCTCTCTGAGGGCAAAAGAAAATGCGAAAGTCAGGGACAAGGCAGAGGCAAGGAGGCGTCTTTTAGTAGCAGTGCCAGATGATGATGATGATTACAGTGTTTGTAACACTGGTATCAGTATGATGGATCTAAAAGGTTTATATTAATTTCACCTCCTTTTCTCCTGCATTTTACTGTATAGACAATTATATGAATTTGTGTAGAGACATAGTGAGCTGCAAAGTCAACAGAAAGTAGGTGGAGCACATGGCTGAAAGCAGAAAGGAAAAGATGGGGTGGGAGCAGGGCTTTCTAAATCTTGTTTCCTTCATAGGAGCAAACCATTAGCTCAGACGTGTCTTGTACCTTTCTTAGAGTCTCAGAGGAAGAGAAGCTGCAAGGCTGTCAGAGAAACACCATGACCCTGCCTGGTGCCCTCCTGTTCCCCTGGCTCTGGAGCTAATGATCACAGGCCTGTGGGGAGATTAAATGCAGCTGATTAAACCCTCATCCCCACTCCCTCAAAAAAAGGTTTCTGTCTGCTTGGACCAGCTGCTGCCAGGAGCGGCAGGGTCTCCCATGGGGTGGCAGGAGATGGCCTGGCAGCTGGGTCTTGTCCCACCACCCCAGCCAGCTGCAGAGCAGCCACCAGCACCAGGAAGACCCAACCCTGGCCCTGAGCATTGGGCACCTCCCCAATGCCATTCCCGCTTACAGACTGAGAAAACTGCTGTAAGATCTCAAAAACCAGGAAAGGAAAAAATGAGGTGAATGCCATCAATGCCTGGGGGTTTTTTATAATAAAATTACAATAATTGTAATAACGATGCAGAGGAAAAGAGGTTTTGTTCGTCCATTCTAAAGTCCTTTGTATGAATGTACTTCGTCACCTGGTATCTTAAAGTCATTTCAGTGCATATACTTGCACTTGTGACATGACTAACTTTTCCCATAGACAAGAAAAAATCACATGTTATTTTCTTCCTTTTAAATCAGAGTTTTGTCACACTTTCTGTTTGGTCTCAGTATGACCTGAAAGGATTACAGATTTGTCATGTGACATTGCACCATCGCAATCAGGGAAATTAGTGTTTCTGTCAGTTGTACAAAAAGAAGTTGTTTCTCATTTTCGCTATGTATTTGAAAAGTAGATGAAAACAACACACAGTAAACCAAAATCAACCCATTCTGATACTAATTCTGAAATAACTAAGCTTTGTGTCATTTATCAAATTAACCTGTAGATTTTATTCTGTGCTGAATACCAGCCATATACCTTGAAGCCAGTCTGTATGAAATGGAACTGTCCCAGCTAAGCTAAGGTTTAAAAAGCTCAGTAATCATAACACAGAGATATAATTAGTGCAATTATTTATAAAGAACAGATAACAATCTTTTAAAGAGTGATTTTAAAATTGAAGTCTTTTCATTTCATAGAATAACCAGTATCTTTGCTTCATGCAAACATATGACTGATGATAGGCATATCTGTAAGCACTATAGTGACATAGTGTCTTTCTATACAACTTTTAATTACATATATTTACAGGCACTCGATGCAAACAAACAAAATTTGTTAATGGTAATTAACTTCCAGTGCAGAAGTTTTCTCAACTTTGTAAAGAAAAAGTAAATGAAGTAAATGATTTATAAGTTTCTTGCTATCTCCAGCTTCAGAGATTTTGAGAGGATAAATATTTATATACTGTGTCTGTTTAAGGTTTTTATTGAATTCATATATACATATATTTACATACAGGATCCTGGTGAAGAGAACCTTCTGCTTTGGGGATGTCATCTCTCTGAGAAATGGGTGATAAGTAATAATTATTATCACAGCAGACTGCAATATATAGGGTTTGTGATCATAATCACTGGCACAATCATGGGCTTTTGCATATTTGAGATTATAACTGGTCCGATTTTAGTGTAAAAAGTGCAATAAATCAGTTTTGAAAATGTCAGGCCAAATCATCTCTGCCAATGATTAAACACCATTTACTTTGCAAATAACCAGAAACAGAATTACAATATTCATTCTAGACAGCATCATTTGAAACTCCATGAAAAGGAAAAAGAACTAGCAAAATGTTCGGAAGAGCTAGCTATATTGGGAGAGAAAAAGAGTGTGACAGAGAAGGAAAGACAAAGCTGCATAGAACGATATCTTTCTTTTTCTGATACATCATCACATGTGAGGGACTTTGTGGGGTCAGCCTTCACTGAAGTTCTGTTTATGGGGCTTACCCATCAATCACTCCTAAGGGTCTGAGAATGTTTATTACAAGTTGGATCACTTTCTAATTTACTTTTTATTGTGGGGCTGAAGTCATTCACCCTACATCTAATTTAGATTTCTTCCCTAGCTCCAGTCTGGAGTGGCTATTTAATTTCCACATTGCAGAGACAGAGGAGAACTTCACTCGCCAGTGCCATGGCAGAAAGCAACTACTGAGGTCTGGACAAGATCAAGACAGTGGTTTCTGCAGGGTGAAATCTCATGCTTCCCCAAGCTTTGTGACATAGGTGATTTCCTGGCATCTGGAAGCTCAGCCCTGATGGCCACTGTCCAAGGGCCAACGTATTCCAATTCCCATCCATAAAAAGTTGAGGGCTGCAGAAAAAACCCTCTCTAAAAATTGCTATTTGGTATAGCTAGGAATATATATTCTGCATCAACCTTTATCAAGCCTTTGACTGTAAAATCATTGCCAAAGCCCTATCAAGGCCTGGAAACATCTGGGATGTAAGCGATGTATCACAGGAGACCCAGGGGCAAGACAGACGTATGGATACTATCACTCACCTCATTTCAGCAGACTGATGTACCATGTGCCTGATGCAGTTAGGCAGATTGTGCCTTCTTTCCCCCTTCCTCCCTTTCTTTATTTTTTCCCAGCCAGACTGGCTGATCTTATAAGTCAATGACAGACTAACTAGTGCTTTAATTTTAAGTTACGCTAGCCTTTTAGAATGGTTTATTGTAAATCAATTTGCATTTTGATACTATGTCCTGTGCTGTCTTTTTTTCCTCTGGAAGCTTGTGTGACTCATCTCAGCCTTCTTGGAAGGCACGAGCCCTCAGGGGCTCACAGCTACATAGGTGCATAGATAGAAGTAAGCAGCAACAGAGAAGTGACGGTCACCTGGTTTGAGGGTTTTCTGATTTGGCATGTTGCTATTTGACCAACATTTGTCACATCGGACTGGTCTGACATCCACCTCCAGTCTGACTGGGTCAACCTCTGACTGCAATGGGGAGGCCAAAATACTATTGACCTTTTCCCCCTTGGGAGGGTTTGAGGATTTGGGGGGAGGGCCCAGCTTACATTGCACATGGGAGGGGATTTGAGTGACCTCACATCATCTACCTGTGTGCATGCACGTGTGTGCATTGATTTTTATTTTTTTTTAAAATGCCTTTTGTTTTGTCGATGCAGGGGCCTGTTCTATTAACCTGGTTTTGTTGCCTGGATTGGGTTTTTTGTGTGCGTGTGTGCATGTGTGCGTGCGTGTGTGCGTGTGTGTGTGCGTGTGTGTGTGAAGCAGAGTGGATTTCCTGTTCTGGAGAAGTATAGCAGAAGATAAAGTTTCAGGGCTGTTGGTGTCAGTTGCGGTAGTTCTGCCTCCAGACTACCTATGCACATTCATATGTTTCCTGGTGTTATTAATTTATTTTCCTTCTTGAGTACCAAGGAGCTGGCAGCAGTTGCCCCAGGCTTTGTGAAGTTGATCTAGATAGTTTGATTTCGTGCGCATGCTATGGTTCTCTAGACTCCTTTCAGAAATAGAGCAAGGTGCAATAAGCCATAAGCCTCATGGTTTTAGAGATGCAGGCATGATAAATGTCCCTAAAAGTCCATCAGCACTTAGTCATTTGCCTGAAGGTATCTATCCATCTTTAGCTTCACAGGAGTTCAGTCTTGGCTGAAAACTGCAAGTGTCCAAACATGGGTGTATGGCCCAAAACAGCAGGAGGGTACTGTCACAGTGCACACTGGCCCTCTCATAACACAGAGACTGATGTTTTTTGAGGGAAAGGGAAGCTGACATGTGTCTTTTGGAAGACCTAAGAGGTGAAGGAAACCAGATAGCTTGAATATGATAGTAGATTGTGTCCATGAGTGCCCTACTGCCTATTTAGAGTTGAGGAGTTCAGCTTGGATGAAGGCCTGACGCTGTGGATGTGATTGATGCAAACCATGTAAGTCTGATGCTGTGAAGAACAATCTTTTTAGACTTTGACTACCACCAGACCCAGGTTGAATTTGGTCACCTCAGAAGGCTGTCCTTGCCTATTAAGAATCTAAGTTTGAGAGATTACAACAGTGGGGAGCGTTTTCTCAATAGGCAGGGGTTCTTGGAAAGTGGAAGTTAATGCTGAAGAGTGTTTATTGGCTCCTAGAAAAGGACCTTGAATGTTGCTATTCCTGATTTAAAGCCTTGTGATTGCTACTAGTCTGAAAAGAACAGTAGCACAGGGTAAGATCTTACAGGTAGGCACAGATGTCCCTTGTGCCAAACCTCCTGTCAAGAATAGAGGGAATTCCTGACAGGGAGGGTAGTACTCAGCTGTGCAAAAGGGAAACTTTGCTCTGTCTTGGGGAAGGCTTGGGATGTACCCATCATGGGTTGAGGAGATAGATGTGTGGAGGGACAGTGGAGGTGGGAGGCTAGACATCAAGCTGTAGCATGTTTTGGGAAGATAATGACGTGTGAAAATGGGATGGATGATGTGGAGTTCTAGGGGGAGCTCAGATGTGATTTTGAAAGGAAAAGAGGAGGCTAGGAAAAGAGGAGGCTAGGAAAAAAAGTAGAGCTTGATGTAAGTCTTGGTTGTGGCCTTATGTTGTCTAATATTGGCCTTGATTAACACGGTCATTTTGACATTTACGTGGCCCAGAGCAGTTTTTCTGCAGGAGACTGAATGTATATCATCAGGAGAGAGTGTAACTTTTCCTTTTCTCAAGACTGTGGAGGGGAAAAAATACCCCAACAGATTTACCTCCATAGACTCATATGATCTTATCCAAATGGGACATATTTATGTCAAGGCAATGATATTTATTTTTGGGAGCAGAGTTTTAAAAACCCTCTTGTGATAGAGAGAACAAACTGTGTCAATAACAAAAAGTTACTTGCTTCAAGCATAAATCATTTTAAGATCATTATTTGTTCTCTGCAAACAATTGTAGCTCTGTTGTGTTTCTTTGAAATGATTACATGGTGTGTTTTTTTAAATAAGATCTGCAGTTCCATTTTACTTCATATTGAGAGGATGCTATCAAACATGTAATACACAGTCTCAGATTCATGTTAATGATGATCCAGCAAATTGAGGCATTTTACTCTATTGTTCAGTTGTGGTTTGTGGTTAAGCTGTAAAGCCTTGTTTGAAATGATAACAATTTCAAAGCTTTCTTTAGGATTTATGTCTTTGCCAGTAATCTTGAGTTGATGAATTGATAATCAATGGTTAAAAAAAATATCCTGAGCGCTAAGATTATTTAAACATATTTATATATCTCTATCTATTCATTTAATTTTATGGACAATGAACTGATAAGAAAGGTGAGCACGGAACATCAGAAATAAATGGTTTTCACCAGAATAAGTAAGAGGAACTGAGAGGGGTGAGCATGACTTTAATTTACTGAATAACAATCTTGGGAGAAAATCTGTTCCTCTGCAGTTCTGGTAATGTGAATGGGAATTATTTACATGTATTAGGAGGCCTGTTTTCCCCAAAGAGATCATACACTTTGTATCAGTTTCTGCTTAAATAGGCATCTTAGAATAGTTCTTTCTCCTTATTTAGATATGGGAAGGCAGAGAGGAAAATTAATTTCAGATGGCTTTAAGCAAATGTTAGAAAGGTTAACATTCACAGACTTCCAAATATCTTTTGGGCAGCTGACATTTTCAAATACTAAGCTTTTTCCTTTAGCTGAATTACAGTGCTGGGCAGAAAGCAATGGATGTGTGAAATGAAATATGCCATTCAAATACAGAAAAGAAGGGAAAAACTGCTTGTAACTATTACAGAGAATAAAAGGTAAAATTGAAAGCCTCTGCTACAAGCTGAGTGTTCTGTTTGAGGCATTTCACATGGACTTGATATATTTTATGTATGAGAAATGCTTGAAAACTTTTTTCTCTCACCAAAATATCTCCAAGAGTAATTTATTTTCAGATGAGGAAATTGCCTATTCAAATGAGAGAAAGATATGGTTTAAAATTCCACAAAACCACATTGCAAGCTGAACTTGAACAGCAGGCAGTGTTACTAACTGGACTAACATATCTGAGTACCATTTTGGATTCAAGATGCAGTCAATCTGTTAATTTTTTTGCTTTAAAACTGATATGCCTCTAGTATGCATCCCTATAATATGGAAACTGAATATGCATCACCACCATGCATATGTATATATATTAGACACACAAGATTATTGCTGGAAGACAAAAAAAAAAAAATAAAAAAGATTTCTGGCTACAGTACAGATACATGACAATCATTGACCTAATTAAATACAAAGTGATAAAAAGGTTTGCAACAGTACTGCATCACAATATTTTGAATTAATCCATTTGTACCATGAGTCCAATGTACCTTTGCAATAGAAAATATGTTTTGCCTAGAGAAACATGAATATACAAATGTTGATGCCTCCAATAACATCAATTTGCTAATCAGTCATGAATATTTTTGCAGCCTCCTAAGAACCTGGAGCCTGTGCAATAACACTATGTCTACCAATGCTCCTAATAGCTTCTGGACCTTGTAGCCTTCTTCGGCCACATTTGACAAAGGAATAGATGTCACTGAGCAATGGGACATTGCAATGATTTTGACTACATTTATTCGTGTGCCAAAAAGGAAGGTAGGGAGTTAGTAGTACTGAAGCCAGAGGAACTACTGCTAGAGGAAACTGAGGGTATTGTAGGGAGGATTTGGTGATGAAGTTCTGCTAAATTATGACAAACAGGGGATGTGGGTGTAGGGAGAACCTGGTGTTACTGTTACTGGATGGGGAACTGCCAGAGGAGAACAGAATTGCAGTGGGATAGTTGTAAGGATAGGGTGGAGGTGAGACCTTGTTTTATTTCAATGTATATAGAGGGAACATATGGGAAGGGGGAGGTAAATCCATGGCAAACCAGGTTTAAGCATAGTTTTATGGTTTGTGGAACTGTTCAGAAGTCTTTAATTCATAAGATAGCAATAACAATGACAGCAGCAATATCAATAGCACTAAAATTTCCACCATTAAGATATTGCCTTCTGTAAACAAAATAAAGATGAGTTTCTCTTCTACATTCATGAATTTGTCTGTAATATACATGTCAAATCTAAGAACCATGCACAGTTCATAAGGACCATAAAATAAACAACTCAACTCTGCATTTTATTTCAGTAATGATTAGTCCTTGTTTTAAATATCACTGCATAAAGACACACACACGGCCCTTGCAGCAAGAACTCATATCAAGTGTCTTCTCAGCCATAACTACTAGGCTACCAAAGTGACCTTTTCATATATTTACTCACCCTGTTCCTTAAATTCTTTGCTGAGCAGTAAAAGCAGTTCCAAGAGGAGAATCTACAGATAGGATGTGGTATCACAGTCACAACCTAAGAGTGGATGAGTGCTTCGGTTATTTATCTGAAAGAATGGTTGTGATTCCTGGTTACTTAAACTGTGGAAAAAATGGTGGGATTTCACACTCCTCCATGTTTTCTCTGCACATTTCATCTATGAGCTATGCCCTCTGCCAATGGACATCTCCATGCTTAGTGTCTAAGATACCTAATTGTTATTGTGAGCTCTATACAGAGCCCAGTTACCCAACGCAGTGTTGATTCTGCTGGAGGCATAGAGACCTTTGATTTGGCCCTGTATGTCTTTTCCAGAACTACATTTCCAGTAAAATCAGAACAACCCTGTGAGAAGAATATAATTTTCTATAAATGCACAAATGCTTCCAATTACTTTTTATAGGAACCTGTTTAGACTGTTAAGCTTATGAGACCAGAGATGACTTGTTTCCTGCCTTGTTTTGTGAATCAAAATGTAAGATAAATCTTGATACCTATAGATGTAAATGTAATACAATTAATAGTTGTCCAGACTTAATCTTCATTAGCTTATACATCCCTTCTTTTTGTGGCTGATTGTGATTCAGTGTTTGTGTGTTGACTTTGAGATTAAAAAAAAAATCCAACTTTTGGCTGTGATTTGACAGTATGTCAGCTAGTATTTACTCCTCACACTTTCTTGTCAACAGCGCTAACTGAAAGGACAAGATTGGATAAATACATTTGATTAAAAACCCAAGTATTTCATATAAAAGCTGAAGAATACAGTCTGTATAAAACCTGAGAAATACTTTAAAACCCGTGTCTTAGAAGTTACTTAAGTACATAACTCATAGCAATAGATTTAAACTTACACTTAAATATTTTGTTGAATTATGCTCTAAATATAACTGAACATATGTCTGGTTCTTGGGAGTGGAAGCATTAAAGAGTGACAGCAGGCTAGACATAGAAATTGAGTGCTAACTGTCTGAACAGCATATCTCAGTGAAAACAATGCACATGTAACATCAAAGCAGGGTTGTGTGACAAAAGCCTCTGTGACTCTTGTTGGGGATTGAAAAGGCAAAGTCATTCTTTAGAATATTTTGGTCCTATGGCAAATGCAGACTTTTTAATAACCTACTGAAGCTCAAATACTTAATGATAAAATGTCCAAGATGATAGTGAAAGTTACTATCATTTAATCTACTCTTCAGTAAAAAATAACCAAGGTGGATTTTCAACATTAAAACATTTTCTCTTTCTGTACTGGAATAAAACCAAATCCTTTCATGAGATTTGATTTTTAGTAGCATGACACTGAATATTTGACTTGCAATCAGTTATCCTAACGATTAAAGCACTCAGCTGAAGGTGGGCTGTTCACCTTCTTGTTTGTGTTCTGCTCATCTCAGAGAAGTCTGGAACCTCGGTCCACATTCTACCTAAACATCGTAGTTATCAGCTCATTGACTGTCATTATTTTCATTTTAAAGTTCCACAGTGAAACCTGAATAACTTAATTGTTGTAAATTATACATTTATTTTCCATTTTTAAAACGTTACTTTGATACAAAAATGAACAAGAGGAGATGCCAGTCAGGTGACTACAATTGTAATTTTCTTTGTTGGCTCAGTTGCCTATTATGACTATAATTTCAGTTCTGGTCTTAATTGTTGAAATAGGGTATGGTGTGGAGGTCTGTTTTTCCAGTTTGGGAAATGGTGGAGATATGAGGCAATCAAACTCTATTTCTGATAAAACAATGCTACTGTATAATGCAACTGAAATATTTATATTCTTAATTTTGCTTGGTGTTCTTATTCTTCTAGATATGTTTTTGTTTTTTATAATCTTTTAATCAAAAATATATTTTTCTGTTAAAATATATATTGAAGGAAAAATCCGAGGTTAGGAAACAGTAGTTGAATCACACATGAAATAACAAAGAAATGAGGGAAGGGTTAGATAATCGAAAATGGAAACTTTCTGATGTAGTCAGAGATCTCTGCAGACACAATTGACCCACTATCTTATATATTTTTGTGATACCTTTAGAGATCCTTGAATATATGTGTGTATGTGTGAGATATGTATATTAATTTCATGTTATTAGATTATTTTGTTGTAAAATTATTCTTTTTATAGCTGAAATAGTGATTTGCCTAAAATGTATATGGGTATAAGAATGCACAGGTGGGATCCCATAAGAATGCTATGGAAAATGTCTTCAAAACAAAAACATTGCCATTGGATGAATTTCTTACCTACTCTCAAAACTGCGCAAGTAAAGAACTTCTATCCTGACTCTGCAACACCTTTGAGTCCCAAATGTCATCTGATCAAAAGCTTCAATACTACTCTTTAAGAAATAGATATGCTGTTAGTTTTGTGTATTGTTATATCTACCCATTGACAGGAAGCCAGAAATTCCTCTTTCTGAAAGAAAGTTTAGAGCAAGGTGACAATAGCTATCTGTTGAAAGGTCTGATTAAAAAATAATAATAAATAAATAAATAAGTAAATACATCACTGTTCTGCAGACCTGCTACCCAGCTTTACTTCTGCAGATGAGTACGTGCAGTGAAGGCCAGACACAGGCTTATGACCTCTGAAAGCCAACTGACAACTTGTGTTTGGTTTCGTATTATTTTTTAACTGGAAGTTTATATTCTTTATTATAAAAACCAGCTAATATCATGTGCAGCATATCAATGATGTTATGAAGTCTTAATAAACATATATATCTTTTACATTGAATGATGTTCATGGCTATAAGCTTTCCCTCTGAAGCACATTAGAAAAAACTGTCTTCAAAATTTTTAGGAAGAGTGGTAACAGCTACAGGTATGCAAAAACTGACATGAAAAGAGAAGTATTTAAAGTATAGTAAAGGGGAGGGAAAGGATGGACAGGAAATAAAGCAAGCTGAAGGAGAAAATAGGGAAGGAAGGAAGGAAGGGAGGGTAGGAAGGAGAGAGGGCCACGTGGGGGATAAAAGTAAAACTAAAACCAGAAAAATACAGATGATAGGAAAAGACAAGAAGAACAGAAGATATCAAAGACTAAAAATATGCACCATTAATCTCAGCTGTTTGGGGCAAGTGGAGCTTTCTGACTGGTGCTTTGGAAGAGGAGTACAAAAGAGATAGAGAGGAAGGAAAATGAATTAATTTTGATGTCTAAATGGAGCGTGTATATACCATTTTACAGGTTGAGAGCAAGAGGAAGCACTCAGTAATCTGAGTATGGACTCAGATTTTTTTCTTGTGTAAGTAAGTGCAGATTTAGTAACTACTGGGCACTTACAGTGGGGTATTAAGCTGTATTTGGAATGCTTAAGCTGTATTTGGAATGCTAATTAAGATGAAGAAGGCAAGGAGCAATGCAGTACATTTCTGTGAAGTTCTTTAGTAGATCAGGTTGCATTATTTTAGCAGTCATTTTGTCCCAGTAGCTAAGGTTGGTTATGAGTTTTGTGATTGTCTTACATATAATATGGTTTATAATAAGGTTATTATATAACCTTACATATGATAAGGTTTATAAAATTTGAAGATATGAACGTGCTTGGTGATGGAGTAATTCTAAGCTTTGAGCATATTGTTTGAAGCATGAGGGCAGGGAGTTGCCAGTTTTTCTTCCAGTCCAACAGTTGTTTTTTTTTATTTTCTTGAATTTTTCCTTTCCCTCTTTCCTTTTGCAGATCTATTTGTTTGCTTGGATTTCCTGAACTACAGTGACCTTACTTAACGCCTCAGAGCGTTCTCTATGTTCAGTGGTACTTGTACTTTGTCAGACCTGTTCTACTCATCTGTAGCACTTGAAGACTTTATATAAGAAGACATGGGACTTGACTTTGCTGTACTTGTTTCTAAAATTCTTTCTGAGATCAGTGAGAACTGATGCACAGAGAATGCAGCCTCAGAGAGAAAAGGGCTTTCACTCTGCATTTGCTTTAAAGCTGTTTCACTGTTGCCATAACTATGCTATTATGGAAACTGGATACATGTTCTCTTATGCTGGCAAGAATGCACGGTCACTGCATATATGGGATCAGTTAGTAATCGTAAAGTATATTCTGCATAGTTTTAGGACCAGACTTACTGTTTTTTACACTTTCTGTTCAGTATATATCTGTCTTGCACAGCCTTTCAAAAAGCTTTTTCCTGTGCAATAACCACTAGAATCTGCTTATAGCTTAGCGGGATACTATCACTTGTCAAATCTTTCCCTGCATTTTACTGCTGCCTTTGCCAATGGCACTGCAAAAATGCTGAAATTTTATGAGACTAAAGGAACAAGAGTTCTCTTTGGAATAGATTTTTATTTCTTGAAATATATATTGTATCAAATTAATAAAGTCTTGTCTGACAAGAATCCTCTAGATGAGGCTGGTGAGGAATTGACATATAGTGAATATACTCTCTTATTTAATTTTGAGTTGTAGTGCATTATTAAAACAAATTTAACTCTTAATTGACTAAACATCTGATACAGGATTTCTTACTTTCTTAATTCATTTGGGTTTTTTTATGATTTTATATTTCAGTTGAGATATTATAGCAAGTTTACACTAAGTCCTTTCTTGCTTCTTGCCATTTCTATTTCTGTCTAGAGTATTGCATTTGTATATGTTATCTGTAACAGTTTGGGGACAATAGAACAGTTGAGACACTAAGAAGCAAGCATGACCTTTAAGTTTCATATTTGTTAAAAAGACTGCAATGCACAAAACCAGAAAACATTATTTCAGAAGCAACAATGAGTTAAAATCAATTTCCTTTAAAAATATCTAAGATAATTTTATTCCATTTTAATTTCTACTTTCACACTTTTGCTTGTCATTAAAAATTGTTCCGATGTTTGCCAGATGGGATGTGAATGGCACTAGTCACTGGGCTATAACTTTAAGATGCCCGGAGAGTCTTGACTTCCCAAAAACTTTGAACTGCCACAAGGTATATATGTCTGGAATGCTCTCTCTGTGTGAATAAAATTTACCTGTGAGAGGAAAAAAGAATAAAAAACATTAGTGGCCTGAGTGGGAGTGTTACCCTTTTTGCTTTAGAAGATAGGTTGTTGATTAAGTGGCTATACTAGCTGCCATTCAAATCAATAAATAATATTGAAGGGAATTTGTATTTTGGTCTAATCGCTGCCTAGGGATAGGCTAGATAGCCTATTAATTCTGGTCTTGATGCAATATTGTGACTTAATTTTACATTTTACATTTTATGCAGTCAGCAGCTCCATGCTTTTTTGTTATTACAGAAAGACATTGTTACGTGTTCTAATGTATTGTTGACCAAAGGTGATTGGAAAGCCTATTTCAACTCTCACCAAACAAAGTATCTTTGCTTCTGGGCTAAGGCTATAAGGAAATGTCTCCTGTGGTCACATTTTTTGTATGATTGCCCTTTGTACAAAAAAGGCTTAACACTTCAGAATTTTGTAAGCACAGATGATAATTTCTGTCATTTAGTTTAGAGTTCAAAATTGGGAATTGACAGATTTCTTGCTTTGGTGTATGCCATTGCTGGCACTCTCCTAGGTTACTGACCTAGATAGTATCATGTTTTTAATTTTGTCAGTGAGCTTGCCCACATGTTGACCCCAGGCTTATGAATTTATGTATTATATGTGACAGTAATTCACTCATTTTCTTTTGGGTATTTGAGCACTGCTCAGATTTGATTTTTCTGCCTTGATTGATTTCCAGTAGGTGGCATACATGACTAATAAAGCCCTGTGAACCTTTACTAGTCGGAGTGGTTTTATATTTCATTCAAGAGAAAATAGTATTTCGATACCAACCTAGATTACTAATTTGAAAAAAAACCAAAACTTTAATTACAACTTCTCAAAATATTTTTTATTTCTCTTTCTACTAGACTTGGGCAGTTTTTTGAACAATGAAATTCTTTTTAAGAAAACCTTGTAATCCTTCAGGATCTGCCCATTCTCAAAGAATGCTCTTACTTTCACATCACAATTTCTAGATGTTATGCAAAGATTAGACTCTAAATTTAATGGGAAAAGGAAAACAATCATCAGAGGTAAACATTTGTAATTTCTAATTTAAAATGGGAGTTATGAAAGGAATAAAATGCATTAGCTCATTAGACTGGTTAAAGTTTCTGATTATTTCTACACGTTTAATTTGGTCTGTAAGAACTTTTTATCAATAACATAGGCACAGTTCTAATCCATGCCCATCATACGCATGCTACTAGTGTATAGTGCAGACATGTCCTCTGAACATTTCCACTTCCTTCACCTAAGATCTGTGCTTTTAGGTTACTGTTTCCCCAGCTGATTAGTTGACCACAGTCAAACACAACTAAAGTTTCCCTTCTTCTTTTTGAAATGGCTGTTAGTCATTGTTTTCTAAAGACATGTACAGAAATGTTGGACTCCAGTCCCTCTATCAGATTTGTCTGTAATTCACTAATGCTTTTAAAAATTATTAGGGTTGTCCTGGCAGGCAGACAATGAAACAACACAAATTTCTAGCTCTCCTGTCTTTGGGGAAAAGTTGGAATATGCAAATACAGTTGCCCCAAAAGCACTTGAAAACTGTTATTTTCAGTATTGTGGATTGGACTAGTCTGGTCAAGTCATTATTTTCAAGAACAGTATCCTGATTAGATTTTGAAATTCTGAGAAATGAGAGGAACGTATAGAACCACTGATTTATGTATCTTTTATAAAAGCCAATGGTTTGGCCAGTCTACAAACTTCCCAGCCTGTTTTAGCCCTCAAATTGTATTACAGAAAACATATCCATATTATCCCACTGCCTATTTGGAGAAGTTCAGCTTAGCTGCAGGGTAGACCCCTTGGATAATAGAGATATCAGTGATTAAAAAATTGCCTTTGTGGAGGTCCTAAATCTAAATCTCTGAGACTCAGAAATCTCAGAATAATGACTGACTGTCTGGAGGTGCTGACTTCTGGCTGTGGGATTACATACCTCCCCACAGATGATTACAGCTATCGGTGACAAGGATGTAGGCAGGAAGTAAAATGGATGGAGAGGGTACCAGTTTGAAGGAGTGGTAGGAAAAACTGGTGATATGGGGTTAAACTCCTACTTGGGGACTGTAAAGTGGAGGCATAGCTAGGGTCCTAGTGCAAGAATTGGAGAGCGTAGGGTATGAAGGTTATGTTTTCCTCCTGTATGGGAGAAGGAACTGATCTGGGACTCATATGTACCTCCCAGTACCAAGAGCTGTGAGCAGCAGAGTTACCTAGGAAGACTGTAGTATTCACTGTGGATTTCTAACTTAGAGGAAAACTTGGGAACATGCATTAAAATTATTTAATCTAATGAGCTTTGTTTTTATAACTTTTCTGATTACTTCATGGTTTGGCATCAGAAGTTTTTGACATGCTGAAATTTAATCCTTGCAGTTTTCAGTTTTGCTAACAAAGCAGAATAAACCAAATGATTGTAAAAACTACTGGTTACTTTATAAAAGCTATTCTAAACCCAACTATTTCAGCTGTTATGCATGGAATAAGAGGAAGTTCTCAAAAGCTGTGGTAATAGTAGACCTATGCATTTCTTGTCCTGAATCAAGACTAATGCAGCAAAGATGTCACAGGGATTAAGATTTGGAATACAACATGAAGAAAAGACTTCAAAGAGTGTTACTATATTCCTATATGCATATTCCTATACACAGTGTACTGTGCAGCTACCTTGTAAATTATGAGCACTTAGGAGATAAATTACTGTTAAATAATGAAAATCTATCCTCAAGCGCATTCAAAGTGTTGAGTGTAATTAGGAATAGTGGTGGCACTGGTCAGACACAAGCTAAGTTAAGGATGTAAAAAGGAAGAAAAGAATTAACACCAGATATTGTATTATAAATGTAATGCAGTAGCTAGCAGAAAAGACATAGTAATTCTGTCTAGTGCCCTTATGTAACAGTGATTCCATTTGAAAATCAGTCAAATGGGAAAATGTAAAGTGAATATGATAATGCAGAGATTGATTACATAGTTCAGAGCAAAAAGATGTAAGCAGGAGAACCTCACTGAATAATCTGCTGACTTTTTCTGCTCCCCTTCCTCCAACTGGAAGGGGTTTTTTATTTCTGTTTTGTATTTTATATTTTATTTTTATAATTTTGTTCAAGAGAAGCAGTAAGAACCCTTCTTTCATTTAGAAGTGTAGAAGCTGTGATCCTGCTGGGGAAAGGTTCCAGAGCTGAGGTCCTGCTCGCTTGGAGCACTGGCTGATTGATTGCTCTTCAAAGTATCTGTATAATGGTGTTAGTCTTCTGGTAGTATGGCAGTCTAAATGAATTAAAATTCACAGGAGTACTGTCTGTTGCACAAGGCAGTTTTCTCCATAAACTGAATTAACAGACCAGATCTGCTCTTCCATGTCTTTGAAGATACTGATAGTAAAATAACAATTTTTTTTTTTTTTAAAGTCTACTTAGTTTCATACAGAAATAGTTATGGAACTGGTAATGGATCATTTTAGATTTCTTAAGATTTTAGACCTACTGGTCTTCTAAACAGTAAGCAACATACAAATATATTAAGCTTTTTATTGAGCTATACTTTACAGTGTTGAAGAACCCCAAGGAACAAGTGTACAATCAGAGATATATTGTTAAAAGTTCAATCTTTTAATCATAGGGATTATTTGAAGTTTAAACTGAGCTGTAATATATGAAAATAAAATCCTGATGTATGGTTCTTGGCAGATCCCTGAACAAAATCCACATATCATGAAGATTAAACTTGTAATCTGTCAATGAAATATGGAAACTATTCTCTCCTAAAATTGAGTATGTATGCAGTTTCAAGCAGGGTATCTGGAAGAAGTAGTTAGGATGCTAAAGTAGATATATGTTCTGTGTAATTTCTGAATATACCTTGCTAGAATATTGGCATGTAGAAGGCTGTAAGCACAAAAGTACTCCACTGAAACCAAGTCTGAGTGTATTGTTATTGTGCACAAACCGCAGCAGTATCACTTGTGTTAAGCCAGAGTCTTGTGTCTAAAAGCAGAATAAAATGAAGGTTATGGCTGTGTTTATAGATGTTATGGCTGCTGGAACTGGCAGAGACAGGACAGATCTTTGTCACCAGATGATTCCAAAGAAACTTCTTTTCCTTCAGAAGATTTTCCTTCATCTGTAGCATGATCTCAACAGCTGATAGCACCCCTTTTCATCCCCAAGGATGGAGGCATTATGGTCGGTGTTAATGCCTAATTTCCTAAGTCCAGGAAGTCAGAAGTGCTCCCACGTTACAGTCCTGATATAGCCTAAATGTCTGTGGACTGTGTTGAGGAGATGAGATAACACAAATAAAACAGCTTTGTGCTCTTCAGCTTGCTTATCTGATAAAGTATAGGTCAAAATTCTCTAAGCGATTAAAAAAAGTTACAGGGTTCAACTGCTGAGTTAGCACATCGTGCCATTTCTTAAAGATGAGTATATACGACATGTAGATGTGCTTTAATCTTTGCACATAAACAAGCATCTGAAACACCTAGTTGAAATACTGGTGCAACCTTCATAAGTAGCTGTCATTCATTAATCGTAACTTTGTCAGTGGTTTCTATCACTGTTATTCTCAGTAGCTGTTGCTCCAGTAGTTCAATAGGATGACATGCCTTAGAGCATACTCCAATACTTAACACTTCCATTTCACAGAGATTACTTCTCCGTTCTTTCATATCAGAAGTGTGTGCTTTTCATTAACAGTGTAGGGATGAGTGGCAGCCCCTCAGCTTTCCTTGATCCTCCTGAAAAGCTCCTCAACAATCTGTCCAAAGTGGTACCGCCAGATGTCCTGGTCCTTGGAGCCATCCAGGGCTGCTCGTCAGCAAATGGCCGAGCAGGGAATCTGACAAGGTAGCTCAGGCTCTGTAGTTCAGCCTCCCACGTGTCATTTCTACATCATCTGGTCATTGGTATGACAAGATGGTGTGTGTGACTCTCCATTCCCTACATTGAACTCCAGCTGCTCCATCACTGGGGATATCCTTTTAGTGGAAATTCTTCTACACAATTTGAGAAAGAGCTACTGATACTTTCAAACCCCAAAGGTGTAGTAAGAAACCTTCATGCCTGATACGGATTTTGCAAGGTGGTTCCTCTCATTAACTTCCATCTGTTGCTTTCTTTCCCTCAGCTCCGGCTTGCTACTTGGTTCCCTTTTGGGGAAGAAATAACAGGATCCAGTGATATATTGCTATATTTGTACCTTTTGAATTCATCCCTGGCCTCAGTTTGTTACCTACTCCACTGCTCTCAGTTTGTAGGTAGAGGGGTCACAGAAAACCATTTTTCTTCCCAGTTGCTGCTCTCCCTTTTTTTTAGATTAAAAAAACAAACCTAACCAAAACAAACAAACAAACAAAAAACAACAACCAACACAAAACCCAAAACAATTAGCTCAGCATGCAAATCACACCTGATCAAGATAATATTGGAGATGATTATGGAACTCAGTTTTAATACTAGTGGATCTACCTCAAAACTTTCTGGACCTTCTCTCAGCTCGTTTAAAATTGTACATAGCACTGTATTTTTAAAGAAGAGAATACTTTCCTAACTCTAGGGACAGCACTGGGCATAAAGACACTTTGTCCTTTCTTTTCTTTCACTACGTGGGTGAGAGATTTTGGCTTTAAAGGCTGCTGCAGTTCCTTTATGGCAGATGTCAACAAGGGCATTTAATAAAGCAACTTTGTGAATGAGTTTGTTCTTGAACTTTCCAGGAGGGGACTTCTGTAGGTGCAGCACGTTTTTCCTGGTTAGATCACTGGTTGCATAATTACAGTGTGTTTATCTTGATGCCAGCAAAATGCTCAGTTATGTGTGGCTTTAGGAAAAAACCACAGTCTCTTTAATGTTTTGAATAGATAAAATGTCCAAAACAATCTAACTAGCTGCTCTTTCTCCCAGGCTTGTGGACTGAAATAGCTAAATCAATGACAGTGAGGTTTTAGGCTATTGAAAGTCCTCTGTGTATTCTTTCTATCTCTTCTCCTTGCCAATCATTGAACTGATCTAATTGCCATCACTTTCACATAAGAAAGTACCCTATTTAGAAAAAGAACAGAGTAAATCTTCAAATTCCCCAAAGTTGAGAGAGAGTAAAAATAAAGATTCTGATTACAATGACTAATATTACTTACACAGTAGCAGTCCCTAGATTTTTACTTGGTCATTTCTAATTGTACAGCAAAAGCAATAATTTCAAATCTACAGGTATGACTAAGACACATAATTAATGCATTAGGTTGAAAGAAGGAGCACAAATTAATTTTATATTCACAAAAATGAAAATGTTCTGAATGCATCACCTGCTCACTGCCCCAGTGTTTTGTCGGTTGCGTATCGGTAGTGAGCACTACAGATAAATTTGAAGGTTTTAAAGAACGCTTGCATACATAGTGACGGAGGGAAAGTGCTGGTGGTGTGTTTTCTCCAAGTTACAGTTCTTGATTCTGGTTTTCCTGTGTTCATCTTATAAAGTGTTATGAAGCAGTATGTGATGAAAACAGAAAAAGAGAAAAAAAGTTAAATTTATGTTGAAATGCATGAAGTTTTTATGTTCATAGTTTTGGAATAAATTTACTGTTTTAGAGCATTACCCTCTTCAGTGTGAGTTAATTTTGATAAGGAAAGTTTCATGTGGTGCTTTGTCATGGTCCAAAAACTGATACCAGACTCAGTTTTCTTTCAGATTGAATACTGAAATGCAGAATTGGAGCAAGATTAAATCCTTTTGTTATTTTGGACTTTTCAAAGTTTACATATCCCATATGGGAAACCATTAATTAGGGTTTTGCTTGCATTCCTGTGTTTGATCACACTAAATGAGACTCTATTCAAAGTGTATGTTCACGATACCTGGGAGGGAACCTGTTACAGAATAGCTGCTAACACTTTTCTTTTCCTACAGTCTTATTACTGAAACTTATTACTAGTTCTTATTCCTGAAATCCGCTACAGGTGCTATGCATAAAATAAGCCAGTCTTTTACTCAGACCCAGTAGCACAGCTGGTGACACAGAGCATTTCTGTCTCTTTGTACCCATCTGGCAGTGAAGTAAATCAGATAAACTGCTCATGAATCAATTCTTTCAAACTGGAATAATTTAAAGCATGGCACGACTCTAAAAGAAGCATTTTAAAATGTCAGTAGAGGCCAGTTCGTATATTTAATAAGAAAATAAGAAAGAAAGAAATTCCGAATAGATTACGTTCTCTAGCATGGTTCTGCACACAATTTATTTCAATGCATAAATAATGTTATTTTCAAATTCCTTTTATTTCATTTTCTTATCTTGTTAGGTACTTTAATGTTTTTGAATCTCTGAGAAAAACTATAAGATGACTATTTATATGTTAATAACTATTTTTCTTATTCTTACTATATTATGAAATTTACAGAATTTATTAGCTCACTTTTAATTAGGATATTTACCTTATATGCTATAAATGAATGGAATATTATCACAGAACAGTGTGTAACCATGGCCACCTTAATAGCTTTCTAAATTATCTTTCCATTTTCTTAGAGAGAAAATAATGATTAAATAGTTGCACTTCTTCCATATCTTGCATTTAAACAATTTTTAGTCCCTTATTTCTTCAATGGCTGTAAATCTGTGTAGTTAAACGCGGAATAATAGCAACTTACACTTACTGAGAATCAGGTTCAAAACATTTGGGCTATTCATTGCTCTAACTGATTATTCACTGGTATAAAATGCTCAACATACTTATTTCATCCTGAAAGCACTTGAATTATCTCACTGACTTTGATGGAAATACTGAAAAAGCTAAGCATGTAGATAGGTGTTTTGCTGCAGTAGGGTGTGTATTCAGCCTGTTTTAAATCAAGCCCTTTTAAGATAACTACCAAGTGGCTGTTTTCTTCTGGGCTTGTCCCCTTTTCTGCCTAGAAGGAAAGTAGGTTTTTGCCCTAGTTGTATTGTAACTACAGCAAAATATCACAGTAGACAGTCACTGTCTTTAAGTTAAGGACTCTAGCTGTTAGTATTGACTTCAGTGCTAAGTTCTGCATGAGCTACTAGCTACTGCATTTGTACCTAAATGCTGTATGGCCCAAGCTGTATTAAGAATTAAAGCTCGCAGCACAAATTAATTTTAATAGAAACATTTTACCGCAGATGGCCATTTCACCATGTGGTTTCTGTCAAAATGAAATTGGGTCATACGTCTTTTTCATAAAAAGCTGTTACACACAAAAACTTTTAGTTTTAGGTGGCTATTTTTCTCAGAGTAAATGGGTTCCTGGTCCTACACAGAGATGTGGCTTTCTTTCTATGACTGAGGGTGCCAATATGCAGCATTAAAGACAATGGAAGATTTGTTGTAGAATCCAGAATATAATTAATTTGGATTGTTTTAGAAAAAGGCAGGTGTTTGGTTTTATTTTTAACTTTTTTCTTTTTCATTAGTGCTATTAGTAGTCCCACTGATTACTACTACTCTAATGTTGCTGACAAGATATTTATTAGGGAAAATATTTTCATTTATAAATGCCATACAAGTTTTAGCAAAAGCATAACCATATTTCCTGACCTGCATGTCAGGTACTGCCACCCAGCAGTAGACCTGTTTGAAAGGTCTACCTGAACTTAAAGCAGTACTTTATCACGAATGGTAGCAGCATGTTCTGTCTGTGTTTTTAATATTACTATCAATATCAGAGGTTATCCTCTACCTTTGAAAGAGCTTTGGTCAGCCTTTACAGATACCACCACAGCAGACATAAGGCTTAGACTGCAAAGGTTTTGTTTATATACGGAAATCTTCTTTGTTCTGTTAGTTGCTGTATGTGATATGTGTATGTAAAGATAGTGGATCAGCTGTAGTGTGCTTGGTCTCACAGCCAAATGCTTGAATCATCTGGAAGTAGGAGCCTACAGAAGGGAGTGCATAAACCTTCATTGTTCCCAACGCAGGGGAAGGCAGGAATTGTTAATTCCTGATTATTGTACCATGACAATTATTTCTAGACAGGAAAATGAATTGTTGTTGGGATTATTTTTTTTCTTGATTGTTGTATTATGTTAAATCATGACAAGTATGTGGGAAAATAAAATATGAATTTTTTTAGTATGACTTGTCAGAAAATTGTTGTAATAGTTGTTAGTTGTAATACAACTAAATACAACTAAATCTGACCCTGTTTAAAAATTGTGAGCAACTTAACCTTTATCCTGTTACTTCTTCTGGCCTGTAATTCAGACTTTTGTGTAATGTAGGTGTCCGAAGAGATAAATGAATAATGCTTTCTTAAAAACATTTCTGCTAATTAATGCAGTTGTGATTGCTGTACGGTAATGAGATGTATGTTTTTTTAAACTTCAGTTTAAAAACTGGAGGTTGACAAATTAATATGACAAAAGATGTGAAGGAATCAAATAATGGAATTCCTAAGATCTGATCTTTTCTTTCAGTTTTCTCAAGAGATAATGTCTCCAGTGTAAATTATTCCTAAAATTCACAAATGTTATGGTTATGCATCTCAAGGCGCATTGCTGAAAGACGACTGCTTCTGGTCTAATTTGTCTTCATCCCTCCCACTCAGCTTTGTTTCTTAATCCAAATGCTCAAAAGCTATTTGAAATACAAATGTTCTTACTGAGTCACTTCTATGCAAATGTTTGCCTTGTATTTGTGTCCCCATGTGCTTATAATTCAAATGTCTGAAGCTCAATAAGATTCTTATACACAATGATATCTGTGTCATCAGCTGCTTATGCATTTGGAGAAACACAGCATAGCAAGCCTGTTTATATCCCCAAGCTGGGAACTAGAATGTGATGCTACTCAGAAATAGGCTAGCTACACTGACAACTTTAAAATATTAAAATACATGGAAATATAGCATCATCTTTATTCTAGGCCTAAATCAGAGCAGTTTCTCTGCCTTTCAAAGTTTCTCTCTTCTACTTTTTTTTTTTTCTTCACCACAGACTAATATAATATGAATTAATCTTATGTATAGGATTTTCTGTTCTGTTATTTTCCCCCCAAATGGCTATTCCTTCAGTGCCAAATGATTAAGAACACCTGAAATGTCCTTTCCATTTAGACCAGTGGTCCATTGAGTCCCATACTCTATTTCTTACAGTAGCAATAGGAGATGCTATTTGGGGACAACATGATCCTGGTCATCATCTGTGCTCCATTTCTGTTATACTCTGCCAGCATCCACAATAGTTGTATTTGAGCTGTTAGAAGATAGACTCCTGCGTGTCCCTATATGGGCATGTTGTCCATTTCAGGTCACCCATGAATTTATTGAATTTCTCTATGTAACTTCTTACACTGTTCACCTTCACAATCTCCTATGGCAAAAAGTTCCACAAATTAACTTCCTGCTCTACGCAAGGTACTTTCTCTTATCTGTCTTAAATTATCAGTTCCTTCAATTGCATTCTTGTGCAACTTCAGTGTTGCAGAATTTGGTGAATAACATCTTTGCATTCAGAGTATCCACCATCCCTATGCTTCTGTCACCTCAGCCACATCTCTTTCTGTCACCTTATCTCAATCACCCCTCTGCTCCCCTGCCCTGCTTGCAAATTGTACAGCATCAGCTTATTCAAGCTGTGTCTTGGTGGGGCAGTCACTCCATTCTTTTTATCCCTTATTTGACCTTATCTGTACCTTCCTCTGCCTCTAATTTTTTTCTACAGATATGGAGACTAGAATTGCACACATGCAAGATGCCAGAGTGCCAAAATTTGATATGGCAACCAAATGGCACCTTTGTCTCAAGACCCTTTGTGATGGTACTTGAAATAGAATCAGAATTTTTCTGACTTTTTTGAGACAGAAAATTTTCAAGAATTGTCAAAGTCTTCTTCTTGAGTTGTAACTGCAAGTTCTGAGCATCATGTAGGCATGATTTAGATTATTTTTTCTCTAGTGACATTACTTTCTTTTAACTACATTGAATCATATCTGCCATTTGCTCAGTCTCGTAAAGTCTTTCTGGAATGCCCTGCCATTCACAATGCATTTGAATTCCAGAAAGAGCTTATTATTATCTAAAAAACTGAAAATTAAGTAGCTATTCTAATAGATGTTTTTCTAGGAATTGACTGAATGAAGAAAAAGAAAACAAAAAATTGCCATTTTTCTGCAGTAAGATGATACTTGCAAAGTCTTATGCTTTGATGAAGCAATATGAATCTGAAATACATAAATTCTGAATACTGTAGAGTTTTATGTGCTGGCAGACCTCAGATACATGTTTCTAGCTTTATATTTCAGACATGAGTATACACTCTCAATGAATTTTCATTGCACTTAGAGTTTTAATTTTGAATGGACCATATTCTTCAGCAGTTTTAACAAGAATTATTGCAGCTAGAATTCTGATTACGTTTTCCTTCAGAAATCCTTTCTAAAGATTTTTTTTTCCTTAGGCACTTCATATTATGCCTGCTAGGTACAATAAGAGATAAAGCAATATTGACGTCATAAGTAAATCCTAACAGGGTGTACAGTCCTCTCAAGTCAGTTTTCTTAAAGAATGGATAGCAGCAGTGTTCTTCACACAAACCATTCATGATCTGTAGAAAGTGAGAAGTCCAAAGATATTCTTTCTTATTAAGAAACCCCCCCATATACCACAATATGTCATGTATATACCATCTAAGAGTCGGCTGCCTAATGAAGACCAAACCCTGTTCATTTCACATGGACGGCCTCTCAATGACTGGTCTTGTACTCAGCTGCCTACTGCACTGTACTGATTTATTATGAAGGTTGTCTGTGAGGACTGTTAAACATAACAAATATATGTGTAAATGCCATTTGCATGAATGTATTTTTTACATATATAAAAAAAAACAGTCTTTCTCCAATAGATAGTCCAAGATTACTTTACTCTAGCGAGTGCTTTGTTTAGGTAGTTCGGCTGTTCACCTGTTTGGCTCCTTGGCTTTCTGCGGACCTTCAGCAGTTCCTCAGCAGGCTTTGCATCGTCAGGCATTAACACATAGTCACATGCCACAGCCATAAAACCCACAAAACTGGTGTGCTGGCACAACTCCCTCATGTTATTCTAGACACTAAAGTAAAAAAACTCCCATGAGAGAATTGTTATGCCTTAGGGTCAGAGCTTGCTTAAAGCAATATGAAGCTCAGAGGAGGGATTGGTTCTTTGTCCTCATTTAATTAGCAGTGCCAAGCTCATAGAATATCTCTTTTTTCCAGATAATTTTTCAGTCAATTCCCTTTCCATGGGAATTTCCTTCTCTGTGTGCCTTTTCATGTGTCCTGTGGAAAAAAGACATGCCTCAGAATAAACTCAAGTGACAAGTGCTCTCAGTGTTTTTAGTCACGGTAAAGTCGGGCAGTAAGGGAAGGAGCTGCAGCTGAGATGCTGGCTAGGGAAGTTATCTCACGCGAGTTGCCCGCATTATACTGCACTGCTGTGCCACACGGTTCCCAGAACCAGATCGGTTCAGAATGGGGCATGAAAGTAATTTGTCTGCCTTGACAAACAGCCTGTGCCCTCTACTCATGCCTCTGGTTGCTTACAGGGTGGGTTTTTCTGCCCTCTGCCCCCATGAGCACTAGCAGACATGTAGAAAAAACCCTTGATATCTAGGAAAGCAATTCAGAATATGCAGAACTCTGGAACAGTAACCAGAGAACCTGCTCTTATATTTTAAGTGTTTGCCTCTTTCCCTTTTCTCTCAGGAGGCAAATTGCCACTGAAACATATGTTTCTTCTCTAAATGTTTTTTTCAGCAGTAACATCACCAGTGGTCCATACTTTTTCTTTAACTGAAGCAGATGGTTTAAAGGTCCTGGCATTAGCTACATTGATTAAAATTAATAAATAAATACATTCTACACTGCTGATTTCTTTGGCTTCATGCCTATAGGCAATAATGGCTGATTAGAAAGTATTTCACTGAGAACAATATGAATCATTACTTCCAAACTGAGTTGTGCTGTGTCTTACTTAGAGCTCACACAATGAATTTGAAAGTGAAAATGCTTATTTGAAAGAGAAAAAGAAAATACCAGTTTTCTGTGGTATTTCCTCCTGTTTTGCATAAACAAGTTTCACATAACTCAATTTTCAACTCTTCTCCAAGGAGGCTGTTGCACATTTTTAATGTAATGTATGTCTCTCTGTGGTTATCCTCCTATTTATTGATTTTTATTTCTGACAATTACTTCTAGTGTGAGTTCTGCATACTAAATCGTTCATTTGCTTTTACAGAGGATAGTTTTAAAACAATCATGCTTTTCTACTTAAAACTTTCACTGTGTCAGACTACTCTTATTTCACACTTTTGGAGTTTGATTCACAAGCCTCTGTTTTTGATTCTCTTTTTGATTGATTTCAACAAGCTTCATATCAAGCTTTTTGCTTTTATTTTTCTAGGAACAGATCCTCAGTGAGACTAAGTATTGCAATGAAGACAGTCAAAATTTACAGTACAATTGCTACTCAATTTTACCAAATCCCTTTTTCTATGAATGTTAGGTTTGAAACTTTGGGCAGTCTAATCCTGGGTATCAGCAGCAATGTGGTAATTACGGACTTAGTCATCTGTTTGTCAATATTCTTTTTGTAATATGAGATTCATGTTGATACATGAAATATCACCCTGCTAGATTGGATGGCTGTATCCACACTAGGAAATTGCACAGGGACAACCTAAGCACTCACATGAGATCAGCTACAGTGTTTAAATGTTAATATGCTCTTTGGAAGTTATGGCCCTTGCCGACTGATACAGTCTGAAGGACAATGTCCAAGAAAGAGGCATTCTGGGGCAAGAGGGGATGATTATGGCTGAGAAATGAGCAATGGCCACAGCTCGTTTATTAAACGGTGTGGACACCCTTGTGTGGAGTCTTCAGAATACAAATAAATTAACCAAATAAATCTTCGCAAGGCGCTGGCTTGGGAGAAAATTCCTAAACCCAGAAGTGAAAAAAGTAGGAAGACAATACCTATTTCGCAGTCTTCCAACTATTTTTTTGCTACATCACGGAAGTTATTCATTCAGCGAAATCCATTTCACAGATGCCATGGCAGTCTTTGAAAGTGTTCTGCTTATTATCTGTGCCAGCATTAAAATGAGTCCTCAGTGTGTAGACTATTTAATATACCATTGATACAGCTGAAATTCAGCTTTGTCAATATGTGGTGAGTTTTCTTTTATATTTAGAATGACAAATAGTATAATGGCTTAGTATCAGTGATCAGATACTAATTTTTCATAGAATTCTATACATGCTGTCACTGCCTATACTTGCTACTTTTGTCTCATACAAAAATGCGATAATTCACTTTCATGCCTTGCATTCAAAGCAGAGAAAATAAAGTGGCTCTGAATTTGGCTGCAGTCTTTAATGGTTTCCTATGATTTCCTGAAAGAGTAAAATTAGTCCTGTACTTACTGTTTTTGTTGAGTTTCTCAGCATACTGATTGTTTTGCAGAAAGACTTTGAAGTGAGCGTAGGTCAGTTTCAGGAAAAGTGATATTATGCTATAATGTTCATATGTGAAATTAACGATTTTTGGTAAAATCTAAGAATTGTTAATGTATTTCATGTGGTTTTGGGGGGTTTATGAACTATGAAACTGCCTGGCAGGAATGCAGCCAGATATTTTGTCTTCTGTTTTGTTTGCTGAGTTTATTCTCTTGTTAAATCAGACTCCTGGAATAAACACAGTATCCCAAAGGGGTATTTGCAAGGGTTAAGCCAAGGTTCTCCGTATGTTTTGTTCCAGTAGCATGTCACACTGATATGTTTGGCTTTGTTTTTATAATCCTCATGTTGCAGGGAGAAAAATCTGAAGTAATTCTGATTTTCAGATTATCAGAAAATCTGATAGAAATTTGCTACAGAGATATTACCAAAGCAAACTGATGGTATTTAAAAGCTAGATAATCACCTAGAAATAACTGAATAAAATTAAAAGATATATTTTCTCAGGTTTGGGGGCTGCATTTGCCCTTGTATTAGTACTATCATCACTGAAAGAATGATTCCACTGATGTATTTGGCTGCTTTTTAGATATTTTTTTCTTTTTGCTTAATGTTTCATTCAGTTTTGTTTTGAATTATGAGGATTAACAATTCAGGGCTGATATGCTAGACCTCTTTCTGTCAATCCATTCGTGTCCGGGAACATTTTGTTGTCCTTACTGATGAAAGGTGGCTCTGATGTCACCCTGCAACTCTGGGGATGCAAGTAACGGCCCTTCCTCTATCTCTTGTGCTTGAAAGCAAATGTACAAAATTTCTGTGTCTTTCCTTCAATTGTCCACATCTACTGCAGACTCTGAGGGTATCAGTGTGCATTTATCACTGCTTCTAGAGCACTTTCTAGCAATCATTTAATGAAGCAGCCAAACAAACTACTGTGTAATCTGTTAATATCAGCATTTACAATGTAATTAAGATAAAGTGTTTGAAAATTAATGTCTTATAGTTTTATGTCTAATTAGTTTCTGCTGATTACCACAGAACACTTAAAATGGTAATAGCTAAACAGAATATTTAAAATCATAAAATGAGGCCCCAGTGTCTAAACTACATAGGTGAATTATGTTCTCCTGGATCATCTATTGCTCTGAAGTCTCTTGATAGAAAATATGTCTGCTGTAATATCTGGCCTTTATTTCGGTATTCTTGACTTACGCTACTTGCAAGTTGTGAATCAGAGAAAAATGATCTGGTAACAGAAAACAAGACAGTGACTCAGTTAAATAATAGAAGTGTGAAAGCAGATGGGTTTTATTATGCCAGACTAAATTTTGTCTCAAAATATGGTGGGCTACTGCAAGCTACATTCTTTGCCACATTTCTGATTACTCTGTTGGAGCTGAGTATTTGAAACTGCCCCAAATGAACAATTTTTCTGTGTATTTTACCATTCGTATCCTCATCATTCTTTGTGACTACAAATTGGAGAGTAAAGGCTTTTTGTTCAAACACAGTAAAAGATGGCAAAACAAATATTCATTCCTTCCAAATTGTACCTATTTTTGGAAGACAGGAAAGATTTGGATAACTGCATTATCATATCATTCTCCTCCCTCTCTTGCTTTCCTCCTCCTCCAGTCAGTATTACAAAACCACCCTCTACCTATATGGATGGCTTCTGTAAAAATATACAATATACGTATATTTCATGGCTACTCATGTTGTTATTACAAATGAGTGTACACTCAGTGCTATTTTAAGGCTTTTAATAGTGCGTCTGCATTAGTGTTTAAATTCGTATCAGGCAGCCGCTTGTTTGTCAGCACTGAACGTGCAGAGGAGTCTCAGAAAACACAAACTTGATTCCTCTTAAATTAAATGTAACTGGAAAATGCACTCCTGCAGCAAATGTAATGCAATGCAGCCAGGATTTGGCTTCATTGCCAAGGATTCCAGTCCAAGGGACTACACCAGAGTTTCTCAAAAGTAGAAAATTAAATGTATGAAGAGTGAGGAGTAGGTCATCAGCACCAACTACTTTGCCGTTTAGGTCTGTTTCTGTTGATCCACAGAACTTGCTAATGTAGATGCAGCCTCATGCAGCAACTGTCGTCAAAGTTGGGTACCTAAGGCTCAGGTACAGGATCGAAGTGCTTTATGGAAACTGAACCACTTACTGTATGCAGTGATTATCAGCATACACATTCTTAATCCCTGGCAAGAGATAATGTGTTAATATAGGCGTTAGTGATAAAAAGCTAACCTAATTCAAGTAATATTGTATCAACTAAAATCATTCACATAAACGCTTACCAGAGATTTGCTGATACTTAGGGTGGGATTCATCTCAATTCAGCATATTGCAATTGTTGTGAGATGGAGGCCTTAATTACAGCAGCAGTTACCATTTAAGAGAAACAGATGCAATCTCTTCATTTGCTGCAGCTCATGGTCTTGTTACTGCTATAATGTTTGTAATGGGGATACAAATCTAAAACATTCAGGTATTATCACTTTGCTGATCTGAATATGATAACTGCTCACAGTTTGTTGTTTGGTTGGGTTTTTTCTTTTCTCCGTTATTGTGTCTGTGATAATAAAGATAAACTTCAAGAAGCTGTTTTTTATTTGTGAGGAAATGAGCTGACATTAACTCTACTTAAGGAAAATGTGACTTAATATTGCCTATATTTACTGTATTGATAAACTTAAAATGAAAGAAGCTAATAGGCATACAAAAGAGGTCTTGTGTTAATAATCATAGAATGATAGAATGGTTTGGGATGGAAGGGACCTCAAAGATCATCTAGTTCCAACCTCCCCTGCCATGGGCAGGGACACCCTCCAGTAGACCANCCCTTGATCTGTTGGTTATGCTTCTTGTGATGCAGCCCAGGACACGGTTGGCTTTCTGGGCTGCAAACACACATTGCTGGCTCATGTTGAGCTTCTTATTCGCCAACACCCCCAAGTCCTTCTCTCCAGGATTGCTCTCAATACATTCTCCGCCCAGCCTGTAGTTGTGCTTGGGAGTGCCCCAACCCATGTGCAGGACCTTATATTTGGCCTTGTTGAACTTCATGCAGTTAACATGGGCTCACCTCTCAAGCCTGTCAAGGTCCCTCTCAATGGCATCCCTTCCCTCCAGCATATTGACCACACCACACAGCTTGGTGTCATTGGCCAAATTGCTGAGGGTGCACTTGATCCCTCTGCCCATGTCTCTGACAAAGATGTTAAACAGTGCTGGTCCCAGTACCGACCCCTGAGGAACACCATTTGTTACTGGTCTCCGCTTGGACATCAAGCCGTTGACTGCAACTCTGAGTGCGACTATCCAGCCAATTGAAAGCTAGGGAGGTAGAATGTAGTTTTAAAAAATAAAAAATGTTTAGGAAGAGTTCTGAAGATATAAAGTTGACAGAAAAGATACTCTGGCTGCATGTACTCTCACAAGATTAACATGCTTGAGTTTGTTCTCTAGTGCTGAGGCTAACTGCCATGAAACACCTTGGTTTCATACAGATAGTCTTGGTCTCCCCAAAATAGGGAAGCTATACCAAAATTGACAACTAGGATTTGGTTTCTAGTGTCCTAACTTCTGAATGAATCCCAGGGTTGATTCAACCCCTTAGTGTTATGGCTTAGCCCCAGCTGGCAGCTGAGCACCATGCAGCCACTAGTTCACTTCTCCCTGCCCCCAAGTGGGATGGGAAGGAGAATCAAAAGAAAAAGGTAAAACTCCTGGGTTGGGATAATGACAGATTACTAGGACAGTGAAGGAAGAGAGAAATAACAACAAGATTTATGCTAGAATATACAAAGCAGATGGTACACAATGCAACTTGCTCACCCAACTGATGCCAGCATGACAGCATGGTATGGAATATCCCTTTGGCTAGTTTGGGTCAGCTATCTTGGCTGTTTCTCCTCCCAGCTTCTTGTGAAAATTAACTCTACCCTAACCAAAACCCAAGCCACTTACTGAAGAGGATACTTGGTGATTGTCATGAGCCAAAACCATATAGCAATTACAATATACAGACAATTTCATTCTAATGCCCAAGGTTGTGTCCTGGGCTGCTAAAGATGCATGCTATGGATGAGTACTAGCACAGATGCAACCTTACAGTTCCATTGTTTGCTTCTACTAGACACGGGGCAGTCAGGCCACCAGGGCTGTGGGGTGCACCATGCAGTACATCTTCCCTGCATCTTAGAAGCACCTACCAGAGTCCTGGTTTACAAGCAGTATCTTTCAGAGTTTATGACAGTTTAGAAAGTATTGTCAACATTTATTAGAATTCATTGTGTGGTGATAATGTGCTTTGAATTATTATTTTTTTTAAAGTTACCATTACTTTATATTTGTTTATATTATTTATATTTATTATTATACTTATTATTTATTATGTGATATTTTTCCAATAGATGAGGCAAATATGAAAGATATTATGTCATTTAAAATGGAATAAATGTCCAGAGGGGAAAAAAAAAAATCACAGTATTTTGTCAGGTCTGCTCTGTGAAATATATTTTCTTTGTATGTCCCTAAGCTTGAAAACATGCTATGTCTTTTGTACATTTGTAGACATCTAGACTCTTTTTTTCTCAGTACCTTACTATGAGTAAGGAAAAGTACTGTTTTAGGCCTTCTATTGTTTAATAAAGAACAACTCCTAAATCACATGTTAATGTAATAATTATTATGATGTTGATATTATTTATTTCTCATTTATTTTTTCAAGAAACATAGTCTGGTCATTTATGTAAGTGGTGGATGAAATAGAGGTATGATTAAGAGTTATGTTAGTTGGATGGCTGATAAAATGTTCGGGCTTATTCTCATTGCAGACTTCATCTTTATATGGAGGAATCATTCTTTCTCTGTCAGGATCCACAGAGATTCTTTCTTCATGTTTGCATAATCAAATAACTCTCCAAATCAGAAACAATGCCAAATTACTGTGATTAGATTAATTTAGATGTGCAGTAATATAGATCAGTGCTTGAACTGAACTGTGGACACTGACAAAACTATAGGACTAGAAAGCTTGTCCTGAAAAACATGGCTTCACATCTCAATATATTCTTTTATAATTAACTAGACAGCAAATGCAATGAAAAGCCTCTGGAGCCCTTGGTAATTATTTTGTTCTTCAGTTTCTTGAATTAGAAACTGAATATGTATTTCAGTCATGGATAGTGAAGTAAATTTGTACACTTGACTCTGTGGTCTCTAAATCTCTAAATTTTATCCAGCCAGGGCTTTGTTTGATCACACCAGTGACTATTATTTAATGACATTTTTTATTGTACATATGCCATTAAGTAAAAAAGAACTAATTACTTAATACATTGATAACAGCATTTTATTTTTCTCTATTGTTAACTTATGATTTAACCATCAAACATATGAAATATACTTAGAGAACTACTTAGAGTTAATTGATAGTCAAAGCTTTTAGGAACTGATGTGAGCACACCAGAAGTTTAGGAAACATTTACCTTAAGCTACATCTGTTAAATCCCTGTGTAGGAGGGAAGTATTCTATAGTAAATGTTAGGAATCCAACTGTGAGACAAATTGTCCAATTTGTAGACAGAAGAATAAATGTATAGCCACCATACTCAGAAGTAGAAAGCAGACTTTCTTGTATATTATTACATCTTCAGAATGGTCTTAATGCACTTTGATGCTTAAAGAGACTTGGACTGCTTAGGAATCATGTAGCAGAACCTGTGAGTGCATCCTCTCACATACATTTTCTAGAGTCCAGTGCAATACACTTGGGGAGAAGATTGCATCCCTAGAGCAACAAAGGCAAAGTGGTCTGTCCTGAAAGCAAAGACTTAAGCCTGCCTTACTTTGCAACATCTGCCATAAATGTTCCACCTAAAGGATGCCATCCAGCTAGAATTAATACAAAGAAAAGTAAAAAGTAAAGGTTACAGAATGCCTCTTCCAAAAGCTGATAGGGCAGAAATCATAAAGCTCTGAGCAGGGAAGTAGAGGATCCATTGTAAAAGTGAGGCAGGGCAAAACCTAGACTTTTAGAGCAAGTAACACCTGAGATCTTAAGCTTTTGTTCCGACAATGTGCTAATTCTGGAATTCTGCCTGTATTTCCCCAAGGAATGTGAAGAGCTAGATAAGGATTGGACCTGACTCCTTCATTTGAACCATATCATCCTCTACTTGCAATGACGAGAGCTCAATTTCATTAATGGGGACAGAGGAGGGGAAGTTGATAATGAAATTCTACTACACAAAAAAATGTGTATTTTTTTTTTCTTTCATACCAACTGCAAACAGTTGGCCTTTTAAGGAAGTCAGACCCCCACAGAAAATTTGTACAAACAAAGCTAAGTTTAGAGAACTAATTTTTCTTAAGTGAGGAAGAAATCTACCAGGCTGCATATGCCAAGTATATTTTGCAACAACCAGAGAAAAGAGGGTTGAAACAAGTAACCCATTGAACACCTAACTTGGACAGCTATAACTTGGCCTACAGACCCAGAAACACAGTTACAATATTATTTCAAGAATAAGCAACTTTTTTTTCTTTATTTCTGGAAAGTATAACTAGACTAGTATTTCAAGATGCTTTGGGAATCTTTGAAATCTTTGAATGAATTTGTGCTGAATACCTGTAGGTATATCCTTCTTATATTTGTTTTGGTAAGACTTTATGTAGGAAACAGTGAAAAAATATTAGGAACCACAGAAAATGATCTTTTACATGCCATATCTTCCTTTCTTTTCCATTTTATTATGTTGAGTCACACAGTTGATCTGGTCCATGCATCAAAGATTCTCTCAAGCTATCCAACTAAGGAAAAGGAGCTTGGATGTTTACTTATTTTATAGCCTTGAATCATTAGCAATACTGTAAACTTACTTGGCAATAAGGGAAAGATCTTATGAATTTAATATTGTTAGGCGTATACCAACTATGTGATGTCATGATTAGCTGAGTTATAAGCAGAGATTTTACTTTAAAGTTTATGGTGAAATGACTTGTGAAGTTGGTCTGAATCTATGTGTAGACGATAACTGACAACAATGCCATATCTTTGGGCAATAATATAATATTTTTGCTAGAAACAAGTGCTAGAACTCAAATTTGGACTAGTCTTGTTGAAAAGTCATACGTCAAGGTTCAATTTCAAGTTGATTTTACAGAGTTTATTTTTTTCGCATCATTAGCAACTCATTTTTAGTGAAGAATAGACATATAGTAAAGAATATAGACAAAAATGAGCAAATTGTCATTACCAAACTATGCAATATATGATTGTTTCACATTAAAGAGAACTATGAAAAGTTTAATTTCACATAAGTAAGACTGAAATGTAGACTGAAACACAAACATATCCTTGGGACCTGCGTAGTAAATATAACCTACTCTTCCAATATTGACACTTCAATTAGTAAGGTAGTGGGTCTTCTCAAAATGATATACCAAATAAGTTATTAGTTCTAAAGTCTTAATTGGCCAGATAGTAACTCTAATTTATGCTTAGTGATCTGTACCAAATAGTACATAGTCTAGATTTTGCTTGGGAAGTAGGAAGAAAATGGTGAGAGTATGTTCCAGAGGCAAAGAGAAGCTTTTAGAACTCTAGCATTAATTTATGCTATATGTTTTACTGTTCTTTAAACAGAGCGAGGATAATGATTCCTCTCACACTAAGTGACAATACAACAAGAGTGATGATTTATATCAAAACTGTTTTAAAACAATAGAGGTATATTGAAGCACGGGAGGGGGCGGGCTAGCCACCATATAGCCATTGACACATGACAAACTTGCTAATGGTTTGCATGAACTCTTCAGAAATACAGTTTTGTATATGCATTTCATCTTGAGGTTCAGGCCTTGAGCCCTTGTTTATTTCTTTATATTAGCTGGGGAAAAAGAAACAGAAAAAATACTTTTGAATTTGAATCTCAACATTAAGTATGGAAAGTTATTGCTCTGTGGAATGAAGTCTGACAGAATCTCTAGAGGTCAAGCCAAGGAGAAGGTAATGTGCCTCACAAAGAATGGCCATTTTTCTGGTGTTGACTTTGTACTCTAATGTTATATTCGCTGATGTACACAGAACTCTGAAATAATCGTAGAACTTGCACAGCCTGCTGACTAGATATGTGTATCTGCTGTGATATAGCCATTCTTCAGGGTTCTGTTCATCTTTTGTAAGGGGTAGATCTCCCCTCACCCTGAAAAAAATTAAACAGGAGGTGAGAATCTAAATATTTCCCCTCTTCACTTTTTGTTTGCCTCAGAAGCACCTAGGCTGCACTGACACTTCAAACTTTCTCAGGTTTCCAAAATGAAGTTTTGTGCATTTGTGAAGTTGCCCTACATTGAAGAACTTTGTGGCTACCACAAAGCTTTGTTAATGCAAATACAGAAATAAGACATGTCTCTTCATAACTGTCCTGGAAAGCTCATTTTAGCAAGTGTTCTCAGAGACTGATGAACACACATGGACCGAGAGTGAGGTGTCCTAAAAAACGTGAATGCAACTGCCTTCCTTATGTTAGAGCTTGTCAAATCTGCTGCAACATCATGTCACCAGGTCCAGCTGGTACCAAGGCTGAGCATGCATTCCCAATACACAAATGTGCATATACACACAACAGGGCTATATGCAACATATCGACATAGATAGAAAACACAGTACTCATGTAAACACAAACCACACCAATTGCCTGATCCTGGTCACTTCTCTGACTGGTCAGGATGAAAGCCTATTAATGGAAAATACATACATACATACATATGTGCGTGTGTGTGTATGTACAATGCCCCTCCAATAACTGGCCTTTGGACATGTAGCCTATCCATTAACTGACCCTGGATCTTTGGTCTCCCTGGTTGCTGGCACTCGGGCATGCTACCCCACCCCCAAGCTCACAGCCCTTTGCATCCCCAGACACACAGACTGGGGATCCCTTCAGTAACTACCCTTAGACACTCATCATCTACCCAGCAGCCTTGGATCCTCTAGTTTCTAGTGGTTTCACACACCAACAAGAATATGCAAATGGCCTCCTGGCCCCTCCACTAGCCAGCTCACAGACCCTCTGATCTCTCCAGTATCCAGCCCAGATTTATGGCTCCCAGACTTCTTATCGGAATCTTGAAGTAGTCCAGTCCAGCAATCACACACTGACATATGGACACATGCAATATCAATGCACTCTAGTGCCTCCAGTTGCTAGCATCATGGACACATGGACCTGTGTGACTGATAGTCCCCACATCAGCAGCTGGCACTCAGACCATAATACATGCACATACACACAGACCATAGAGACTTTCACCCTGAATAGTAGTTTGAGATGGAGTTGAATGAGAAGACAGGGCAGGTGGTGCAGGTCACATGTAGAGCATGGGCAGACAAATGTACAGACAAGACCCTGTTTACAGATGACTGTCCCCTTTCATCCCTTTATCCTTGTATTTTCCCATGCTTGTTCCTCCCCAGACCCCCTTGATCCTTTTCCCCATCTTTCGTTCTTCCCATAAGCATCCCATATTAAGTCATGTACAATCCCAAAATGCTCTTCCTTTCCACCCCATAATGTCTCCCACATCCCCTAAGAAGTAATCCCTTCAGTTGGTGAAATGATCCATGGAGATCCTCCCCCACTGAGTCAGGGTGACAGATGTCCCCCCAGCCATGGAGATGAGGCTTTTATGGGAGAGCTGGGACGGGCTCATTTCTAACTGGCTTATTTGGGTTCCCTTCCAGTCACTGTGTCTCTGTGCTCCTATGTATTGCTGGAGATGAGCATTTAAACACATTTTCAAAACATCTTTTAACATCAATCTGATAGAAGAAGCTGCTACTCTTTCCCTTCTTTCCCCTAAATAACAATTTGAAGATTAAAGTACTATCCTGCAAGGTGACAGATCCTAGTTCAGTTTCTCCCAGTGAGAGTGCCTTTACATCAAAGCTGCAGGATCTTTGAGGAGGAAGAACTTTATTTATCCTTCAGTGAGTATAACTTTCAGATCTTTAACTATGAGGTTACAAATCTGTGATTTCTCTTCAGCACTTTAGACTTGTAAAATATTAAGAATTCATTCTTCACTGATGTATTTTTGTAAGACTAGCTTGAGAACATACCTTCCTTTTTCTTAATGAAACTAGACTATAGCATAAGAGTTAGGACAATAGAAGAAAAGGTGAGTATGAATCACTGTGGACAGGAAAAGGGCTTCAGTCTGAATCTCTCACATTTTGCATGAAAGCCCTAATAATTAAGATATGATATGAAAGAAAACGAGCAATATCTGTTCTTCTATTGACAGACATTTAAGGAAGGGTGAAACATGTTAATTCTTGGTTTCTGAGCTATTATTTAGAATCACAGAATCACCGAATGGTAGGGGTTGGAAGGGACCTCTGGAGATCACCTTGCCCACCCCCTGCTAAAGCAGGTTGCACAGGATCACGTCCAGGCAGGTTTTGAATATCTCCAGAGAAGGAGACTCTGGGCAGCCTGTTCTGGTGCTCTGCCACCCTCAAAATGAAGTTTTTCCTCATGTTCAGATGGAACTTCCTGTGTTCCAGTTTATGCCCATTGCCCCTTGTCCTGTTACTGGGCACATTACATTTTTAAATTTTAAATTAAAACATTAAATTTTTAAAAGATATAAGGAGAAACAGGAATACTGAACTCTAGAAATTAAACCTCAGAGTTAACATTTTTATATATTTTGACTCATATTTTGTCAAAGGCATTCTGTATTTTTCTACATTAATACTTGATCTCTTAATGATTCTCATTTCTACCTAAATTTACATTACAGTACCATGCAGAAATGAATGCATTACAATAATGAAATCCTTTTCACGTTAAGTGCAATATATATATTCTACTAGCATTTGAAACAAAATTCAAATTCCATCTGTCATATCCCCATAGCAGCTAGAACATGCACATATGTAATTGGATTATGATAAATTGAAAAACACCTAAAGTGCCTTACAAAAACTCTTATGATATTTGTTCAAGGCTTTAACAATTATTTCTTAATTTTGTATTGAAGTCTTTAATGCTAGAAATTCATACTTCCCATAAAATGAAAAAATTATAACTGCATTGAATAGGAGTTTCTAGTATTTTCCCAATTAGATATTATATGTGAGAAAAAATACAATACAATAAACATGGCTCATCTCAAAGGAATTCAAGATTGTTTATGTTTCATAAAAGCTTTAGAGTGCTGACTCATCTATTTTTGATGCTTAGCTGTTGACATGCTTTGTGTGAAATATTTCTGATATGAGGAAAAGAATTCAAAGCTTACTGTTGCTGTGCTAAAGAAATGCATAAAACTTGCCATAAAAATCTATATTAATTGTAAGGAAAATGAATAAAACAAATTCTTTTGTAATTTACTGTCAGCTAGAACTTTTAAAATATTTTTTCTCTATCTTTGAGACAGTAGGAAGACTGCCATCAAATGGCTGACATTTACTTTCCTTCCCTTCTGATTGATCTCTTCACCAGACTTTCAAGGAAGAAATGATCACACCCCCCTGAGAGGACTTAGTATTCTATCATGTCATAGTTGCAGTTTTTCCAGTTAAATGCTAAGGTTTCTCATTTTCACTTTATTCTTTCAAATGGTCATCCCCTCCTTTCATTTCCTGAAGGAGAGTAATTTTTGCCAGAATGAGCTTTTAGTGCAAGAATTCAGGGGAAAAAAAAATCAGCCCTCTGTGGAATATGTAATGCCAGCTAATACCCTCCCAAAATCAGTAATGTCTCTATGTCCATGCATTCTTATATGGTTTATTTTAGGATGAGGTCAGTCTTCTGAAGATGCTTGCTTCTTTCCATTGACTATAAAAGGTCTAGTGACTCAAAAAGGTGACAAGTACCACTTAAGTATCCTGCGGATGTCTAAATTAAGTAGACCCCAAAATCAGTAATGTCAAAAAAACAAACAACAAACAAACAAAAAAAACCCACCTCATTCATGCAAAGACGCTTGGGTTTTTTTTCAAAACTGAAAATATGAGCAGGGAATTTGACTTTTGACTTCAATAAACATATTTCAGTTAACTTCAGGCTGAGAAGAATTACTCACTGGACCTGCCCGCCTTTCTGCAGACACAGATGCCTAAGTTCAGAATACTAATGCTACATGAAGTGACTGCCACCCTAAAAGCTGAAAAGATGCATAAGCAGTTTTTGTGACTTGTGTGACCCCTCAGTCTTCACCTTATTTGTTAGTTTAAGACTACCCTAGGACATCTTTGAAAAGCTCAGGTAATTGAATCGATTTTCTATATGGTACTTTGTGTAAATGCTGCCTATTTTCTAGTTGTTTTGAGTGTTTTTTAATAACTAAGTTTTTCATTGTATGTGATTTAAACGTCAATTTCTGTGTTCTAAAAGAGAGGAACATGTGTGCTAGATTTATATGTCAGTGAATGGTGTTGCTGGATTGATCCTGTTTTTCTGCACTTTTCTTAGAGATTTGAAGGTTTCCCTTGATATCTCCTATGTAGGTGATCAGTGAAGAGGGGTGATTATGAATAAACAGCACAATGGCAATATTTAATAACTGTGAGCACATGGGCTAACACAATACAATGTACTGCTGAAAAAGTAATCTGATTTCCAAAGTAATTAAAACTGTCTGCAATCTATGCACTATTTATTTCACTTTAAAAAGAAAATAGTCCTTTAAAGTCTTCAGATAACCTAAACAGTAAAATAGTTATCATAATGGAAAGCCTGAGTTTGCATGTGCATATAAAAGGATTCAGAAAAGACAGACTAATATACCTGAAAGTTTTTTTGTGTGCTAGCTATAGGAGTACATGTGACCTTATAAATATTTATGTGGGTTCAAAGCCATCTGTCAACAATTAAAGTATATGTCACGTTTAATAACATAGTCTGCATAGATTAGGATTACTATAATTAGACTATTGCGCACATATTACAGCTGCAAAATGGATGAGCCAGGCTTTCTGAGGAATTTCAAAAAAGGCTTCTTCTATTTGATAATATTCTGCATGGTATTTGATTGCATCTGAATAAGTAATGTTGCAGAGAAATAGCCTAGGCAGCTACTTGAACTTGAAGCTAGCTTTTCTGAGAAAAGTTATAATCTTATCACACATACAAAGACCCAACAGGATCTAAAGAATAGTTCTATCAAACCTTTCTGAGAAGGCTCTGATTGTAAATGGTCCACTTCTTTAGGCACCAAGAAAGCTGTTCTCAACTAATATGTGTCCCCTCCTCCATCACTTCCATATTTCAAGAATACCTTAATTCTCTTGAAGATTTTGAAAAACAGGCATGATGCATTTTGACAAGACTAGGCAATAGCTACTATTTTAAGAATAGTTTGGAGGCAAAGAGGATTTAAAAATACATCATACATACGTCTCAATTTATGCAAAGCAGCCTTGCTACACAACAAGAATAACCAGAGGACTATAGTTATATAGAAGTCATGAAAATAAATGACAACTCAAAAACGGGGACAGGGGGAAAACTGTGTGGCAGGAAGGCCCTGTTTTAACCTCATTGAGAATTCACTTGCCTTCTGAAGAGTGCCAGCACACAATCTCAGCAACTGGAAAACTTTCAGTCTAAGGCTTAAGTGGGGCATAAATGATGTACTAGAGTTTGTACTAGCTTTCTGTCTGAAGGATATATGTTGGAAATGAAAAGAAGATATATAGGACCTTAAGAAAAACTTGGTAAATAATGCGGAGGACTCCGGATGTGTGTTTTTGCTGTGCTGTGTTGTGTGGCAAACTCTTATAAGATTTGGCCAAGGTCACGGATAAGGACTGGTGGTATGCTTTTTTAATTGCTACTTGATCTCACTAACCTAAGAAGATTCCTGCGTATTAATTATTTTTAGATCCTGCTTAATTTGTTTTGTACTGGGGATGTGTATTTTTATTTTTGCGTAGAGAATCCCTCCCAACCAAAACTGTGCTATAAACAACATTATTATGGTCCATTGTGATATAAATGAATACTGAAGGGTTTTGTTTCATAGTAATTGAGTTCTGTATTAAATTTTATAGCTGTCTACTCCCACATCATCTTCTAGATCAATTTAAAATGCACTGATCTAAGGAAAAAGTACATGTGCAGCTGCTGAAGAGGGAGATGTATTTTTAATGCTTACATTTTGTTAAGTATGAGGGATCATTTTTAACTTGTATTATCTACAAAATAATGGCTAATACAAAAGTAAAGGCTTCCTTCTACTTTCTTGTAGAAACTTGGTTTCAAGTGTTTCTGTGAGTGTACTAGTTTTATAAAGGTATACTAAGTTTGAAATATAATTTTTTTTCTTGCTGAAAGGCTTTTACCATTTGTTTAGAAACCTATCAAATTCTGTCATAATGAGATTTGATGTCATACTTTGTTGTTAATAATTTAGTGATAACTGTACATAAGGGTCTTTCAGTTCTCTGAGTGCATAAATCATCTCTGGTAGCACCTTTTGTTATATGTATATGCCTCAGTTTTATTGGATATAGCTGAAGTCTACATAAAGTATTATTCTGTAATCTCTTTTCTAGACCTAGAGACTATAAGCATCAAAGATTTACATGCAGATAGATTAGAAAAAAAAAAATCCATACTCCTGATTAAGTGCAGGCCACAAGTCTTTTGTGGACCTACCATCTACAGCAGTTATGAGTTGGTAGACATAAGTGCCTTGCTGTCATTTGTGTGAAATTTCTGAAATGCTGAGAACCCCCAAACACGTCTCCCAGCCCAGCTGACTGTTGGTCTGAACTGCTCACTTCCACTCTTCTGCTGTGGAGATCGGTGGGATATATGCATATCAAGTCTACCTTTCATATGCCACTTGCTGTTCTAATTAATTTTCTTGATGTGTTACCCAGGGCTAAAACTAAGATGTCTCCTCAAGGAACTAAAAGATTCACTGTCTTGTTTGTCAATAATCTGTTGATTATTCTCTGTTATGTGTATAGGCACCAATGGTAATAGTTCCTATAATCTCTAACTGATTGTACTGATAAACCATGGGTGAATTATTTCACAATATCATCATCAGTTGACAGAGAACAGGCTTTAGAACCATTTATTAGCTTCATGACTTACTGATATAACTGAACTATGTCACGCAGAATACCTGTCAGAATAACTCAGCTGCATAGAGCCTATAAATTAGTATGATTTAAGATGGCATGATATGTGAACAGAAATAGACTAATTTACTTCTTTCTGACTCTCTTATTTCCTGCTGCAATATTATGTTAGACCTTTTCTCTTCGTAAAAAATAATTGGAGAGATACAAAGTGGACATGACTGTATTGTGAGATCCTCTCATATATGAGACAGAACAATGGAGTCTGTCTTAGGAGGAGCTAGCACCCCAGGAAGCTCTTCCTTTTGATTCCTAAATTTGTGTTTGAATGATATAGCAGAAACAGTTAGAGGCATGGTTACTAACATTCAAACATCTTCTTAAAGGCAGTATTAACCCTGCTTAGTCTTCATGGATTTTACACAGCAGCTCACTCCAAAGTTCACTCACATGAGGTCTGGAAATGTTATCAAGGGAAAGAAGAAAGTAGCTTTATCATGCTGCTGGTGGGTAAGAGAAAGCAGTGTGTGAGTCAGCACTGCTGGTGAGTCACCTCCACTGACCATCCACTGAACTACATTCACTGAAATCAGTTCTCTGGAAAAACCACCAATTTATCCACTCACAAAAGGCTAGCGATAGGGAATGTAATATACCTCTAATAATCTGGTAATAATTTTGCTTGTGATGGCACCACTGATTACTGTAATACAGCTTTTTCTGTAACGTCTTCCGAACAGCCTACCAGATGAAATATCAAGTAACATGTTGTTCTTATAAAGTGAAAAGCATTCCAGAAGACATTGATATTTTTTAAATTCTTCCTTTAACTGGCTTAATATCATGCCCTTTCACCTGCAGATCTGTGAAGTATAAGGAGAAATGAGATGAAATAGTTTGTCTGCAATTTTTGTTATCCATCACACTGTTTAATTCACTTCAGCTGTAAATTTAATCTTATGTTTTCACTGATACTGAGAGGAAACTAGGGTTTAAAGATCATTAACTCTTCTTAAGTAACAATCTGTGTCATAAAAGTGAGGGAACTTCTACTTTTGTAGATATAAGCTCAGAATTACCAAAGACTAGAAATACAGAGATGGACAAGTGATATAGTATAGATAATTTGCTGTAGAACCCAATCCTAGCTTATTTTTCAGCAGCGATTTTATATAAATTGCCCATTGAAGCATTAAATACATATTTTATTCTTTAAAGAATAAAATAACTTATTTAAAGAACAAAATAAACACTTATTGTTTTCTACTGTCATGATTTTTATCACTAAGAAACAGCCAGACTAATAACTGATTGATACTGTTGTCAGTACAAACCAGAGCTAATGTTCGTGTACTGACGTCCATACACATGAATTCTTGCAGGTTGGTGAATTCTCTTCCATTCCACAGCTTCCTTGGTATGCTTTGGGGTATTGAGGTTGCGTGGCAAGATTTTGATAGCGGGGGGGCTACAGAGGTGGCTTCTGTGAGAAGCTGCTAGAAGCTTTCCCCATGTCCAATAGAGCCAATGCCAGCCAGCACCAAGACAGACTCATCACTGGCCAAGGCCAAGCCCATCAGCAACGATGGGATAACATAGTTAAGNTTATTGTTTTCTACTGTCATGATTTTTATCACTAAGAAACAGCCAGACTAATAACTGATTGATACTGTTGTCAGTACAAACCAGAGCTAATGTTCGTGTACTGACGTCCATACACATGAATTCTTGCAGGTTGGTGAATTCTCTTCCATTCCACAGCTTCCTCGGTATGCTTTGGGGTATTGAGGTTGCGTGGCAAGATTTTGATAGCGGGGGGGCTACTGTCCCCTGTCCAGCTGAGGAGGGCAGTGATAGAGCAGCTTTGATGGGCACCTCACATCCAGCCAGGGGGAATGCACCACATTTGTTTTTTTTCTCTTCTTTGAAAAACTGTCCTGTGTAAGGAAAGTCATCATATTAATTGAAACTGGCTGAGTTCAATACATGTAATTGTGATTAATTCTCATTGTGATTTCATAAGTTCTAGATAGCCCTGAAAATGTTTGGCTTGAAACTTTTTATTCAGAAAATGTAATTCTTAATTTGTAATCAGCATTATTTATCACAAGTAATTTGGTCTTTATTCTTGCTAGTAGTACATTTAGAGAGAAAGAGAACATACAAAGAAATCATGACATTTTCCATTTTATAGCTATATCATCTAATTAATGATTGGGATCCCATTGTGATTTTGTCCACTTGGCCTAATTGTGCTAGGAGCTGTGTTGTTACCAAAGAAACAAGCAAAAAATTTAATGTCTGGCTAAAAGAATTAAGAATTCACTTGGATAACTTTTTTGTAATTACTTCTTTTCTATAAATCTCATTTTAGACACCTGCCTTTGCTCATTTGAATAGCTCCTTGCTTTCAGTTGGTGCTGTTGACCAGGATTATGGTTCATTTTCATGTACACAGATACCTGGAGCCATTCCAGCTGCTTAGTGTCCATTGGCCTCCAGCTGCTGCTCCAGCAGGTCTTCTGCAAAATCTCTATCACATCTCTCTGCCCATGTAGTGCCCCAGGAACTCTAGGATCGTAAATGGCACTAGACAATCATGTCCAGAAAATTTAATCAAACCTCTAACATGCAAATTACTACTGAGGACCTTAGACACCTTACTAAATTTTTTGACCTCTACACTGAGGTGTATGAATTTTAACCCAAAAGCTACCCAAAATCCTTGGTAAGCTAGTTCAAATGAGCTTTATCTGATCACAGAATGACATGTTATTTACATCAATCCTTTTATTTATTCTTATTAGGTCTCAATTGTTCATTAAACCACTTGATATTAAGCTATCTAGGGTTTCACATAGTCTGTTGTGGAAATACAGAATTCCATTTTCTGAAGAAGAATGACAGAAGAAAATGGTATATGTCATATCTATTAGTATCCACCCTTGCCAAGAGAGGAAGGTCTAAAAATGCACATGAAGACAAGGTAAAGGATAAAATTATTTGCAAATTATCTGAAAAATTATTTGTAATGTCTAGTGGAGGAGGTTATACCAATACCCTTCAGAGGAATACAGTGAAACAGGTGAACAGAAAAGAACAGTGAAATAAAAAATCCAAGCAGATCCATGGCTCTGAAGAACAGATATTGAAGCTGATCATACTATAGCTTTAGAAATATTTTAAATGAGATTTTACTGGTGAAGTATTTTGGGTTTTGTGGGGGTTTTGGGGTTTTTTTTGTTGTTGTTGGTTGGTTGGTTGGTTGGTTTTTTTAATGCATATGTTTCTCTTTCATTATTATCATAATCTCTTTCTGCTTGTAGCTATGCTGTCTTCATGGATGGGTGAAACAGGCAAAGAACATTAGTCTCTAAACATTAATCATATACAATGTGACTTTGCTCTTTTATTTTAGCTACCTAAATAGAAAGAAGAGCACAAGCTATTATTCTGGGGTTTAATTTTGCTCTCATTTGTTATCTTAGAAATGCTTGACTCGCTTACTTAATTTTCTGAGGATGATTTAAATGTATAGTCAGCTGTTAGCAAGACATGCAATTTTTAAGGCCAAAAAAACCTAAATATTTTTTAAACAAATCAAGTTGATAGTGTGCATAACTGTGCTAGCAAAGATTGTACCCAGGGACACAAGCCAAGCTTTTGCTCTTGTATTCACTTGGAACCAGTAATAGCTGGAAAGAAAAGTAATTGCTCATGACAGAACTCATGTGAGAACCTGAGTTGAGGGGTTTTAAATGCAAAATGAACTCCGAGATCTAAAGCAAGGTTTTTACAGCACAGAAGATTGTCTTTAACAATGTAACAAATTAGGAAAAGGATATTTGTTGAGGTACAATTACATTTAGGAGCTATATCTATATTGCTAAATAAGAAGAGGATCAAGGTTGAGAGCACACACTACTTCATGTCCCCAGTGTTTACAATAATAGATTTACCTTAGGGAGAACTGGTTGGAATAATCCAAACCAGGTGTAAATTTCAAAGATTGAGAAATGTCAACATTCAATATCTATTGTCCTATCTCATTCCTCGGTTCTCTTTTATTCAGCACTGTAGACATCCCAAAAAGTTGTATCTGTTGTATTAAATTAAATTAAACAGGGACTGCAAGTGTCCTACTTCCAGAGCAGAATAACCATATCCAGGCTGCCTGTTGGGAACAGTCCCTAGACGATGCTAAGGCTCAAATCGGGTTAAGCATTTCTGTGAAGAATGCTAGTCAGTTTGGGTCAGTTCAAATCTGTGATGGCCAGGAAGCATGATAATGATGGGATAAAATGGACAGTGTATCCTAGTGCCTGGGCCCGCAACCTGCCTTTGTTGAAGTGTACCTTCCGTGAAAATTATGAGTCATTTCTACCTAATTCAGGAGTTAGCTTTCTGTGAAAATGTTGTTTGCTTAGTAAGTGGTTTTGAATGCTATGCAAATAACTACTGAGATATCTGGATTTTGAAGTAATAGTATAATAATAAGCTGGGGCAATTCCTATTTCTACTATTCAAACAGCAGCTGTTTTGATCCTGAAGTAGTAAAGGTATATCAAGAAAGCACAAAGGTAAGTTAGAGCTGTGTGGTGCAGTGCTCGCCACAGCCACCTTACTGATTCTTGCTCGTGTTCAGTGAGCAGAATGAATGTCTGTTTCCTTATGTGTTCAGATGACTGGAGAGAAATGTTGTGTTGCTTCTGTCAGATTTTCAGGATGCTGTTTGGCTGGCGATTTTACGGAGTGGAATGAGTCTGCAGGCTTGAAACGCAGAGCTTTAGCCCTCGATCTTGGGCAGAAGGCAGTGGGTTTGATATAGCAGTATGTGCATTGCTTGCACTTTCTGCATCATCTCAGGGATGTGAAGGCTATAGCTGATTAGAAATCTCATTTTCTCTTTGAAAATTTCACTGAAAAAGCAAAAAATTAAAAGTGGGCTGATGTACTTCACAGAAAACTACAGCTTTTTATTTCAAAAAACACAGGATACTATCATGAGGGACTAAGAGAGTTGTAATACTAGCTATCTAAATATAGGTCTCCAATATAAGCTGGACTTCTAATTTAGACTATACATTTTTGCTAAGGATCTTTTCAATTGTTGGAAGTGAAACCCTGCAGGAGATTCTGGCCTACAGAGGCATGAGTAGTTTTTAAATGAGATCACTAAAGAGAAATGCTGTATTTTTAAGTATTCAGATATGTAATTGTAAGGAGAGGAATAAACTTTAGAATAGTTTATTCCTCTCATTTGAAAGAGGTCAAAATAGTCATACTTCTAGAAATAATTCTTCTAGGTTTGATTTGATTAGGTAAATTGGATTCACTGTTGGGTTCTTTTGGGATTCGCTCCACAAGTACTTACAATATGCACACAAATGAAAGAGAAGAAATATTATGACTGAGCTTAGTTCACATTGACTGCAACAGAGTATCATCAAGATATTTTTATTGAAAAAGAATGAAATAAAATTCACAGAAAATCAATGTTTCTCCTGAAGGTATATGATGTGTAAGATAAGTAAATAGGATCCTAGATTTTTGTTGAAAGAGAACCAATATCACATCAGTTTCAATAGTGTAAACATAAGTTCCCTTGCCTTTCAGTGTTCATCACTCATGAGAGATGAAATCACATGTAACTTTTTGCAAGCGCAGAAAGTAAAATAGTCTTCTCATTTAAACCAGATTTATGTACTTAAATTCATAGATTTTTGAGAACCAGAAAGGACCATTTTGGTTATTTCGTCTAACCTCCTGCATGCCCTGTCCTTGAACCTCTCAATTAATTCATGTTTTAAGACCAAAAACCGTTTAATCCAGAACACATATTTTTTTAAGAACCTGACCAGAACTGTCAATAAATTATTTTATTATAGAGCAACCCAACCCTCATTGTTTTTTTGAATCTATGATATTGATAATATAGATTTGTTTGAGTCATTTGAACGTGTAAATAAAAGTTTTTGAGTCATTTGTTATTTTCATATGCTTTGGCCTGCTACACAAATCTGTGAAGTATGTTTTTTGCCATGCAGGTGCTTACAAGGCTGGTTAAATAAATTCTTGAGGTTTGTTTTTTTTTTTGTTGGTTGGGGTTTTTTTTTGTGGTTTTTGTTTGTTTGTTTTTTCCTTTGTGTGGGTTTTTTTTTTTTTTTGGTGCACTAAAGGATGAGCTCCATGGTTAAAAACAAAAGTGACTTTTTTTTTCCTTTTTAACCACTGTAATAGAATTCACTTCTATGCATCCTTTCTGAACAGAGGAAACAAGAACAGGATTTAGGAGTAATATAACATCCTTAATCTGATTTAGCATTCCTATTTCTGTCCCCAAAGATATCCCATTAAATTTTTGTTGCTAGAAGACTAGTCTTGATAATTCATAGTCTGCTGGCTATCCAGGACACCCACAATTATTTTACAGAACAGAATATTTTATATTCTAATATGCATGTAATACAATATTTAGACTTGCAAATTTACATTTGTCTTTATTTTATTATAGTATGTGTTTAAAAATTCATTCCATTGCCTGGCTTACCAGATGAGGTATCTTCTCAGGCAATTTGTTGCTTCTCTTTGTTATTTAGTAGTTGTCCAGTTCTTGTAGCACTGAAAGGTTTATCACTACCATTTTGTGTTTTAGGCTGCCTTTCAGGTCATTGATAACGATCTTAAATAATCTGGAAAAATTACCAGACTCTATAGGACTGTAAAACAAGCATACACTCTTAGTGATAATTTTCCTAATTATGCTTACACTCAGATTTGTCAGGAAGCTTCAAATACCCTCATAGATGCCCTTGCAGCTGCTGCAAGCAGTTCTTTTTTCTTTCTGAAATGTTATATAGTACCAAGCCATATATTTCAAGAACCCTCTATGTAGTTTATTGCAACAATGTAACTTCTGTCACACAAACCTGTATTTTCATTCTAAAAGACGAAATTTCACAAAATTTAATAATGGTACTTTTTGGTATTATAACCTTTTTCAGAATTGCTCTGTGTGTCAAAGAAAGTGTTCCACTAAGCCACCAGTGAAATTCCCAAGGGGCTTTTAGGCAATTGGGCAGTGAAAGATTTAAGCTGGAGGCCTAGCTTCCCAAAGCTATGTAGGCAAGGTGTGAAGTTGGAGACTCCCAAGGACCTTTCAGTTTACTTAAGCCTGAATCATGCAGCTGTGCACGTGTATCACAGTAGTGGTAAGAAAACCCAAATTTTCTGTGAAAACAAAATGCCACCAGCAGTAGACACATTTTTGATATCAAAATTTTAGTTCAACAGACTTTCTCCAAAATTAAGGGAAAGATCCAGCAAATCTAACCTGGAATACTGGCATGCCTACTGCAATCTCACAACACTGGTGACCTAACCCTTGCCATAACTCAGTCATACTAACATGGTTGTCAATAATATTTCCTGCTATTTTCACATAATCACAGAATCACGGAATGATAGGGGTTGGAAGAGACCTCTGGAGATTGTCTAGTCCAACCCCCCCCCTAAAGCAGGATCACCTAGAGCAGGTTGCACAGGATCACATCCAGACGGCTGACTCCACAACCTCTCTGGGCAGCCTGTTCCAGTGCTCTATCACCCTCAAAGTAAAGAAGTTTTTCCTTATATTGAGATAGAACTTCCTGTGTTCCAATTGGTGCCCGTTGCCGTTGCCCCTTGTCCTGTCACTGGGCACCATGGAGAAGAGTCTGGCCCCACTCTGTTGATACCCACCCTTTTTCTCTTCTCCAGGCTAAACAGATCCAGCGCTCTCAGCCTTTCCACATAAGAGAGATGCTCCAGTCCTCTAATCATATTTGTAGCCCTCCACTCGACTCTATCCAATAGTTCCCTGTCTTTCTTGAACTGGGGAGCCCAGAACTGGACATAGTCCTCCAGATATGGCCTCACCAGGGCAGAGCAGAGCAGGAGGATAACCTCCCTTAACCTGCTGTCCACAGTCCTCTTAATGGACCCCAGGATACCATTGGCTTTCTTAGCCATGAGGACACACTGCTGGCTCATGGAGAGCTTGTTGTCCACCAGGACTCCCAGGTCCTTCTCCACAGAGCTGCTTCCCAGCAGGTCAACCCCTAACTTATACTGGTGCATAGGGTTATTCCTCCCTAGGTGCGGGACCCTACACTTGCCCTTGTTGAGCTTCATTAGGTTCCTCTCTGACCAAGTCTCTAGCCTGTCCAGGTCTTGCTGAATGGCAGTGCAGCCTTCCAGTGTGCTGGCCACTCCTCTCAGTTTTGTATCATCGGCACGGTTGCTGAAGGTACACTCTGTCCCCTTGTCCAGGTCATTGATGAATATGTTAAATAATACCAGACCCAGCACTGACCCTTGGGGCACACCACTAGCTACAGGCCTCCAACTAGACTCTGCGCCGCTTATCATAACCCTCTGGGCTCTGCCATTCAGCCAGTTCTCAATCTACCTCACTGTCCGCTCCTCTAACCTACGCTTCCTAAGCTTACCTATGAGGATATTATGGGAGACGGTGTCAAAAGCCTTACTGAAGTCAAGGTAGAGAACATCTACTTCTCTCCCCTCATCTACTCAACCAGTCATGCCATCAAAGAAGGGTATCAGATACATTAGGCATGATTTCCCCTTGGTGAATCCATGTTGACCACTTCTGATAACTTTTTCCTCCACATGCGTAGAGATGACCTCCAGAATGAGCTGTTCCATCACCTTTCCAGTGATGGAGGTGAGGTTGACTGGCTAGTTGTTTCCTGGGTCTTCCTTCTTGCCCTTTTTGAAGACTGGAGTGACATTGGCTTTCGTTCCATCCTGAGGCACCTTGCCTGATCTCTACGACTTTTCAAAGATGATGGAGAGTGGCATAGCAATAACATCTGCCACCTCCCTGAGCACTTGTGGTTTCATCCCATCAGGGCCCACGGATTCATGGATGTCAATTTTGCCTAAATGATCTCCAACCCAATCCTCCTCAACCAAGTCTTCCTTTCTCCAGACTTTCTCTCTTACCTCCAGGATCTGGGATTCCTGAGGGCCAGCCTTAGCACAAAAGACTGAAGCAAAGAAGGCATTCAGTAGCTCCACCTTCTCCCTATCCTCCATCACCAGGACACCCACCTCATTCAGCAGCAGGCCCACATTTTCCCTAGCCTTCCTTGTTCTGCTGATGTACTTGAAAAAGCCCTTCATATTGTCCTTGACATACCTTGACAAAGTAACCGCATTTTTGAAGGCATAAAACAATTCAGTTTGTTTCAGACTAGTTAGTAGCTACTTTCAGGAGAAAAAACATCTGATTATTGATTTAAAGAATCTAGGCCAGTGAAGTTTTGGCCAGTGTAAAGGAGTCTTGCTAGATTGAAGCAAGTGCAATGCATGAGCCTGCTCCAGCTGATACTTTTGACTTGATAAAGTTATAAGAATTCTTAACATTTGTAAGAAACTATTTCTTTAAATATTACCAAGTTTATATATATCAGACATGTAAAATGAACCGAATCTGGATGGGGCAGAGGGCACATTGTGTATGTGTGTATGACAGTCCTATCACTTAGTATTTAAAAAGCTGGATGACATCATTTGTATGTTTGATAAATGAGAGAGATGAATGTTATTCTGATGATTTCTCAGCTCTGCTCAACAGGACGGAGAAATGAGTTAAACTTTGAGATGTTTACCTGTGGTCTTGTAGACAATGCTGGCATCATTGGCCAGTGATAAATAAAAAGGAGCCAGAGACCAAGCTTGTGTACTGGAACCAAATCACCTGCACTGCTTACGCCAGTATCAGCTATCCCTTTGCTCTGTTTTAGGTCACTCTTATTAGTTCTCCCAAAGCAATGCCTGGATGTGATTTGGGAAATAGATCTCTCCAGCCTAGCACTGGCTCGAACTGTACTAGCTTGGTCTGCTGCTCCCTGATCAGGCATTTGATATTTTCCCAACACATATTTTCCTTCAACTTCTACCAGATTCCCATGTGACACACACAGAGCATACAATGTGCATGTTTTGGATTCACCAATACAGAGCTGCAGCACAGCTCTCATGCTATTCCAGATATTTCAGACTGAAAAATCCACACAAAATAATTGTATTTTAGGCCTTAATTGTATTACTAAGGCCATGTGGACACCACATGAGTCTTGAAAAGATCCAGGGCCAGCTGCTATGTAACGTGGATGCTGTCTGTCTGCTCTAAAGGGGATTAGCCTGAAGAAGTAAGCACGTCTGTATGCATTCCAGTTGGCCTCTGAGCCAGGAGATGGTGCCTGAGGGTTTATTTTTTTTTTTATATAGCAATAAAGGCAAAGGCATTTTGTATTTTTTTTAAATTAAAAATGAAGTATACATCTCCAGATACCACTCTTTTAAATCTGGCTGCAAGCCAGAAAAAAAAAAAAACCACAACAGAATTCTCATTCTGTGGATCCTGAAGCTTTCTTTTTAAATCAGATAATTACTATAGAGACATACGTGAAATTTTGAGTAGTCACTGAAGTTCTCCATCTGTATTGCTAACTTGCATACTGTATCTTGTTTTCAGCTGTTGCAGGGCAAGTCATTTCCTAAATATGATAAATGGGATCTCCAACAAACAGGCAGTGGTGGAGGTGTAGATGAACAAATCAGTGGAGATTGTGATGATGAAGATGGCTGCGGAGGATCAGGAAGTGGAGAAGTCAAAAAAGTCCTGAAAATTACAGACTGTAAGTCCATGATTCTGTTTCCTTTGTGCATTTAAATAGTGAATTGGCATATTTTCCACTAAGAAATACCACTGAATTATCTTGTAAAAGGTGTGGAAAAGTTGTCTGTATAATGTTTCCAAGATTTATAGGAATATGACTGCAATTATAGGATTTCTATGGGCATGGTATGAATATGAGTATCAGTTTCATTGTAATATGTTAATACCTATTTGGCATAATGTAGACTGACCTCAACACAGTATTTTAGTCAAATAAAAGGTGTTGCAACGACACATCCCTGTGAGTTGCTACTTAAACATAAAGGTTTGGCAGTTAAGCTGAGAAATTGTTCTAATTTTTCATGAAACTATGGGAAAATAGAAGTTTTAGTTGTGGTAGCTGAATTTCATGGAGCATTATTGGAATCAATGTACTGCAGCCCACTTGACAACAATACCATTATTACTTCTTACACTTCTTTCTGCTTTTCATACTGAGGGGGGTTTTGTGTTTTTTTGTTTGATTGATTTTTTTTGTGTGTTTTGAGGTTTGTTTTTGGTTTTGTTTTGGTTTGGTTTTTTTCTTTTCTGAGCCACATTTGTAACAACTTTCTTAAAAAAAATAATTTGTTTGTGCACTTTAGTGGCATGGAAATGTGAGCATGAGCAATTGGCTTGAAGCACAAGTACGTTTACTGCTTCCCTGAATCAGGATGTTATTCTACATCTCTTACTTCTCTTTCCAGTGTAGAAATATAGGCAGAGATGATGGGAATAGATGCCTGGTATCATCAAAACTGCATTTCTGCATTTTGCTTTTTTTTTTTTTTTTTTTTTGCATTTTCTGCATTTTGCATTTCAAAATTCAATGCTAATAGATAAGAAGTCAAGGTTGGTGTCAGTCTCTGAATTTATCCATATTTACTGAATTTGAGTGTACTGCAAGTTTCCAAGCTTAGATGAGAACCCGAGGTCCTTCTTGACCTGACAGTGAAAAGGCAACTTAGAAATGTGGCCGTAGAGAAGCTGTAGTGTGTGCTTGCCCAATTCTGATTTGATCAGCTGGAGAAATGGAACTCTGAACGTCTTGGGGCATGCCTTAGCAGGTCAGTTTGGATTCAGCCTAAGATGCTGTTGCACTGATATCTAGTCTATACATTTTCAAGTCCTGTTATAGCTTCTCTAGATGAGATTTTAAGAGATCTGCAAAAAGGTTTGAACACTTAGTTCCTGAGAGTGCCTTTGAAGTTTTGACTTTGAAAAAAGAAGTTAGAGATGAAATATTTAAAAACAGATGTACTTTGGAATACTGGATATATTATATCTATTTGATAATGACACTCTATGGTATGGAAAGACTGTAAAATAGTCTTAGAATATGACTAGGGCTATTAAGCAAGTATTAAATGATGAAAGAATTGTGAGAATAGTACATTTTCTTTCACCCTTTTCTACTGCATTACAATTTTCTTCATATTGATATATTTAGTGTAATCTTTTCAAAATGTCAAAAATATAATTAGCCTTCATGTTCTCTTTATACTACATGTATTATAAATCTCTAGAATTATAAGCTATGTATTAGGCACGCTGAAGTTTGCATGTAACCCTGTTTCATTTGAACCTTTTCTAAGATATTACTTAACAAAGATGAGTCCATACTGTTCAATATTATGACTTGTGCATGTATCTCGAGTCACTAGTACCTTCAATGATTTGTTGTGATTTTATGGATTTATGCTGGCATGCATTTAATATTTGGAATGCACCTTAAAAGGTGTCTTGAACGTATACTAGAAAGTCCTAGACAACAATACTTTGTTTGGGAATATCACACATGCTTACTGACGTGAGCATTATGTCGAATAGAACTGTTAAAACATTCCAATTATTAAGAATTTTGTTATAATATGTATCAGAAAAATCTTTTTCTTCAGAAATCACTTAAGTGATTTAAGATAAATGACACAACTTGAACAATCCTTCTTTTGCATCACTGTGATATATGAGTAGCACTTTAGGAATTCAAAGTGAAAGTGAAAAAAGTAAACCAAATATATTTTAGTAAGCAAACAAAATTATCTTCTCAAGATTTATGATTCTACATAACTAGAATTAAAATTTGAAAGATAAACATCATGATTTAAGCTGGTGAAATTTTCTTAGGTTCAGGTGACTGGTATAAATTTCAAGCTAAGTCAGGTCCTGAACTCTGTGTTTTTAAACTGAATAGCTAGATTTACTCTGATGCTATTGTTTACTGATGTTTAAAAGCATGGCTAAACTTTGGCTAAACCTGGAGGTTGACTACAGTGTGTTTGATCCTCAGTGTTAGCTTGCTAGTTCTAGTGCTTTTTTGTTCATTCATTTTTTTTATTTTTTTTTAGTTGCATACAAATGTCTGAGTACTCTTTTGTATTTAGATATGGTTTGTATTTTACCATATATGTCATGGCAGACCAAGAAAACTTGACTTGTTACATAGAAACTTGTATTTGCTGTCCTAAGTACACTGATAGAAAAAAAAACACCACACCACACTTGCAGAGCGAACAAGATCAGAAAGTTAGATTTGTTCAGATACGACCCTTCATAAGTTTCTGATCTGCAAACACTTGTAATCTTACTCAGAAGTCAAGCTCAAGAATTGCTGTACATCTGCACATTTTTACTTCATTTCTTCTGGTATATAGCAGATCATTGTTCAGCTTTTCCACTGTTACATGCTGCTTATCAGTGTAACATGACCACATTTTTAAACTGAAAAATAAATCTCAGCTGCAGTAGAACTGGACAGGTAGAGACACAACGGACTGAGTTGGCGAATGCCCACATAGCAACTTATGAATCACGACAGAAGAAAAATTACACACATTAAAAATAGCAATGGCCTAATATTTCATTGTTGTTAACTTTCAATTTGTGAAAAACAGTATGAAAACCATAAAGACAGAAGACAGAAATAAGGTGTGGCAAAGAAAACATAAATGTGGGTCATATTCCTCTTTCTCTATAGTACAAAGACTTAGTTTTCCATCTCTTTTGATAAATTGGTAACAGTAGACATGTAAAAGATATGAATGACACCAGGATTAAACTGAAGCACCAAATAGTTTGAATGTGTGACTACGAAATCAACTTTAAGTGTTACAGTTTTAAACATATACTCCTGTTACAGTCATTTTGTCTAGGAAGAACTTTTAAGTAAAAAGTAAAGTAAAAAAGTTAATTAAAAAGTCTTATTAAACTCCAGAAACAAGATACTTACTTTCTTGTCATAGATAAGTGTTATTATAGGACTTTATAACATATTTATGAAGCTCAAAAAAAGAATTATGACTTATACAACAGATAAGTTATTTCCTGAGTATTTCTTTTTAATGAGTCATATTAAAATAGGTGAAAATCATAATTTATGGAGTTTAGTAACATACACATTTTAACTGCATTCATTATGCACATAAGTAATTCATTTTACCTTATACTCTTTTACATGGAGACATACAGATAATATTATTTTTTCCACACCAAAGAAACTTTTTTCAATCTTTTTCTTATGGACAACTTTGCTTTCTCTCATACTCAGCCAGGAAAGAAAAGAGGATTACTAACTACTCTGTATTATAATAAAGTCTGGAGGACCTAGTCAAAGCCTGGGCTCCTTTTTATTAGCTGTTCCAGATATTTTCACTAAGGAAATGATCTTGACTGCAACAAATTCACAATATAAATAAGCTGATAAAATATGATACCAAAATAGCCCTTTTAAATGCATTGCTTTGTATAAAAATAGGAAATGTGGAGACATATCCACTTTTTCTGAGGCCACGTCATTGCTTTCTGAACATACGTATGATTCTCAGACCTGAAAGGGACAGAGTGGAAGAGAGAAGATATGTTTCTGCCAAGATAAACCTCTAGCAATTTTATGTGAACACATAGCCTCTGAAGTCAAAGATGACTTATTTCTACACTCAGTGTTACAAATGTAAGAATTGTTTTCACTTAGTGTTGGAGACTGACAAATGTGTGGTGACAGGCTTTAGGCTTTGGAAGGCCAATGAAGGGATTTGGTATTTATGACTCTGAAGTGATAGCTCTAGTATTACACTAGTGCTTAAATTATGTTGTATTTTGAAAAATTCTGGTTTTCATATCAGTTAATCCTTACATTACATTCAAAGTTTCAAAGCCCTACAATTGTGCTGACTCCCTCGCTCTTCATAAGTACTTTTAAAATATAGCAAATTGGTGCAGTTATTTCAAGGAATGGTACTAGAAAGGATAGTGTACTTTAAATGTATAAAATAAACAGTAGTATAAAGTCTTGACACTTCATTTGCTAGTTTTATTCTACTCTAACCCAGGAGCTCCCACAGGACTATTTCATGCGTCACAATGAATTACTTCCTCAAAACCCCCTGCAGAATGCAAGAGGTAATAACAACAAATACTTATCATGTATATATTGATTTGAATCTGTTGTCAAATAGCTCTATGAGGAAGGGCTAATCCTGATATCACGCCTCTGAGGTACTCCATACCATCTATCAAAATTCTCATAAGACTTTTTAACAAGACCACTAATTTTCTGAAATGTGCTCTACCACTGCTTTGTCTTTCTTGTCTCATTTTAACATGCAACACAGGTGTTTCTTTGCTACAGCCAGAGATCTCCTAGTTCAGGGCTCATATAAGTAGAAATATCAAGGGCGTCTTTGTGCTTAAGGTATATACAAGCAAACTTTGTCTCTCACTTGTTTGATTTTTCTCTCACCTGATATCCATCCTATCTGAGGAAAAAAAGTCTGTGAAATGTTTTATTTCTAGGATTACTTAATCTGTAGATTATTATTTTCTTGTTCAGACTGTGCAATCGAGGGAAAATAACTTGGAAAAGGCTTTATGTTGTGGTCTCCATATAAAAAGGTGCTATGATTCAAATAAACCAGTTTGTGTCTCTTATCTGACATTATACTGCATTCTCAAGTCTCAAACATCCTTTCTCCTCTTTCTGCTCCTTCAGCCACTTCAGTATAGTTGGTTTTTTCTCTTTCTTTTTCTTTTTTTTTTTTTTTTTAAATCTGATTCTGATGACATCTTCTGTGACCAAAGCTACTTAAAGCTAACACCTGTGTGAAGCTTCATTTAGCCTCCCTAATTCAAGGAGAGCAAACGTCACTAACTGCTATACCTGGAAATGTGCAAATTCTGTAGAGGCTTTTCCATCTTGCTCCTCACCACTGGCAGGCCTATCCAGTACAGGGCACAGTCGTTTCCTAAATTAGAATAAGAAGAGTAGGATCAATTCAGTAATACCAATTCATGTGAATAGGTGGAATTGGAAGAAAGGGCTATGGCAACAGGGATCATGCTATTGCTCATTGGTACAGATGTTCCCCTCAGTTGGCTCATCAGCCATTCCCACCCTAGATGTGCTGGAATTCAACAGTTACTGTTCAGTGAAAAAAAATAACTAGTCTGAATACAAATCTTAGCTATGTCTTAACATATGATTTCACTGAGGTAATGTTCATTCAAAGTACTCGACTGGGTCACAAGAAGAGGAAAAGACTGGTTTAGGCAGCAAAGGCAAATGTGACAAAATGCATTTATCTTGAAATGTGGTTATTATAAAAATCCATCTGCTATTAGGCACATAGGACTTAAATGAATCATCACAAGACTAGACTGAGATACATTCACTGAAGGATTTGAATATGAAGAATGAGGATTCACAGTCTGAAGTGGAAGTGTTATACAACCACACAGACTGTCAAATGCTAAATGAAGAGCCCCTGGATTATTCCTAAACATCTTAAAAAAAATCATACCATTTACACTTAAACCAGCCTTAATCTCTATTTTAACTCATCAGAAAGCAAACTTAAAAATATATGTATACAAATAAAATCGATTAAACATTCTAATAAATAATAATCCCTTTAATGACCTGATATGCCCCCAAAGTATTTTTTTAGATTTTTGTATTTGAAAATTTCAGTCTGGATCTGCTGATTTACTTCAAAATATTTCAATGCTTTTACCACAGCTATTTAACAATAGGGTTGTTATTGACCAGTGTCTTTGAGTACACTTTACCCCACTGTAGTGGAAGGCCACTATCTTTGTCTCACAAAGTAAATCATATTAAAGTAATAGAAATATGGTCCAAAACTACAGTCTCTTGTACATTTCATAGCCCTTTTCCTTACACATCTATTGTCTAATTAAACAAAGAAAACTAAGACTAATAAGTAGACAACTCTGAAAGTTATACTTTCAGACTTATAAATTGTCAACACGGTATCAGGTAGCACAGTTAATCTGTTCCTGTGTGCTCTGGGAAACCTCTTCTGCTATTTCTACACCATTCACTATCCTTGGCTCTAAAAGTAAAGCATTGGGGTCCAAATCATGGTGGAAGTCATGTGAAGGGCTTCTCATTAGATTTCTGCTATCTGTGACTGTCTTGGGATTCAAAGATTTAAGAAGACTGGTGGAATGTGCCAGATGATAGTGAAAGCAATAGTCATGCAATCCGTCATGATGCATCTGTTATATTATTTTAAACTCGCATCTGCATTCTGTATTAGCTCAATAAAGGAAGAGATCACTTATGTCTGAGTATGATTTCAGGGTTTATTTTGTTTACATGCAACAATATTCTTCCTAATCCCCCATTGTTAACGTGAAGTCTTCTTCAGGTGTCTTTGGAAGGACTACATGAATTCATTGTTTATATGTTCACTCAGTTCAGAATGTCTCAATTCTATTAAAAATGAATAATAATAAAAAAGTTCTTTCTGTGAAACCCAAACTTGGTTTAAATATTGCATTAACTTTTAACACTTGTTGTTATACTCAGATTTTATATTGTGTTTTGTGGCATGAATTAACTATTTCTTGCTTATCTAGAAGAACTGACATTTAATGATGATGTTGGATGTATTTTAATGGAATCAAATGGAGACTTTTTTTAACCATACTAAATTCTCCAGAAATAGACTGTGTATATTCCCTGTCTCATTGTTCTGTCTGTCGCCAGTGGTTTGTCTTTCAGATGACATGTCTGAAAGATGATTGTGGAGGAAGAGCAGGAAATGAAGGATCTTACAGAACAGTCCACCCAATTTTAAAATGTGAGAAGAGAGTGCCTTGCCCCACTGTAGCATCCGCTGTGACTTTCACCCTAATTCAAGGCAAAAACATACTTTCACACAGAAGGTGTTTTTACCACCCCCATGTTTCATAGGAGTACCATTCAGAATTAATTTTATAGTCGGCAGTGGGAAACTTGATGTATTATTCACTGTCAGGTCTGTTTGAGCAAGGACTGTATCTGTAATTTGCTTTCTGGTCCTCTGTGATTGCTTCTGTGTTTTTGCCCTAAAATTAGGTGAAACAAGCAGCTCAAAAGTGTCTACATATCTGGAAGACTGAGACTCAGAAGAATTTGGGTGATTTTCCCCTCTCTATCCAAGGAAATAGAGTGAAGGATACCCCTGCTGGTAAGAAGGAAAGGTTAAAAGGAAGTGAATTAACCCATGAAGATGAGCGAGCTTTCCTTCCTGCCCTGTTAATTGGAGGCCCATCATTCTACAGGCTGATAAATTACCATTTTTATTACTCCAATAGCACATAAAGTGACTATCTCCTCCAGGATGCCAACTTTATTCCTGTGTATAGCCTACTAGTTTAAAGGTAGTTCAGGTGGTACACAACCTGCATCATACCTTGACCATACAATACCATACTCTGTATTGCTCTGATTATTCCAAAAAGGAGCTCCTGAAGAGCTGTGATCTTCACAGGAGAATCCAGATCAGAAAAGGACATACCAGAGTATATCCTTTGTGCTCAAGTTCAGGAGGCATAAAGCAGGAGGCAGGAGGGGTTTTTTTTGGAAAGCTGCTAAAAACTGAGAAGCAGTAAGTCAGAATTTACTCAACAGGCAAGTGGTGTACACTAACATTTTTGTAAGAGTGGCACTAGCTACCTTCCTTCTACTGCTGTGGAAATATGAAAACATTTAGGCCATTCTCTTTCCAGACAAATAGCTGTAACATCTATTATCTTATTTATTTTCCGCAGGAAATATAAAAGAATGAATGAGAAAGCAATTTACATTGATGCTTTGCTGGAAAATTTGTTTCTTTACTGGTAACTGTGAGTGTGAATATTTATACATTGGTTCGAATAAATAATACATGTGGTAAAAGGCTCCAATTTTCTGGTAACTTCAGAATTAGTTGTATTATTATAAGGTAATTCCCATAAAAATATAACCTCATGTTATTAATGCAGGTCATTTGTAATAATTACACTGCTCTGATCTGCTGTGTTTTAGACCAGTGACTATGCTCGTTAAATGCTTTTTGATCACTTAAAACCTTCGAAGAGTAATGGTACCTCTTTGTGTTTGTGGTAGCCTCTTTCATAACAATCTTCCTGTTGAGCGTAACATGTTAATACCCGGCAATGCACTGCTGAAAAGTACAAAATTTTATATTAGCTGACATTATTTCTGCTTCTGTGTGAATTCCCTCAGAAACTTTTGTTTAAACCTTTCCCTTGTTTGTTTTTGAATTAACGATCCAACCTGACTGTACAGCTTTAATCCATTATTCAGGTTAAAATCATCACTCAGGAAGTACAAATGTTGACTTCTGACAAAAGATTGTATTCAGGAGAGAGAGCTGATACTCTTTAAATAGGAAACAACTAAAAATTGAAATGTCATCATTTGTTTTTTCCAATGCATAAGATGAATATGCAAGTCACACCTTTTTGCAAAATAAGATACAAAGAAGTTGTCTTGTAACTTTTCTCAGTTTTTACACGGCACTTCAAATGGAATTGCTTTGTTTTTTCTCTCACTGCTTCATGTCATTATACATCCAGCAAATTTACCTGTGCAAATTTCATAGGCTGGTGAGAGTCTATGCCTAGGAGTCCACAAATAATTTTTTTTTTTTGTGGAAATCATTGGAATTTATGTATCACTGTGACGTTGTTTATTGTTTCAATGATTTATATCATTATGTATTTCTGTGCCAAAACTTGATCACATATACAGAAAAATCTTTGAACTTCATATATGTTGATAATATGTATCTTCTTGCTGAAAGAAAACACTGATCTATTGAAATGTAAATTTTCCCCAGGAATGTACTGATTACAATAAATCTTTCTATTCAAAAGATTTTCAGTTCCCCAAAAGACAAGGGAAAGAGAGAAGAGCTCAGATTATCAGTCTTCCTGTGAGAAGGAAGAGTGGGATACCCCTAGAATCCCAATTAATATTATCCTATAAGAACATTATCGTTATGTTATATCATCAAAGTTGTGTGATTTACTAATCCAACCCCCTCAAATGAGCCAGTGGAAAATTGGTTAAGGTTAGTCCTTCAAAAAGCAGCAAAATATGCCCAAGTATGTTGACTCCTATCTTTACTTATTATAAGTCTGTCTCTCTCTGGTCCAAAGACTCTTTAGTTAATTGGATAGAGTAGGAAAAACTAGAGGGAGATAATACTCAGGCTAAGTCTTTAAAACTGCAGTTAAAGTCATTCAGCTAGCATATGGGGGAAAAGTAGAACAACCACTTCACTAGTGTCTGACCTGAATTTAGGTCTTGTCCTAAAAACCACTTTAAAAATATTTATATTTCACCCCACTTAAAGATAAGAACTTTGAAAATTTCATCAAAGGAAAAGAAAACATTGTGTACAACTCTTAAAAGAAAGGAGTATGCCTTTATGCATTTTTTTCATATAAAACATTAGAATTCTTTATCTACTCTAGATTAAGTTGCATAGAATTTATTTTTGCATGTGCATCTGAGTTACACAAAACCAAGACAAAATATACTGCTTGTTTATGAAAAATCTGGCTAATTGGAAAGTAATAAGGCCAATAGACCAATGTTACATTTTAAATGAATTATGATCAAGTTCTTTCTGAAGTCAGGGAGCGTCATTTCACTGGCTTCATATTTCTTATTATTTTAATGCTTTATTTGAAATGTGTTTTACAATAATAATGTATTTGAGATCTGAAAAGAACATTTTTTTTTCATAACTCTTGAGGTGATCACTGTATCCAAACCACTTTTACTATTCTGTCAAGTTCTTCCATGAATGCATTGGATGAGGATTTACATTGCTTTCCTTTATACAAAATAGAAATGAACATGAGCTTTCCCACAAAAATATGTTCAAGTGATTGTGTTTAAATCAATCCCTGTCTCTAAGTGGTGAGGTCTAATCCTCAAAAAAACTAGTTGGCCTTATGTGTAATTTTATTATCAATAAGAGATCCTTCTTTAACTCACAGTTTTGAATTTTACATTTAAATTCTGCCACGAATGAATTGATCTTTAAACTCTTGTTCATGTTTTGGAGAGGTTGAGATTGGAGACAAAATTAGCAAAAATCTGAATAGTTGAGAATTTGGCTTACTCTCTACTTTTACTCCATATTTTATTATAATTTTGCATGGGGGAAAAAAAAAACAAACACACAAACAAACAAACAAAAAAAGAGCAGCATCCCATGGTTGATATCACATTTCTCATACTGCCTGTGGTACCTTTTTTTTTCCACTTTAGATGACTCTTATTCTTCCAGTGTGTTTCTATTCTACTGACATAAAGCTTGAAAGAAAATGTTTAAAATAACCCCAAAAACCAAGAAGGGTTTTTTTTTAGTAGGAATTGACTCTTCTTATTACTTTGAGGGACAGAAAATATAAAGCTAAGCCCTATGAAGTTTGAAAGGATTATCATATTCTAGTAACGATTCCCTAAAATTATCAGGTTATCTACTTTAATGTTACAGTAACCCTCCTACATTTTCACCACCCAAAATCAAAACGTGAATGTTGGAAGACAGCTATACACTACCGTTCATTTCTTTATTTTCCTCAGAATATAATCTTACTTTAATAACAATGGTTACAAGGACAGGATTTCTCTTCATGTTAGCTGTTCATAATGTAAACATCTGTGCTTGAACTAATAAAATTAGGTTCCTCTTATAGTCACTGGAAACAAATAAACATGTGCCACTGGAAATAAATAAAAATGTGAGGGCACGTTTCATTAGGTATATATTAAGCATCTGTTAAGATGAGAAGAATTGTGCCCTACAATCCTTATTTCTCTCAGCTGATTGTAAAAGGACTCAAGCTTCAGTAGCTCAAGTACAGATATCTATAGTTTGACAAGTCCTTCCATAAGTCAGGTTTTTTGCTTTTACTCTGTTTTTTATTTCATTTTGCTTATTTTTAAGTAAAGGTTAAATATTTTTCAATGTACTTTACAGTTTTATTTTCAAGATCACTGATGATTTTTTACAACGTAAAACAGAAGGGCTGCTTGCAAATATAGACAATAAGGCCTGTAAAATGGAATTCACATTGTCTGAAAAGCCTTGCTTGCTAGGAGAATAAATCATTCCATCATTCCTTTTTTCTGTCATCTATAATGGAGAAAATGATTACTGGTGCAAAAGGATGTGGGAATGGCTGTGAATCCCATGGTGTGTTGGTTATCACACTGCCTTGGTATCTGTTTTATCTATTTCTCTTTTTAGATTTGGAACACACAAAAATAAATGTTAAAACTACAACAACCCAAAACTTTCATGACCACTAAATTAAAACCAAATGCTTTCACTGAATTAAAAAGGATCTATAAAACACTTTTTTAACCTGCTTATGAAAGAATCTGCTTCTTTTTCAGAACGGTGAATCAGACCTTTATCTTTCAATCTATTTTCTAAACAGATTGTAACCATGATAAATGTCATACTTCTGTATACTCAGTTTATAATCAAAGGTAGTTCCTCTGCCCGTCATGTGTCTCCAGTCTTTATTATATTATTTAAATAAATCAAAGTGCATGATCTCCTGAGAGTTCCCTTTGCAACCTGTACAGACACTTAAAATAGGTTAATTTCATATTTGCGTCTTAATGATTATAACTGCAATGCTCTAAATAATCTGCTTCTCGGTAATTCATATTCAGACTAATTTTTAATTTTTAAATAAAAGAGAATCAATTATTTTCTGTTTGTTACAGAAACTTAGCACTATTTTTTTCCCTAGAAATAATCTATACAGGAGATGTGACTATGTAAGCTCTAATTCTTAAAATCTGCAAAATGTGTATGAAATTAAAAAAAAAAATCAGCAAAAGTTTCCCAGAGAAGGGTGAATCTATTCTAAAATATTCAGTTATGATCTGTATTCTATGAAGCAATGTCTATGCAAGGCAGCAACTGAGTTTCCTTTTTGTTCTGTTCTTCTAAAGGGAAGTGGTCGGACAACTGTGTAATTCCAATCTGCCCTATGAATGTGATGCCTCTTTTCTAGAATTAGTCTGCTCATAGGCACAATCACCGGTTTTCTACTTTCTAGGAAGAAATGCATGGAAAAGATAGTGCAAGGGGAAAAGTAATCTTTGTGCCCTGATCCTCTTGGAAGGATTCCGGACTCCCCTCCAGATGAGACACCTAATAGTAGGTGTGCATCAGTTGTCTAGACATGCTGTCGTTTTAGCTGATAATTTCAGGAGTCTGTTTCAGTACATGCTCACTAGTTTCTTTTGACTGTATGAACTGTATTTCAAGTGACCATAGCAGGAGCTAGCTCACATTAAACCTTGTATTGTAGATACCTACATTTAGATAAGTGAATGTGGGGATAAATTCCACTCTTTGGGTTTTGAAGGATTGGCTAACTAGCACAATTCTCTGCCAGATGTTGACCAGTAGCAGTGAGAATAGACATGCTAAACATGAGTAATTTTTTTTTACTTGAAGCCCCATTAAGCAGATTCTGCTCAGGGCCAGTAGACATGCTTAAGGAAGGGAAAATATCCTGCTTCACTGTTATTTACCCAGTTGCAGAAACAGAGGGTTATGCCACAGCTGAACAGACACAGACTTCATCAAAGGCATCCCTTGTGGCACCATATAGTCACTAATATTTTTTATGTCAATTCCATTAGGTCTCTGAAACATGGATCTTTTATCTCATTGGACTTCCTTTCTCAAGTTTATGTTGCATGCAGTCATCCCCAGGTAACTGCTTTTATAGCACAAGGTTAAACTGAGGGGCCCCTGAGTAGCTGGTATATTTCTTATTCACATATATGATATGGGCTTGTTATGAACACTGTAAGCATGGACAGATCATATGGAAATGTGTGCCAGGTTTCTGGGAAGGGCATGAACCCTTTATTTTATTATCAACAATGCCCTAAGCATTAGGGACATAAGTCAATCAATGTCATTTTAATTCAAGGTCAAAAGGTCTCTGAGGCCCAACCTGAAGGAGCAAAGATGTAGCCTTCACAAAAGGTGGTAGACTGAAATAAAATGACTAAGAATAGGAAACTAGTCCAGAAGAAAGGAATTTTTGAGGAAGTCGTCTGACTGAGATGTGTGAATGAGAACAAGTCTGAATAGAGAAGGATGTATGAGAAATAGGCAGAAATGTCCTCGTTCACTACCTTTACTGTTTCTGTTCCACCATTTTTAATTTTTTTTTTTCAACATTTATAGGCTTAAATAGAAATGTTAATGTGTTAAGACTCCAGATCCAAGGCCAAAGAGTGGATCCTGTGACCAGGTTTAGGATGTGAGAAACACATTTTGGGACACTTGCACAGGTGATAGTGATATAGAAAGCATACCACCCTTTAAGAGAGTCTTACAGATTGCAACAGTGACATTTGGAAAATATGTCAGTTGTTAGACAGACTGGAGACAGCTGGCTATTAAAAAATAGTATTTCTGAAATACCAGAGAGCAAAATCAGAATATGAATGTTGTTCTTAAAGGAAGAAACTACACATGAGCTAAATAGCTGCAAAATAATCACTTAGTTCATATTATGTTGATACCTTACATAGATAAATTCAGTCATTAGCAAAAAAAAAGAAGGAACTATTAATTAAAGTGAATGTTTCCTAATCAAATTGTTTAGCAAAAGGTATTTATAGACCAAAATATTGATCATACATTGTAACTTGAAGAAGTACTTGAGATTTATGAAAACATTTATTGTTTGTTAAATGTTGGCTAGTTAAAAGTGCACATCAGGGGTTTATATTCAATAATTAAACATGGGTACTCATATATTTAAATGAAGATAATAAGGAACTTGAATAGGTTTCCAGTTTACAATGTGTTAATCTCTGATAGTTCCAAGACTTAGACACATAAGACACTTGGACACACCTTATATTTAAGCAAACTAAGAGCACTGGCTATTGCTTGCAGATTGGTTTAGCTGAGAAGGTGGCCTCTGCCCACCTTGCCCATCCTCTTGAGCTGTATCTCCTCTAGCTAGTATTATTGAACTACATCATAACTGTTTGAGGCAAACTGAATATGCTTCTTCTATATGTTAATATAGGTCTGATGGGCTAATTTATTTGGTTGCCAGATACCCGCACAGCTGCCGCTCTCTGACTCCCTCTCCCTGACAAATGATAAATAAAATATGATAAGATGAAAAATTTCATGTGTCAAGATAAAGACAGGGAGATAACTTACCAGTAACCATCATGAGAGAAAGAAGATTCAACTTGGGGAAAATTAATTTAATTTCTTGCCAATTAAAATAGAGTAGGATGATGAGAAACAAACACAAAACTGAAAACACCTTCCCCCTATGACCCACCCTTTTTCACTCAACTTCACCGCTTCATCCCAGCGCCTTTACCTCCTCCTGCCACAGCAGTGACAGAGAAGGAGGGCTGCAGTCAGTTCATAACAGCTCCTCTCTGCTGCTCCTTCCTGCTCACGTTTTCTTCTGTGCTCCAGTGTGGGTCCTCTCCATGTGCTGCAGTCCTTCAGGATAAGGCTGCTCCAGCATGGGTCCCCTCCACAGGCTGCAGCTTCCTTCAGGGCACATCCACTTGCTCCAGCACGTGGTTCTCCACCAGCTGCAGCATGGTGATCAGATCCAGCATGGAGTGCTGTGTGGGCTGCTCTGGTACCTGGAGCACCTCCTCCTTCTCCCACTTTGGCATCCACAGGGTTCTTTCTCCTCCCCTCCCCCCTTCACACTGTCAGGCAGCATTTTGCCCTTCCTTAAACACATTTTTCCTGAGGCACCACCATCTTGACTGATGGGGCTAGGCGGCGTCCGGATTCGGCTGGAACTACCTGAGTAGTAGGCCGGCAGCCCCTGCCTCTCCTCACAGAGCCTGCCCCTGCAGCCCCCGCTGTCAGCGCCTGGGCACGTAAACCCAGTGCAATAGCACGCTGGGCACTGGTGTGTGAGGTACCACAGGGCACTCCTCTGTCCTTATCACGGGGGAATCACTTTTGGGCCAAGTGGACAGGTTGAGGAACTTCTCAGCTCAGCTTAATCACTTGCTGCTTACTCTGGCCCTGGTCATGAGCCAGTGCTCTGCACAGCCCCTGTGAGTCTACTGCTGTATTCACACTACAGAAAGGGCAAAATTCGGAAGGTTTGGCCTTTCAGATGGCAAAATCCATTAGGTTTTTTACAGCTTTGTCTGCAGTAAGTTAACAAGTGTATTGGTCCATGAACTCTTATCTTAATTTACTTTTAATTTGATCAGATTTTTAAAAGTAAAAATCAGAGAGAACATTTTGCTTGTAGATCTGCTTATGTACAGTCAGGACTTCAGCTGCTCCCATTCCCATGCCAAGTATTTTTGACAGATTCACGACTAGTTCTTCTCAGACAGTCACCAACTACCAAAATCCCAGTAGCTCCACATTGTGAAAAATGGTCCCGTGATTGATAGGTTTGTTAACAACTTCCACAGAAAAGGGAAAAATTCAATAGACGGTAGAAATAAATGGTAACTTCTCGTGACCTGTGCTGAGCAGCAATGGCCCAGGACTGAGCTGCCAGTGATCGCACTTTAAGGCTCTCGTCAGTGGACTGAGGAAGTTGCTGCTTCTGCTTCTCAAGAGTCATTTCTTTGAATGTGCTGAGCAAGATGTGTGATGTATAATGTGATAGTATAGATCATAAAAAAAGGAAAAAATAATATGTAATTAAAGACACTGTGATAAAATCCATGAACTCAGTAAGATTTTTTTATGAAGTTATAAAGTAGTTTTCAAGTAAAATATCAAATATAATATTCAGTTCATTAACAACTCTCATTATCACCAAATCCATAAACACTAATTTATTTTACTGTGCAGTAATTTCTACAAAATGTAAGTCATAAAATGTAAAAGAAAGTGTTTAGAGAGATGGATTCAAAAAGAGAATAATCAGAGATTTTTTTTTCTCTTCTAGTCCATCTTATCTACTGCCTTTTTTCTTCCCTTTTTATTGCTCCTCCTTTTTCTAATTAACTACCATTTGTCATCTTATGTCAACTGATACAGTTTAAGTCATTATTTAGGATACTAATAGCCCTAGAACCAGTTGCCTCACACATAAACTCTCATGCCCAAATGGACACTTACTAACAAACTAGATTTTAATTTCTCATCATTCATTACTGTTTTGATTGGTGTGAACAGAATAATTGAAGAACAGACAGTGCTTTTTATTTCAGTTCTTTAAGCTTGTTTCTTAACTTACCCTTTTAATAGCAATGTTCTTTCACTGCGAGAAGGCAATTAATTCTTCTGTATGCCAGAAGATGCCACTGTAGCACTCACTGACAAATAGCGAAGGCTGATGGCAGAGGAGAGGGATATGAATATTATCAGGTACAACATCTGATTGATCGCTTTTGAGCAATTTCTGTGAGTATCCTAAAAATACAGGGTCTTAATTTGGTAGGAGTATGAGATTCTGTAATATTTTTTATATTTACAAATTAAAAATATAACCAAAAATTTTATTTTTACAAAATAAATATAAAAGCATCTAGATATTGGGAATTAAAAGAAATTGTTATTTTATGGCATAATTTCATTAACTGACATCATAGTACAGTATTTGCTAGCTTGGATATTCATGTGCTACAACACTGTAACAAACATCAATATCAGTACATTTACTTTTTCCAAAGGGTTTTTCTAGAAAGGATCTCCCCACACTTTAATATACTGTATAAATCACTTAAAAAAAATAGTCTCCTTAGGTTACTATTTCATTTTCTTCTACATCCAGTTAATCGCAGAGAGGTTTGATATCATCTATCCTCTCCAGTGTCATGGTTCTTTTTTTTTTCCCCTTTCTTTTTCTCTTTCTTTAAAAAAATGCTGGTAGCGAGCAGTCCATCACTAGCTTTAGAAACCAGGCTTTTCCCCAGGCAATAAAGAAACAGGGCAGCCAAAAAAAAAATGCTTCCCCAAAAGGTCTATCTAAAAAGATACTTTATTTTATTTTATTTTAGGAACAATTTGAACACTTTACCTTGACAGCTATGCTACTCACCGGTGACAGGAGAGAAGAGGGAGGAAGGTTATGGTGGAGCCCCCCTGATGGTCAAAAAAAGCTCAAATTGATAATCTGTAATGAAATACAATAAAAGGAAGCACTTCAGAAGGATTTCCTTTGAACAAGCTCTCAATTTATTGTTTGTCCTCAGAGATAGGGTGGTGCCTATATAAGAAAGCAAGCAAATTTATTCTAAGTGTGTGTGCATGTATGCCTTCCAGTGGGACACTGCAATGCACTGTCAAATGTGACTGTCACCAAACAGATGAACAGAATGCATTCTTGAAATTTAAGCTGTGCAGGGTTTTCTGCTACAAAATGTGAAAAAAAAAAAAAAAATCACAAGCAATGTGCAACGCAAATTCTATGCCGTGTATTATCGGTGAAAAAAAAGTAAATTAGTTATTACATACAGACTTCATGTCTTGAGGTGGAGCAGGTTTATCAGCTAATGTTTAGAATTTATGATGCTTCTGCCTGATTAGGAGCAGGCCCAAATTAACTCTGAGTCGGGCTGTCAGGCTGGGGGAAAGAGTAAAAGTTTTTTGGTCAGTCATAGCACCATAGAATATCTTGAGTTGGAAATGCCCCATGAGAACAATTGAGTCCAACTCCTGACTCCACAGAGGGGAACCTAAAAGTCAAACCATATATGTAAGCGCGTTGTCCAAATGCTTCTTGAACACCAATAGTCTTGAGGCCATGACCACTTCCTTGGAGAGCTTGTTCCAGTGTTTGAACACCGTCTCAGTGAAGAGCTTTTTCCTA